>CM055121.1:243587100-244144600 GCA_029206835.1 Rana muscosa | reverse complement strand
TAGGCTGATCCCAGTTGTTAGTTAGGAAACCTGTATGTTTAGTTAGAGGTCAAGTTGACCAGGATTTATTTTGTTTATGTTTCTTTTGCTTTGCTGTGTTTTGTCACTGTAAATAGAAAATAAACCGCACCTTTTTGATTTTGAAAACCACAACCTCCGTTTGCTGGGCCTGTTTTTGTGTGGGGAGCCCATCCCGGGGGTCACCCACACCCGCTGCCGAGCTAACCCCCTCACAGTTGGTGGAGAACCAGTGGCAGTTTTTTTTTAAGCCAGCATGGAGGAGATACTGAAACAGCTGGCTCTAGCAAATGCCAATCAACAGCAGACAAATGCAGGTTTGCAAAAGAGCCTTGCAGCTCATCAACAGAGCCTTGCAGCCCAGCAGCAAGCTCATCAACAGAGCCTTGCAGCCCAGCAGCAAGCTCATCAACAGAGCCTTGCAGCCCAGCAGCAGACAAACGCAACTTTGCAACAGAGTCTGGAGGCTCAGCAACAAGCCCAGCAGCAATCTGAGGCCCGCTTCATAGACCTGTTGCAGAAGCAAGAGCAGAGACTACAACAACAGATGGAAGCAGTAATGCAGCAACGTCCGCAGACCAGTGAGGAAAGCCGTCCCACTAATACCGCGTCCTTTGGGGTCAGTCGTTTATTGACAAAAATGACTGGAGAGGATGATCCAGAGGTATTTTTGACCACATTTGAAAGGACCGCTGAAAGAGAAAAGTGGCCTGAGGAGCAGTGGGCTGGACTGGTGGCTCCTCTGTTAACTGGTGAATCGCAGAAAGCTTACTATGACCTAGAGCCTAACCAAGCAAAAGACTATGTGATGCTAAAAGCTGAAATATTGGCAAGGCTGGGTGTCACCCTGGCTGTCCGGGCTCAGCGTGTGCATAACTGGACTTTCCAGCTTGGAAAACCCCCCAGGTCTCAAATGTATGATCTCATTCACCTGAGCAGAAAGTGGCTACAGCCAGAGACTTTGTCCGCACCAAAGATTGTGGAACGTGTTGTAATGGATCGGTTTTTGAGAGCTCTTCCTACTGCCATCCAAAAGTGGGTAAGCCATGGAGACCCAGAGACGGCCGATGGTCTTGTGGATCGTGTGGAGAAATACTTGGCTACAGAGAACCTGACGGCCTCTTCCAGAGACACTCGGACTTTCCACCCTAAGACCAGACCATCCCCAGGGGCGGATAAGAGGATTCCAAGGGGTGAGGGTGGAGAGAGTGAGAGGGTGGGAGCTCTACCCCAAGTTTGGCGAGAACAGCCTGGGAAATCAGCGGCTCAAGAGGCGGCAAGAAGGATCGTTTGCTACCGCTGCCGGCAAGCGGGACATATTGCAGCCAATTGCCCGGTTGTGGAGGAACCCATGCAGTGTGACTTTCTGACGGGCAGACGTCAGTCGCTGTGTGCGACAGTCGCATGCACTGCCATTCGAGGAACTGAGAAACATTTATGCAAAATGTGTGTTAATGGTAGAAATGTTGTGGTATTGCTGGATTCAGGTAGCCTTGTGACCCTGATAAAGGCTGAGTTAGTTAAAACAGAGGTCTCTGGGAATAGCAAGGTAGCTGTTATTTGTGTGCATGGGGACACCCGAGAGTATCCAGTGACTACAGTGTGTTTCGAGACCCCCAAAGGTACCCTCTTTCATCCAGTGGGCTTAGTATCTCAGTTACCGCATGACGCCATTGTGGGAAGGGATTTTCCGAAGTTCTGGGAACTGTGGGATGATCCTGAGCCCCCCACTGGTGCCCCTATGTACCAGGAATGTGATAGCCAGAACTCCCCTGAGAGTGGTGAGGACTCTCCGGAATTTCCCTTATCAGTATTGGCAGGGGAGACTCAAGAAACTGGAGAGGAGCCCACCTCCTCAGACGAAAACCTACTGTCTGTGGAGTTTTCTGATCTTGAGGTTCACAGGGAAAACTTTGCCACAGAACAGTTGAAAGACCCCGCCCTAATAAAGGCACGGGAAAACGTAGTGAAAATAGATGGCGAGTTAGTGAACCCAGATAATACCTGCACTTACCCATACTTCAGCGTAGAGAAGGACCTACTGTATCGGGTGGCAAAAAGGGCAGAAGAAACCGTTGAGCAGCTTGTGGTGCCCAAACCTTACAGGAAGTTGGTGTTGGAGTTGGCCCATGGGCACATTCTTGGAGGTCATCTGGGGACAGAGAAAACCCGAGAGAGGGTATTACAGAGATTCTATTGGCCGGGGGTGATGAAGGACATAGAAAATTATTGTTCCTCCTCTCCTGTGTGTCAGAGGTCGGCCCCGATGCCACATTTCCGTAGCCCGCTGGTCCCTCTACCCATCATTGAGGTCCCGTTTGAGAGGATCGCCATGGATTTGGTAGGTCCTATAATCAAGTCCGCTAGGGGGCACCAGTACATATTAGTTATAATGGACTATGCCACCCGTTATCCAGAAGCGATCCCTCTCCGAAATACCTCGGCCAAAACCATAGCCAAAGAGCTATCTCTTGTGTTTAGCCGGGTGGGTATTTGTAAAGAACTGCTTATGGACCAAGGTACACCCTTTATGTCCCGGGTTATGAAGGAGCTGTGTAAATTGTTCAAAGTGACGCAATTACGTACATCTGTGTATCACCCCCAAACCGATGGGCTGGTTGAAAGATTCAACAAAACCCTAAAACAAATGTTGAAGAAAGTGGTGGATAGAGATGGAAAGGATTGGGACTGTCTACTTCCTTATCTGATGTTTGCTATTAGGGAGGTGCCCCAATCCTCTACGGGATTCTCCCCCTTTGAGTTACTGTATGGGAGACACCCAAGAGGGCTGTTGGATATTGCCAAGGAAACTTGGGAAAGTGAGAGTTCTCCCCACAGGAGTGTGATTGAGCATGTCGCCCTGATGCAAGACCGAATTGCACAGGTAATGCCCATCGTGAAGGAACATTTGGCCCAAGCGCAGTTAGCACAGCAGAGAGTGTACAACCGTGGAGCCAAGACCCGTACCTTTTCCCCGGGGGATAGGATACTGGTACTTGTCCCTACGGTTGAAAGTAAATTCCTTGCCAAATGGCAAGGCCCCTACGAGATAATGGAAAAAGTGAGCGAAGTGAATTACAAGGTCAGACAACCAGGAAGGCGAAAGCCCGAACAGATCTATCACGTTAATCTGTTGAAAGCCTGGAGGGATAGAGAGTCCCTAGTCGCAGACACTTGGTCACCAGCTCAAACTGGTTGCGTGATTCCTGAGGTTGGAATAGCAGCCACCTTGTCACAACCCCAACAACAGGAGGTTAAGGAGTTTGTGCTTCGCAACAAGGAGGTATTCTCTGAGCTGCCGGGACAAACATCTGGGGTAGAGCATGACATCATTACCCCGCCCGGTGAAAGGGTGAAATTAAAACCCTATCGGATCCCAGAGGCCCGACGGGAGGCAATACGGGAGGAAGTACAGAAAATGCTGAACTTAGGGGTGATAGAGGAGTCCCAAAGTGATTGGTCTAGTCCCATTGTGTTGGTGCCTAAACCGCATGGGAGCTGGCGATTTTGTAACGATTTTCGTCAGTTGAACAAAGTTACAAAATTTGACACCTACCCCATGCCACGTATAGATGAGTTGATCGACCGGCTGGGAACAGCCCGATACATGACGACTCTTGACCTCACAAAAGGGTATTGGCAAATCCCCCTGGCCAAGTCGGCCAAAGAGAAAACCGCATTTGTAACCCCAGACGGGGCGTTCCAATATAAAAGAATGCCGTTCGGGTTACAGAATGCGCCGGCCACATTCCAGCGGAAAATGGACCAGATGCTGAGGCCCCATCGGAAGTATGCTGCGGCTTACCTGGATGACGTAATTGTCCATAGCACAGATTGGGCCTCACATCTGCCAAAAGTACAAGCAGTCCTGGACTCTGTTCGGGAAGCGGGGTTTACGGCTAACCCCAAGAAGTGTACCATTGGGCAGGAAGAGGCCAAATATCTTGGGTACACCATTGGGAGGGGAGTAATAAAACCCCAACTCAACAAAGTCGAGGCCATCCAGAGTTGGCCACGTCCCAACAGCAAGAAGCAGGTACGAGCCTTTCTGGGAATCGCTGGGTATTATCGGCGATTCATTCCCCACTTTGCTTCTAAGGCTGTGCCCCTAACCAACCTGACGAAGGGGAAAGGGTCGGTCATGATTAAATGGACCCCCGAGGCTGAGGCAGCATTCCAATTCTTGAAACAAGCCTTATGTAGCCAGCCAGTGTTGTACTCACCCGACTTCTCTAAAGACTTTGTCGTACAAAGTGATGCGTCAGATGTGGGGTTAGGAGCAGTATTGTCCCAGGTCTGGAACGGGGAAGAGCACCCAGTCATTTACCTCAGCAGGAAGTTGAAGTCCCATGAGGTAAATTACGCCACCGTTGAAAAGGAGTGTTTAGCGGTGAAGTGGGCTCTAGATTCCCTTCGGTACTACCTGCTAGGTAGGCACTTTGACTTGGTTACGGATCACGCTCCGTTAAAGTGGATGGCTCAAAACAAGGAAACAAATAGAAGAGTGAATAGGTGGTTCCTGGCCCTCCAGGAATTCAACTTCACAGTAAAGCATCGCCCTGGCGTTCAAATGGGGAATGTGGATGCTTTGTCTCGAGTACATGAATGCCTGATTGCTGGTGTTCCAACCCCGAGGTTAAAACAAGAGGGGGGGGTATGTGACAGCAGGAAGGTAAAGTCACCTGGTTGCATCCAGGGGGGTAGATATATTTCGCCCAGATTCAGGCTTTACGCCGACTTATACAACTAGGCGGAGAGTTGTATAAGCCCAGCTGGGGCTAGTGGGCTCATGGATGACTCATACCTCTAGGGAGAGGGCTGGGCGTCGTGCAGGCAGGGAGTTGATGAGACCAGCTGAAGCTTGTCAGCTGGTTTAAGGCCTATATAAAAACTCCCAACTTCATTAGATGTTAGCTCATGCCTGGAACCAGACCTGTGTGGACTGTCTAGGGAGAGTGAACCCCTGTGCGGTGAGACAAAGCCTGTGTGGCTATTTGCTTGGACATTTAAAACCAGGGACTTAGGGACTAGGACAGCACTAGGCTGATCCCAGTTGTTAGTTAGGAAACCTGTATGTTTAGTTAGAGGTCAAGTTGACCAGGATTTATTTTGTTTATGTTTCTTTTGCTTTGCTGTGTTTTGTCACTGTAAATAGAAAATAAACCGCACCTTTTTGATTTTGAAAACCACAACCTCCGTTTGCTGGGCCTGTTTTTGTGTGGGGAGCCCATCCCGGGGGTCACCCACACCCGCTGCCGAGCTAACCCCCTCACAATATATATATATAAATATAAATTAGGGCTGGGGAAAAAAATCGATTTAAAATCTGAATCGAGTTGCAAGGGCAAATCAATTTAGATTTTGACAGATTTTTTTTTTCCCATTTTTTCTCATTGGACCGGCGCTCCGCAGACTAGGCCGAAGCCGCGGCCTCGCCTAAAAAATCCTGCCCGCAGCTCGTCGCGAGGCCGGACGCCGTGGACTAGGCCGAAGCCGCGGCCTTTTCCCTGGATCGCGGCGAGCTGCCGACAGGATTTTTTAGGCGAGGCCGTGGCCTTTTTCCAGGATCCTAAAAACTCCTGCCGGCGCGGTGTTCATCAGGAAAAAAAACGCGATTCGAATCGTGAATCAAGATTTTTTTTTTTTTTTTTTTTTTTTTGCCAAAATCGCCCAGCCCTAATAAATATATAAATATAAATATAAATAAAAAAAAAAAAAATATATATATATATATATAGCAGAGACCATAGAGAATAAAATGGTGGTTGTTGCAATATTTTATGTCGCACTGTATTTGCGCAGCAGTCTTTTAAATTCAATTTTTATTTTTTTTAAATACACTTTATAATGTAAAAGATGATGTTACGCCACAAGAATCGTAAGCTTTATTCCAAGCAAAAAAATTGTGATTCTCATTTTTCCTGGAATCGTGGAGCTCTACTGTATATGCAGTAGAGCAGTGGTTCTCAACCTCAATCCTCAAGTACCCCCAATGGGCCATGTTTTGGGAACTTCCCTTAGATAAAATCACTCTTATCAATACCATGTCATTGATATTGATTGAAAGCAGCTGTGTAAAGTGAAGGAAAACGTGGCTTGTTGGGGGTACTTGAGGAATTAGGTTGAGAACCACTGCAGTAAAGCATGCTTGTTATACTCACGGTGGAACCTAAGGGCTTAATCCTCTGCATTGTGTAAAAAGGATTTTTCATCTGTATGCACAGATTCTCCCTTCTTCCACTGACTCCAAAGCTGGTCCAGCTAAGACTGAGTTACTGGAGTCAGGCTTCACATGCTCAGTTTAATGTGTATTGCTAGAGAGTGTTTTTTTTTTTCCTTGAGAGAGTGTGTGAGTGTGAGAATGTGATCAGCACAGGGCCAACCAGCACTGTCCAGACAGAGGGTCAGAGGGTCCTGTATCCTGATAGGACAGCTCAGTGCAGTATGAAAACTCCTAGAAGCTTTAACCAAAAACTGATAGTCTCAAGACTGCTATATACTGCTGATGAGAAAAGGTATTTAGCAGTTTATATTTACTAAAACAATTGCATTTCCATGTTCTCTGGGAGACCAGATATAGTGAATGCAGGCTCTTGGGTTTAGTAACACTTCAATGTCATTTCAAAAGCAATTTTCAATGTTTTTTTTTTTTTTTTTTTTTTAACTCCAGCTTTTAATAAAAGAGAACCTGGTGATCCTGCCATTGAGGCCCTTGCTCAGGCACATCTGTCATAAACTTACAAAGCTCTGTCCCAGTCTCCCAAATGTGGTCCTGCGTTGTTACTCTGTCACGTGCAGCCCTCGTAAGGCTTCATGTACACACAGCCTAGGTTGACTTTCCTATTCTGAACGTGGTTCTTCCATATTCAGGAAAGGGAGGTTGAAGCTCCCCTAACCGCAGCAGCTTCTAAACTCTTGTAAAAGCCTATGTGTACATGGACACACAGGCTTTTATGGAGTTGAGTTTAGGAGCTTTGACCTCAAAAAACAAACAAACACCAAAAGCTTCTAAACTCAGGTTTAGAAGCTGTAGTGTACATGAAGCCTATGTGCTACATGCAGCTGTGGCAACATACATTGCACAGGCATGGTCCACCATTGTCACTCTCAGGATTCCGGTCCTCAGCAATAATGTGCAGCCAAAGCTGGAGTAAGTGCATGAAGACAAGAAGTGGCTGAAACAGGCTGGAGGGCATTATTATTATTATCATTGTGTGTGGGAAAAAAAGATTGCGCAAATAAAACACATCCCAAAAGTGAACTGTGTCCCCATATATAGTGAATATAAACTTGGGGAATACCGTATATACTCGAGTATAAGCCGACCCGAATATAAGCCGAGGCACCTAATTTTATCACAAAAACTGGGAAAACTTATTGACTCGAGTATAAGCCTAGGGTGTGCCTCACTTTGCCTCACTGTGTCCATGCCTCACTGGGCCCATGACTAGACTGACGTTTAACATGGGAGTCTATAGAAGGGGTGCCCGGGTTTGAAAAATCAGTGCTCCCCGGCCGTAGGTCCCCAGGACAAGAAACTTTGCAAACCTGTAGAGGAAGAGTGGGGATACATGTGTGCCAAGTTTGGGGTCAAGAGGACCAACGACAGGCCGGTATCGGGTCCCCAAAGTCACCAGAGAAATTACCGTTTAACATGGGAGTCTTTGGAAGGGGTGCCCGGTTTTAAAAAATCGGTGCTCCCCGGCCGTAGGTCCTCCGGACAAGAAACTTTGCACACTTGTAGAGGAAGAGAGGGGCTACATGTGTGCCAAGTTTGGGGTCCAGAGGACCTACGGCCGGCCGGTACCAGGTCCCCAAAGTCCGGGAGTTCAGGTGCAAAAAGGTGACTCGAGTATAAGCCGAGGGGGGCATTTTCAGCACAAAAAATTGTGCTTAAAAACTCGGCTTATACTCAAGTATATAAGGTAACTACTCCTGAGAAAACAGTGTCCTAGAGAAAAACTTGCAACATAAACTCTAAAAATAAATATAAATAAAGTCCCAACATCAAATTGATAGAAAATCTGCAATAAAGCCAACTCTTGAAGTGACCCCCCAGGGGTTCTTGACAATTGAAATTGCAAAAAACTTGATGTCCAAACAATATAGGAATAAATGGAAAGACCGGATGGCCCCTTACCGACTACGGTGGATCCCAGATTATAGGGATCAAACACGCCTAATATCCACTGTCGGTTGCGGTAATCACCCAGGCTCACTCCCGAGACATCCACAGGATATTTCTTCAATTTGAGATCACTGAAGCGGTACGCTGATTTCCACAGCAATTTACCTATCCTCTGGGTGTTTGGCTCGATATTAGTCCAGTAAAATCCACCGTTTAGGAAAAAAAAAAGGGGAACTCGATAGTGCGGTCAATTTTATTTTTTTCACAAAACTTCCTCAGCACAGTGAAAAAAAATAGTGGTACAAAGCTTTACACGCTATCAAGATGCCGGCTGGTACGTGGTGATGTCACGAGATCCTCTCCAACCTGACGTCACCACGTACCAGCCGGCATCTTGATGGCATGTAAAGCTGTGTACCACTCTATTTTTTTTTTGCGGTGCTGAGGACGTTTTGTGAAAATAAAAAAAACTAAATTTACCGCACTATCGAGTTCCCCTTCTTCTTTTTTCCTAAACGGTGGATTTTACTGGACTAATATTGAGCCAAACACCCAGAGGATAGGAAAATTGCTGTGGAAATCAGCGTACCGCTTAAGTGATCTCAAATTGAAGAAATATTCTGTGGATGTCTCAGGAGTGAGCCTGGGTGATTATCGCAGCTGAGAGTGGATATTAGGCGGGTTTGATCCCTATAATCTGGGATCCACCGTAGTCGGTAAAGGGGCCATCCGGTTTTTCCATTTATTCCTATATTGTTTGGACATCAAGTTTTTTTGCAATTTCAATTGTTAAGAACGGGGGTCACTTCAAGAGTTGGCTTTATTGCACATTTTATATCAATTTTTTATCAATTTGATGTTGGGACTTTATTTATATTTATTTTTAGAGTTTATGTTGCAAGTTTTTTCTCCAGGACACTGTTTGTTTTCCCGGAGTAGTTACTCCCTAAGTTTATATTCACTATATATGGGGACACAGTTCACTTTTTGGATGTGTTTTATTTGCGCAATCTTTTTTTCCACATATTAATCTGAGAATTGAGTATTTAATTCTTTTAGATGGCAGCATTTTCATACTATATTTTTCACTTTAAAATTTTTTAATTTTTCACTTTAGAATATACATTTCTTTTATGTGTTTTTTGATCTAATACACACTTACACAGTAGTCCATTCATTTAAATCTTTGAGGCGAGCGCAGAATTATCCTTTTATACATATTATTATCATTGACCTGTAAAACGAATGAAAATGTTCGAAACGGTATTTTGTGGAAAAAAAAACATGGCTGTTGTTTTGTACACAGTACTTTAGCAAACTAAATGTGGGCAGCATAGTGGCTTAGTAGTTAGCAGTTCTGTTTTACAGCTCTATGGTCCTTAGTACTCCAGTTCCCTTCCACACTCCAAAGGCGTACTAATAGGCTTATTGGCTCCTGTCTAAAGTGGCCTTAGCAGGGCTTTTTTTTCTCAGCAAACAGGTACTCCCCCTTCCCAAGTCGCCCCTTGTCTCCACAACCCTACCACCTTGGAGCACCTGCACATAGGACGCTCTTGGATTTTCCAGCACAGCAATTAACCCTAAGCACAAGGCCAAGTTGACCCTCCAGTAGTTGCAGCAGAAAAAGGTGGTGGTTCTGGTGTTGCCATCAGTCTCCTGGCCTTAATATCATCGAGCCACTCTAAGCACAAGGCGGTTACAGTAGAAAAAGATGAAGGTTCTGGTGTGGCCATCAGTCTTCGGACCTTATTTTTATCCAGCCACTCTGGGGAGATCTCAAATGTGCGGTTCATGTAAGACGACCAAAGACTTTGCATGACCTGGAGACATTTTGCCAAGACGAATGGGCAGCTATACCACCTGCAAGAATTGGGGGCCTCAGAGACAACTATTACAAAAGACTGCACGCTATCAATGATGCTACAGAGGGCAATACACAGTATTAGGATCTAAGGGTATGCAGACTTTTGAGCAGAGGTAATTTAATCTGTTTAATTGTTGCCATGTTTTGTTTTAGGATTGTGCCATTTAGTTATCACCTACAGTTACAGAATATGACTCCCATAAATAAAAATAAATAAATATTAATTTTGCCGACTCACTCATGTTTTCTTTAAAAATGATACATACTGTATATTACCAATTCTCCAAGTCTATGCAAACTTTTTAACTTAATTGTACAGTGTACATACATACCGTATATACTCGAGTATTAACTGAGTTTTTCAGCACATTTTTTTTGTGCTGAAAATGCCCCCATCGGCTTATACTCGAGTATGCTTCATCTGCATACCTGATGAGCCGTGTCATGCAGTCAGACGGCGGCCATCCAGTGTACAAAAGCCGAGCCGCCTCCTCGTCCGTGATAGGCGGAACACTCAGTTTCCTAGCAGTGAGTCAGTGTTTAGTGTTCCGCCTATCACGAACATCCTCTCGTCCTCGTCCCACGGACATCCTTGTCCCACGGACGTCCTCGTCCCATGGACATCCTTGTCCCACGGACGTCCTCGTCCCACGGACGTCCGTGGGACGGACGAGGACGAGAGGATGTCCGTGATAGGTGGAACTCTGAACACTGACTCACTGCTGGGAAACTGAGTGTTCCGCCTATCACAGACAAGGACGAGGGGGAGGCGCAGCTTTTTTACACTGGATGGCGGCCGTCTGACTGCAATGCATGACACGGGCTGATCACCTATGGCACAGTGAGGCTGCAAATGGGCATTGTTGACCCTCTTTTCTGATTACAGTAGCTGCTGCATTCTCACCCTAGGCTTATACCCGAGTCAATATGTTTTCCCAGTTTTTTTTTTCGTGGTAAAATTAGGTGCCTCTGCTTATATTCGGGTCGGCTTATACTCGAGTATATACGGTATACATTTTTATTATAAAGTGGGCCTGAGCTCAGAAATTGAAGATTTTCTAATCTAGAAATCCTAATTGTGCCAAAGGTGTACCCTACAAGCTGTACCTGTCTGCAAGTCCTCCTAAAAAATAGTAGTGTATTTTCTGGTATGTGAGTGTGCCTAGGTCCCTGGTGCTCAACATGCAGCCTGCAGGTTCTCTGTGTGCGAAGCCATGTCTTGCTGATTCTGCAGAGCTGCAGCAGGGTGCCAGGCACTAAACACTCTCTGCATTTCAGCACCCAACATTGCAACAGACAGTATTGTGAGGCAGAGTGATCCCCGATGGCAGTAAAGGAAAGGCCTGGCAGGTTAACTTTCACTGAAATACAACACTGCACTGGCCACCAAAGCTAGGGTTAAATCACTGTCACTAGTCGCTAATGTGTTTGTTGGGGGATAGGGGGGTTTTAATCACCAATGGGTTTGTTGGGGGGATAGGGTTTTTTTAATCACCAATGTGTTTGTTGGGATAGGGGGGGTTTTAATCACCAATGCGTTTTGTTGGGGGGATAGGGTTTTTTTTAATCACCAATGTGTTTGTTCGGGGGATAGGGTTTTTTTTAATCACCAATGTGTTTGTTGGGGGGATAGGGGGGGGTTTTAATCACCAATGTGTTTGTTGGGGGGGATAGGGTTTTTTTAATCACCAATGTGTTTGTTGGGGCGATAGGGGGATTTTAATCACCAATGTGTTTGTAGGGGGGTTTTAATCACCAATGTGTTTGTTGGGGGGATAGGGGGGTTTTAATCATCAATGTGTTTGTTGGGGAAAAGTGGGGTTTTAATCACCGCAGGGTTTTTCATTAGGGGGGGGAGGGGGGTTTAATCACCAATGCAGGGGGAGGTGGGTTAAACACTGAGCACTACACTGCTGAGCACCAGTGCAGGAAGGTGGGTTAAGCACCATTACTGACCATCCAGACCACCGATGTTTAAAGGGATTACCAGTACTGCCACTGGGGTCTTTTGTTTTTGTTTTTTAGGTCGCTGACAACAATAATGACTCCAACTTCCTCTTCCCCTTTGCAATGCAGTACATTGCAAAAAAAACAACAGTACATTTTTGAGATGAGGTAGGTGGGTTACAGCCCATTCATTTTGAATATGCTGCCTAACTCGACGCAATGCAATGCATAAAAATATGCTTTCGCGCAGAGGAATGTCTGCCAGTATTTTCTGATAACCTGCTGCATTCATCTTGCCATCAATTTTCTCAAGTTCCCCCGTGCCTCTAGAGCTCACACACACTCCCAAAACATAAGTGAGCCACCACTATGCTTCACAGTGGGGGATGGTATTCTTGTCACACTAGGCCTTGTTGACTCCACTCATGTTGTGACCATAAAGCTCTATTTTTTGGTCTAGTCATTCCAGAATACAGTGTGTCAGAAGCTGTGAGGTGTGTGTCAAGCTGTTGTCGGGCATATTGTAACCAGGCTTTTTTTGTGGCATTGGCACAGTAAAAGATTATTTCTGGCAGCTGAACCATGCAGCTCATTTTTGTTCAAGTATCGTTGTATTATGCTACTTGAAACAACCACACCGACTTTTTCCAGGGCAGCCTGTATTTCTCCTTAGGTTATCTGTGGGTTTTTCTTTGTATCCTGAACAATTCTTCTGGCAGTTGTGGCTATAATCTTTCTTGGTCTACCTGACCTTGGATGAGTATTGAGTGTTCTCCAAATTTTCCACTTCCTAATAAGTAATTAAACAGTACTGAATGAAACATTCAAGGCTTTGGATATCTTTCTATATCCTTTTCCATCTTTATAAAGGTCTATTACCTTGTTACTCAGGTCTTTTGAAAGTTTTTCTGCTCCCCATAGCCCAGTATCTAGCCTGTTTGGTGCATTCACGTGAGCGCTAACAATCTCATTGACTTTTTATACACAGACATCAATTACAATTTAAAAAGCCACATATATGGAAAATTAGCCTTTTAATTGCCATTTTACCCTGTGTGTCACCTTGTGTGTCTGTACCAAGGCCAAACATTCCAGGGTATGTAAACTTTTGATCAAGGCCATTTGGGCAATTTCTGTTGCTAGGATTTAAAACGGAGCTAAACAGCTACTGAATAATAAATGGCTTCATATGATGATCACTATGATTAATTTTTTTTTTTTTGCCATAATCAGCCATGCTTAAATATCAATGCCAAAAAGTCACGATTTCTGCCAGGGCATGCAAACTTTTGAGCACACACATATTTTCACATATATCTAGTCCTGAGATATTTGTAGTCAACGTTAAAGAGGAAGTAAACCCGGTATTTAAAAAAAAACCTGCAGAAGAAAGGCATAGCATACTAGCATAGCATACTAGCTCATTATGAATGACTTGAGATCGAAGCCCCCGAACTGCTCCTCGTTCCCCTCCGCCGCAATCTTTCCTTTGATGTCCCTTCCGTGTATTACCGCTCCGGCGCTGTGATTGGCCGTAGCGGTGATGACGTCACACGCATGTGTGCGGGGCCGGCATTCTCCCATTCAGAAAACCGTCACTGCTCAGTGCGCCTGCGCCGTTGTCTACGGCGCGCATGCACCGTAGACATCGATGCAGGGTTTTCTGCAAATATCTCCTTATCCGTGTTAAGGAGATTTCTCTTATCATCCATGGACCGACACGGCGTCTCTTACACTTTACACGTGGGTATATGTCCCTGCTTGAAGGAGAAGACTTAGGCAGAATGTTAAATGTTAAAACATTCCAGAACAAACCAGAGCTGACCAGCCCCGCCCAGGGGGGCGGTCCCTCCGGACATTACCCTCACACCTGCAGCTAGCAGGCCTCAGTTTTTTTCTGCCTAGCAGAAGGAGAAGACGTGGCTCTCTCAGGAGCCAGTCTCCTGGAAGATTTTACTTTTAATTTTTATTCCTTTGGGAATTTTATTATTTTATTTTTGAGACCTTCAATCAACTGTCGGCTGGGCAACAGGTTGGGTACACTAGTATCCTCGTAGTCTTCCCTGTCCGACCATCGAGCGTGCTGATCCTCGCCTTGTGTGCGTGAGACTCAGTTCACGACATACCCCATGACTCCAGGGGTGGCCGGGTTGCTTTCATGCTCCCGCGGTCCTCTCAAGATCGAACAGTACCTACTGTATCTTTCGCGGTGGACCGGGCCGACAGCTACGCAGTACGCCTCTGTGATAGGCCTGTCTGAAACAAGCCAGTGAGTCCCTCTATTGGCACTGGGGGTGTTCTCCAAGGTGCTTGCGGGATGGGTAAGTAGTCTCTCCTGCTGCAAGGTGAGTACATGCTGGCTGTGTTTCTGTGTGTGGGGGGTTCTCCCTGTCTCCCCCCTGTATGCTGCTCTCTGCACCCTGTTGTGCTGTTGTGCTGTGTGGGGATGCTTGGGGGGTCACTCTGCCTTGGGGGGGCCGCTCCATGACTGTTATTTTTATTGGGAAGTGTTCTGGGGGACTGGCTGTGGTGTTTTCTGTGCGCCATTGGCGCGGTGTTTTATTTTTAAAAAATGCGCCATTGGCGGCCATTTTGGCTGAGGCTTAATACATAGTTAAACTGGTGCCCGGCGGCCATTTTCTTGTAGCCGCGGCACTTGCACTTTCGTTTTCGGCCTCTAGCAGCGCTGCTGTACGGCGCGGAATACACACATCCCCACAGATACTTCACCTCAGGCTGCACCAGCGCGACTCATACAGCGCTACAGCGCGACTCATACAGCGCGGCTCATACAGCGGTCCCTAGGGGTGGTGAGTACTCCAGGTATCCCCTCCTCAGCCCCAGCACGGCCTGTGGGTGGGCTGTATTATTCACTATAATGGTGAATAAGGTCTCAGAGGGTGGCAATATTGGAGTCTGGTTCACCTGTTTTCTTCACATTGTTAGAGACAACTGACAGTGCTTCTGCACCTGCGGTCCTTAGGGACCAGTTGTCGGCATTCCTGGAATCATTTATCTGACCAGGAGAAAGCAGTGTGTGAGCGCAAGGGAGCAAAAAAGCCCCTACCCCCACCTTTTTTTCCACAAAAAAGAAAAAAGGGGGGTAATGCGCTGATTCAGATATGGGCCTAGCCACTACCGCTCAGGACCCTAGCTCTGAATATATATTTAATGGTTTTGAACAGGACATTCCTTGCAAGGAAAACTCCAGTTCTGTGTCAGTAAATGACAGGGTGCTTGTTTTGTGAACTCATTGATGCAGTGAGGGACACTCGCAAGCTAAATGCTGCGGATGCAGAACCTCAGGCGGACGGTCTCCTCTGGTTCCTTGGGGCCGGACCTTCTAAAAAGTGTTTTTTTCAATATGTACCTTTCTTTGACCAGCTCACTGACAAGGTCTGGGGAAA
The DNA here is from genome assembly GCA_029206835.1 of Rana muscosa. Taxonomy (NCBI): domain Eukaryota; kingdom Metazoa; phylum Chordata; class Amphibia; order Anura; family Ranidae; genus Rana; species Rana muscosa. The sequence continues at coordinate 244,129,236 of CM055121.1, read as the reverse complement.
AAGCCGCAGAAGTCTTTTATGGTCCCGCGGCATTTGTCTATCAGATACCCCTTTTGAGGATGCCCTACTAAAAATGTGGGCTTCTCCCCCAGTGGTCGACCCTCCAGTCGCCCGGTTGAACAAGGCCACCATTCTCCCGGTGGAGGGGACTCCTGCATTTAAGGACCCCACTCACAGGAGGTCAGAAGTGGTGAGCAGAGCCATGTTTGCCTTGTTGGGGTCCGCCCTACGGCTTGTGGTAGCGGAGACCCTTGTATCTCCAACACTTGCGGGATGGGCAACTGTACAGGAGCATGATCTTCCTCCAGACACTATTGCTCTGGCCCACAAATGGTGCAGGGCCTGGTTTATGTGGCGACACCACGTTTAACGCGGCCCCTTATAACTCAGGGTATTGCGTGGTCTGATCTGGTTGAAATGCTGGTCTGCTGACCTAGCTTCTAAAAAGCCTCGGAAGGGTTTACCATTAAAAGGTGGTAGGTTTTTTCGGTGCTGCGCTGGATGACATCATCAAGGATGTCACGGGAGGTAAAAGCACTGTTCTTCCTCAGGCTGGCAAGGAGGCCGCTATAAGCAGGGTCCTTCCTTTCCAGAAAAAAGGGGATATTTTCGTCAGTCAACGGGGAGGCCCCCCAGACTGACAGCGGTACGGCTGGTGGACACGAGCGCCCCTGAGTGCGTATGCCGAACAAGCCGGCTCCCTAGCCCGCCTCCGCGTGAAGTCTTGCCCCCTCCCAACTCTGGGGTAGGGGGGACAACTTTGCAGGTCCACGGATCAATGAACCTCCCGGATCTCCTACTGGTGGGTGTGCGAGGTGATCCCCTCAGGTTACAGGATAGGTTCCGTTCCTAATACCAGACAGATTCTTCCCTCGAATCTTCCTCTCCTTCCTGCCCGTCGGGTGGCCCTATGGGGCCTATTCAGGTTTGAGGTCCGGAGTGATTGTGCCGGTTCCGTCACAGGAGAGGTTTCAGGGATTCTACTGGCCTATCTTGGACCTCCAGGTCCTGAATGCCTTCGTGAAGGTGCAAAAGTTCCGCATGGAATCCATTCGCACGGTGGTCAGTGCACTCCGTCAAGGGGATTTTCTGGCGAACTTGGAATTCAAGGACGCCTACTTGTATGTTCCGATCTGCGCTTGCGATCGACGAAGTCCACTATCAATTTGTGGCTCTTCCTTTCGGCCTAGCCCCGGCGCCGAGGGTGTTCACCAAGGTGCTTGTGCCTGTTCTAGCTTGCTGAGACAGCAAGGCATTGCTGTCGTAGGCTATCTGGACGATCTTCTTCTCAGAGCAGGAAATGGCTCAGTATTAGAAGACAGTGTGACTATCGTCAGTCAGACCCTCAGGGACTTCGGGTGGCTCCTAAACATAAAATCAGGAGTCAGTCCAGGTCCCGACTCGAGATTTGGAGTATCTCGGTCTGATTCTGGACTCCTTGGAGGCAAAAGGTATTCCTACCTCCGGGGAAGCTACTGACACTTCAGTCTGCAGTACGGATGCTGACATCCCAAAAAATGGTCGTCAATCCGTTTTTGCATGGGAATCCTGGGACTCATGGTGACCTCTTTCGAGGCCATTCCGTATGCCCAATTACACACCAGGGCATTGCAGAAGGAGATCTTGTTCCCTTGGGACAAATCCCCGTTGTCTTTGGATTTTCCGATCCAGGTGAGCCACCTGGTCAGGGCGTCCCTGACATGGAGTTTGGGTCCCCGGCTCTTCGGTCCGGGAAGTCATTCCTCCCCGTCCAATGGACGGTGTTCACTACAGACGCCAGCCTGAAGGGCTGAGGTGTAATCTGGGGAGTCCTGTTGGCCCAAGGGCTTGGACTCCGGACGAAGCCCGTTTGCCGATTAATGTTCTGGAAATACGGGCCATCAGACTGTGCCTCTCCTCGTGGTCTGAGAGATTGCAGGATCGTTCCATTAGGATCCTGTCGGACAAGTCACGGTGGTGGTGTATGTCGACCACCTCGAAGCTCAGCTGAGGCTTCCGAGGTCCCCCGTACCCTGAAGTGGGCTAAAGGAAGCGTGCCGGCTCTGTCAGCCGTTTACGTTCCGGGCATAGAACTGGCGGACTATTGAGTTGCCAGACGTTGGACCGGGGAGAGTGGTCCTTGCACCCGGAGGTATTTCAACTCCTTTGCCACACAAACGGTGGGGCACGCCGGAGGTGGACCCGATAGCTTCTCGACTCAATTGTAAGTTGTCGATTTGTGGCCAGATCCAGGGATCCTTGGGCGGATGCATTAGAGGCGTCAGTGGCCCATGGGGTCATGATCACCTGATACACGTTTATCCTCCGCTGCAGTTGCTTCCTCGCCTGCTGCGCAGGGTGGCGACCGAGGGAATTCCGGTGATCCTCATTGCTCCGGATCGACCTCGGCTTCACTGGTACGCCGATCTGGTACGTCTCGTCGAGGCCGTTCCCTGATGGTTGCCAATAGGGAGGACTTTCTGTCTCAAAGTCATATATTTCATCCTGCCTTTACAGTCTCGGGCCTTGACGGCATGGCTGTTATAAGCCAGGTGTTGAGAGACCGAGGCTCTCGGACTCGGTCATTTCGTCCATATGGAGGACACGGAAGTCTTCATCCAGAACTATCTCTGTACCTGGAATAGCTTACATCGCCATGTGCGCAGAGCTGGACTGACATCCTCGGACGTATTCCGTCCTTAGAATCCTGCGTTTCCTACAGCATGGCGTGGCCCAAAGGCTCGCTTTGAGTATCATTTAGGGTCAGTTTCGGCCTTGGCCGTCTTCTTTCGGTGACCACTAGCGGGTCATTCCTTGGTTGGCACCCTTGTACAGGGGGTTCGCCATGGGCTCCCTCCTGTCGTGTCTCCTTTCCCCCCGTGGGATCGGAATTGGTACTCTCGGTTCTCCAGGAACCTCCTTTTGAGAATATCAGGGATATTCCCCTCTTCGCTTTGTCTCAGTGGGTGGCTCTTTTTAGTGGCAATCACTTCTGTTAGACGAGTATCTGAATTGGCGACCTTGTACTGCAAGTCGCCATATTTAGTCATCCATAAGGATAATCGGTGTTGCATCCGCGACTTTCTCTTTTGTCAAGGGTGATCTTGACCTTTCACCTAAAATGAGGACATTGTCCTCCCGTCCTAGTGTCCTCGCCCGTCGCATCCCAGAGTGCGCGCGGCACACTTTGAATGTGGTACGTGCCTTGCAGGTGTGCCTGTCTGCTGCTTCTATTCGGAAGTCTACTCTCTGTTTGACTGTCTCTGGTCAGATACAGGGTCAAGCGGCTTCGTCTGCCACCTTTTTCTAGGTGGATCGGACAAACCGGCTTTCAAGCCTATACTCTCATGGGGCGGGCGCCTCCCTTCCCGGTTACGGCGCATTCCACCAGGGCAATTGGTGCTTCCTGGGTTTTCCGACATCAAGCGTCGGTTGCACAAGTGTGCAAGGCGGCGACCTGGTCGTCTGTTCATACCTTTTCTATGTTTTATAGGGTTGATGAGGCTGCATCTCCGGATGCTTCCTTCGGCCGCAAGGTGTTGCAGGCCGCTGTTTAAAGTGGCAACTCCTCCGTTGGGGAGCTCTGCCTTGTTTGGAGTGAAGTTTTTTGGTTTTTCCATTTATACTGCTCCCATCCCTCTTGACACTGCTTTGGGACATCCCACGTGTAAAGTGTAAGAGACGCCGTGTCGGTCCATGGATGATAAGAGAAAATGGGATTTTTGTACTCACCGTAAAATCCATTTCTCTGACATCCATGGACCGACACGGCACCCACCCTTCCTTTAAGTTTGTGCTGCTTTGTTACGAACTGAGGCCTGCTAGCTGCAGGTGTGAGGGTAATGTCTGGAGGGACCGCCCCCCTGGGCGGGGCTGTTCAGCTCTGGTTTGTTCTGGAATGTTTTAACATTTAACATTCTGCCTAGGTCTTCTCCTGCAAGCAGGGACATATACCCACGTGTAAAGTGTAAGAGACGCCGTGTCTGTCCATGGATGTCAGAGAAATGGATTTTACGGTGAGTACAAAAATCCCATTATTTCTTGCACCTACAGGTAAGCCTTAATCTAGGCTTACCTGTAGGTGCAAGTTGTGTGGTTGGGTTTACAACCACTTTAAATGGATGCAGTATTTTTAGGAACTACAGAAAATGTATACATTTTAAAAGTGTGCTTACCAAAGGCCACCTCTATCTTCTCTCAAACACTGTACCTTTTATGAGATGCAAATTTTCCAATATGGTAATCGGTGTGCTCATTTGAGGATAATTTCTGACCTGTAGCTTATATCACTTTACCTCCAATGATTTTTCACAGAAAATTGCTAGAAACTTCTGTCACCAGAACTGCACATACACTTTCCTAACATGGATGACAGGGGCAACAATTGTGGACATCTTCCTTACCATAGTGGTTCTCACCATATTTTTTTTTTTCAGATCACTGCTAGGGTCATATACAGGGTTCATGGGGATGGCAGATGCATAAAGGCTGTGATGCTGCATGAGCTGCCCAAAACTATCTCTGCATCCAGTGGGATTATTCCAGGACCCTGCATAAAGCTGTGCTTGGGGCCTACAAGAACCATAATCCATCTCTGCCCATGGTGAAGGGGGTGTAGCTTATGTTAAAGTAAGTTATATCACTATCCCTTTTTTTTGGTAAAGAGACATTAACAGTTGTATTTCTTTTTAAATTTAATTTATTTTTTATATATTGCTTTTTTTTTGTGTGTGTAAAATTGGCTCTTTTTTTGTTTTCAATTTGTTTTTATACAGTAAAACATACAATACAAACCCATCAACTGCCAACCCCCTTTAAACAAGCATAATGTATTGCTGTTAAAGTAATATTAAAGTCATTTTTTTCTTTTTTTTTTAAATAACAAACCTGTCATACTTATCTGCTCTGCCCAGGGGTTTTGCACAGAGCAGCCCCGGCCCTCCTCTTCTCAGGTCCCCCACTAGCTCTCCTGGCACCTCCCTCCTGACGAGCTGCTTGCTATGAGGGGGGGCACCTATGCCACACCCCTGCCCCCTTGTGATGTCACCTCCGGGGGCATGATGGGGCGGTGACATCACAAGGGACGGGGCCTCTGGATTACGTCACCGGGTGGCCCCGGCCCATGGCTATATGAGTAATGGCACACAGCAGACCCAGAATTAAAGTGGGAGAAAGCGTCGGAAGAACATTGGAGAAAAAACAGCGAAAGAAGACAGTGGGAGAACACAGCGGAGAGAGGAGAACCAGAAGTGGGAGAAGACATCACCGGAGGGAGAAGACATCACTGGAGGATGAAGACATCGCCAGAGGGAGAAGAACCTGAGGATGAAGACCTCGCCGTAGGGAGAAGAAATCAGAAGGAGAAGAGACGCTGGAGCTGCTTTAATAAATTACTTTGTCAAAAACCTGTGTACTGTTTTTTTATTTTTGACACTTTTTTTTTTTGTTGGTGATTGGGTAGGGGTACATACCCATACTCCTTCACATAGGCTGGGGTGCCGGGATGTGGGGGCTCACTTGTTGAAGGGGGCTTCCAGATTCCAATAAGCCCTGACAACCAACGACCAGGACCCCACGCTAGTTTTTCCTTTCATTTTGGCGAGGGTTCCCCTTCAAGATCCTCAGCGCACAAGCCGCACCGCAAGTGGGCTCATCATGATCCGACTTGTGGTGCAACTTCTGTTCAAATCAATGGGTTCTCATAGGGAACCATTGATTTTGAATAGAGGCAGAGAAAACGCTGCTAAAAGCTAGCGCGGCTAAATGTGCATTAACGCCAATGCAAAAAGCTACTAAAAGCATGTTTTTACAGCCGCTTTTTCCGGGCGTTGGTAGTGGCTTTGCAGCTTGTTTTTGCATCTGGTTTTTCGAACGCCCCGTGTGCATGAAGCCTTAAAATAAATTTAGGTCTTTGGGAAACCCTGCTAAATTCATCTGGGAACAGTTAAAACAATTCCCGCTCATATTGGTTGTCAGTTGGAAGAATAACCCCCTTATCGTGGTTGTCAGATCGCCACTCTTACAGGCAGCTAAAAAAAGATAATTGTGGTCATGCTGCTGGTTCTACCAAGTGGTGTTGGCCCTGTAACTATGGAAGCATCAACAGACTGAAGGTTAATCAGCCACGGCTCAAGGAACTATTGGCAACCATTCTAGAGGAACCCTGGTTGAGAATGGCTGGGTTCGACCCTCTATCAATTTTTATTGTTGTGATCCCAATGAGGAGAAGACATTACCCTAGTAAAAATTGTCACCAAAGCAAATTGTGGAGGGAAGTTAAATCTTCCAAAGGTGACAACCGTACTAGTGATAATTGTCTAAGCGGTAAATTCATCTGGTCTTCTCGCTCCCTTGTATCTCCAGGAAAAGTAGTGAAGTGAAATCCCCCTAACCAAACACATACGGCAATATAAAGGTATTATCCCTTCCCTACTCTATTAAAGAAAAAAATTAACCTAAGCCTGCATTCAAAATCGAATTTCCATCCTAAATTTAAATCAGAATACCATAAATAAGTTTGAGTATCCTGAAGGTATATAACTGATCTTGTGATAATAAAGAGATCTTGTTGAGGCATATTTAGTATCTAGGGATAACTGTGGGGCACTTTGTAACATCAGAGGCCTGTCAGAATTTTATGTGCAACTATTTTTCATTGCAGAAAAGTATTTATTTTTTATTTTTTTTAGAACCTTTTGAAAAAGTTCTAATGTTACAGAGCTCCCACCCCCCTTCCCCCATAGTGCATTGGCAGCCCTGAGAGGATTGACTATATTTATTATGAAATAAAAGATAGATTGAGAGCTTCCTAATGTACGGTATGTGCGCAGCATTTGAGCGCTGTATTAAACCATTCACATTTTCTTGCTTTAAAGGTCTGCTTCAGATCAGTCAATGGGGCTTATTTCTTTTACAAAGGATTTATTGAGATTTTTTGAAAAAAATGTACAGCACAAGATCTCAATACAAGAGGTAGTAATACATAAAGTAGTAAGAGAACAAAACTATACAATGCATTATAGGCCAGTGGGTCAATGATACGAGAGCAGATACAATCTACAGTCTACATTCACATGGTCGATTTGTGGCAGTGCTAAGGACATTAACAAAATCTGCTGATTCCTGGGAGGTCTAAGTGGGATCCCCGGGGCCCGTACTAACGATTGGGACCCAGAGCTCCCAGATCCGGGTCTTCTGATCACTGTAAATTGGCTATCACAGTGATCAGTCACTGTGACGCCCGCCCCTGTGTTTCTCTTTGTGAATGGAGAGGAAAGATACATTGTGTATGTGTGTGTGTATATAAGTATATATATAGCGCCTGCCCCTCTTCTCTCTCCGTGCGGCTCGCACTGTCTCTTGTCTAGGGGTATCTGGTAAGGTGGAGCGAGAGAGAGCGGGTGGGCTACGCCTAGCTTCCACCACGTGTAGAATACCTGTGGTATCAGCAATGTCTCATTTACCTTCGGGTCTGTGTTGTACACCCGGATCCTCCCTCCAAGAGTCACCGTGAACTTCGTCCGCCAGGAAGTGAGCCTCACACCATTAAAGTCCAACACTCCTTTATTAGAACACACCATACAGAGACTTCCTTGACAGATAGAACAGAAAAGGAGGTGTGAGTGTGAATAGGCCCAGACACAAATTCGGTCCTCCACTCTCCTCCTGGAGAGTGGGCTATGGTCTCCGCACGAGGTGAAGGGGATCCTTCTGGACGGTCTCCGACAAGAGACTCGCCCGTCACCGGCAGTCTGCTGTACCGGGTCTTCGAGTGAGGAGCTCTCCCCGGTCCATTGCGTCTTACTCAGATTCAGGCCTCCATCCCCGAAGTGCCTTAGGACCCTTCCCTCGCGGAACTCAGTGTTGGGCACTGAGCTCCGGACCTTCTTGCAAGAACCTCACCCCAGGGCTGAAGGTGCCTGGGGTGGAACACTATCTCCGATGATCCCCTAGGCCGAGGCCTCCTAGGGGACGAGCACGAACCCACGTCCGCAAGCTGAAGGTGCTTGGGACGAAGACGCCGTGACCAAATTGGCCGGCCCCTTTTATCCCCTCTCCCAACAAGCACTGCGGGTTCCCCGCCCCACCATACCGCTACCGAGAGAGGACAAAAATGGGAGGCTCGACACACAGTGACATTCGTCCCTCCGACCACGGTGGCAGCGCCACCTCGTGGACCCAGGGAACATAGCACTGATGTCACAGCTAGATTTAAAAAATGCACCCGGGAAAGTAAGTACCCGCTTATATATATATATATATATATATATATATATATATATATATATATATATAATTAATGTGTGTGTGTGTGTGTGTGTGTGTAGAGAGAGAGAGAGAGATGTTTTTATCTCTAGAGATGTCTCTATCTCTAGAGATGTCTCTATCTCTAGAGATGTCTCTATCTCTCTAGAGATGTCTCTATCTCTCTAGAGATGTCTCTATCTCTCTAGAGATGTCTCTATCTCTCTAGAGATGTCTCTATCTCTAGTGACAGCAACAGAGATATCTCTAGAGATGGAGATATCTATCTATCTATCTCTAAACCTTCAAGGACTGGGTCCCTTGTCGGGGTTCCTACTCCCTTGGACCTGTAGAAAGCACCGCACCAGGAGGCTAGGTAATGTAGCAAGACCAAAGCCCTGGTTTCCTGGGGTCCAGCCATTCAAAGAAAGGCGTTGCAGGCAAAACATTGTGCTTCGGATACGAGGCCCCAGGTACTTTTAGGCCTTGGTGGCACTTTGGATGGTGTTTTGCTTGCGTCTATCTAGCAAGGTTACTCTGTGGTATAACAAGGAAGCTGAGACTTCTGCAGTGTGTAAATGTGCTTTTACTATACAAGATGCTGTACATACAAAACTATTACAATATTAGGACTACAATACAAGACTGACAGATCTCTATAACAAGCAAAATGCCTAGCAAATGAACAGCCTATGGTCTATAACAGTACAAATACATTTAAAGGTTACTTAACTTCGATTACTCTATGTTCATGATCTCCATTCCTGGTGACCAGGCATCTTCTTATGATGAGTGGCTTCTCCTGATCTTACAGCAACATGATGTGTGTGTCCTAGCTTATGCCTGCTTTTATGTGTCAGGCTGAGTTACCAAACAACAGAAAACATACCTGTTTACTGTAGCGGTATTCAACAATGGACTGTGGAATACAACAATGCTATCTACCTATTGTCTACTTAAACCAAATCTGTCAGTAATCTAACAGTCATTCTTTCAGTTTGAGAGCTGAAAGAAATCTCAAACAAGTAATGTCTTACTTGTTTACTGTAGCTATAGACATGAATACAACAATGGTATCTAACCCCATTGTATGAAAACAGCATTTGTTTGAGAAATCTACTCAAACCAAAAGACTGACAGTAATCTGACCAACTCACTATTGTAAAATTGTCCCATGTATCCTATGTCTGAGTAATATAATAAAAATCATATTTTTAACAAACGCAACACAGATGGATCTGGTCTTTATGGAGGCCATTTAAATCCAGCATGGATCCCTCCCGTGGAGCTCCTCAGAGCACATCTTCACTCGTGACCAACACCTTAGACACTGGCGAAAAAATTGATGTGCTCCTGGAAGGAGGAGGGGTTATATAGGGAGTGAACTTCCTGGATTGGATGAACCAGTGTCCATCACCTAAAGGTGGCCTATAACCCATTAAGTAATTACTTAAGGCTCTGTGTCCCATGATGTACGATAAAGAAAGTGCCCGGTATTGAAGTGGTTAAGTTACAGATTCCCTTTACTATTGACTGCTTTTTATGTCAATGTGAAGGGGTGTATTAAAAAAGAATATCTAGAGCCTATTTATTGCTGCCTGTGTCCTCATCGGGGAGAATGTTTGTTTGTCCTAGTGACCATTGTCATTGAATTGAAGATGATTACAGTTGGATAAAGGACAATCCGCAACTCCATACATGCTCTTTAAATCAGTCCGAATTTAATATGTCTCCATAAGGATAAAAATACAGCAGAGGTAGACGCGCTTCAGCCGCAACGGCCTTGTTCACAACAAGGCCGTTGCGGCTGAAACGCGTCTACCTCTGCTGTATTTTTATCCTCATGGAGATATAATACATTCGGACTGGTTTAAAGAGCATATATGGAGTTGCGGATTGTTCTTTATCCATTTATCACTTTGGCAGCTGAGCAACTACACATCCTGCACCCGACAGCTCGGGAGAAGTTTCACTAATCTGGGGTAGTAGCACCTTTCGTTGTTGTTTATGGATGTTTACAGTTGTTCTGGCCCTGAAGAGGAGCTGAAATCTTCCATTGGGGATTCTATTTCTGATGACAACTGTCTAAGAGGAAGTTTCCTGACTTTGGACAGATTTCTTCTCACTTCCTGCTGCTTCTTCAGGATAGAAAGTGAGAAGAAATTTGCCTGTATGGGACTCATACAGCCTACGCTATTCTAAACAAAGTAAAGGTTTTTCCTTTTAGATATACTTTTAGTTATGTTTTCTCTTTAGCTAACAGATGGAAGTCTAAATGGGAGAATGTGAATTTTCCCAGAAATGGTACCACTTCTCCTAAACTTATGCTCACCCAATCAATAAAAACCTCCAACATTCACCAGAATAGTAGCTGTGAGCCAAACTGTTTTAACCTCATCTGTAATGATGGTGATCACTATTAATAGAGGCTCAGTCTATGGATTTCAGCATCTGTTTCCATTATAGATGCAATCTCTTATTTCTTCAAGATGTGTCCATGAATAGTCCTGAATATTTATTGATTCTGTCACAATGTAGTAGGTCAGAGATGTGTATAAAAAACAGCTGAACCAGCAAAGTTTGGTACTAATTTATTTTACTATTACCTAACATTTACACTACTATCCATGTACTGAAATACATATGTATGTATTGGACTCTCAGCGATGCTACAGAACAGCTCTTTGCTCGCTGTATCTGATACACTTGGTGATTGAAAAGCTTGCAATGTTTTTTTTTTTTTATTAAAATCGTGAACATGTTATACTTACCTGCTCTGTGCAGTGGTTTTTCACAGAGCAGCCCTGATTCTCCTCTTCTCGGGTCCCCTGTTGGAGCTCCTCGCTCCACATACTACACATACTGCAGCTGCTGGCTTTTAATAATAGGACACCTACCTGTCCTGGAGTCCCTCGATGTCGGTACCGCAGCTGATGTTTCCATCAGCTGACGGGTGCTGCTGCCGCCGCCATTGCGGGTAAGGGAACCCAGCAGTGTAGCCTTTCGGCTTCAGGCCGAGAACCCTACTCCGCATGCGCGAGGCCCCGCGGCTGGAGGAGGTATCCTGTCGCCCCCCCCAATTGTGGCACTGGAGGGGGGGGAGGAATCAGATGAGCGGAAGTTCCACTTTAGGGTGGAACTCCGCTTTAAGTCCAAGACCGCTATACAACTTGCATTTTCAGACATTGGTCAGCGGGGTGGACTTTATATTTCCATCACTACAGATTCCTTTAAAATTTTGCGCAAGCAGTTTTGAGTTCTGTTTCTGGTTTACACAAATATATTACCTTTGCCTGCGTGGACCGTAACTTTTTTTTTTTTCCTGGTTGTCTTGAAAGGAAATGAAGGCACCTCCTGCAATGTCACGGCACAGATGGTCCTCGTATGCTGCTGGCGCAGTATGAAGGAAGTCTCCTTATTGCTGGGCTTCCTGTGTCAGAATCTTCCACTGCAGACCCAGCTGGACAGTCCTCAGGGCCTTATTTCTATGGACCAGGTAAAACGTTCTAGTATAATGCATATATCTTTTCAAGTCCAGGATCTTGTGTAAATAACCAGTGTTTTGTAACTCCTCCCTTTTTAAACCAGTGTCTTGTCCAATCCTTTTAAAGCAAGCATGTCAAACTGGTGCACCCTCCTTGCTAATTTCTTGCACCCTTTTCATATTCAGCGCTGCAAGCTCAGCACAGCAGTTGTAAATCACATCAGCGCAGCACTAAATGATATATGCAGTGATCATGTATAAAAAAATAAAATTAAAAAAAATCACATAAATGAGTGAAGACATCAAACTGAAATTGGTAAAAAAAATATTATATTCAAAACTGAAATAGGTGAAAAAATATATAAAGATCATAGTGAAAGCAGTCTAAAAACAGCCATTAAAGAAGTGTCCCTAGCCAATACAATCCACACAGGTGCTTGGCGTAAAAATCACCAGATGCCAATGACCACCAACCTGACAACCCCGTCACCATGGGTAATGTAAATGCGCTTACCGGAAGGCGTGGACCCAAGTACCTTTCGGCAGGGATAACTGCAGCTCAGATATATATGGAAGCCTAATCGCTCAGGTGTCTCTAGTGTAGCTGGATCCCACAAATCCTCTGGGTTCTGGTACGTATAGACCTCTGCTTAGGTGGACCGTGGCTTTCCATTCAGACACTTAGTTTGAATCCACATGATTGGCAAGTGACAAAGATTCTGGAGGAAGCTGTTCAGAACACCAGAGATGACCCACATTATAGGTTTGCTTTTCTCACCCTGATCCTGCTTTGATCACTGCAGCCAAATGCTTCTCACACTGCTTAGTAGGGCATGGTGTCGGACTGTAGCTGGAGGGAGGGCCTGTAAAAACGACACAGTAGTTAGCAGAGGGCTTTTGGTGCTGGTGGAATTGCACAAAGACCCCCAATTTTTTTTTACCTTTTTATGTGACTCTTAACACTTTAAAATTTTAAAGTGATCCTAAACACACACTGTTTAATTTGTCCCTTCTATTTTTATATATGGATGATGGAACTTTAATTATTTTATTTGAGTACCTTTTTCTTCATCGATATGCAGCTGTCACAGACCCAAACCTTACCCAGACTGTCTGCAGGGAAACATAAGCAGGGGGAGCTTGTAGTCCTTTGCTGCTGGTCAAAATAAAACAAACAGCCTTTGGAATACAAAGTATAAATAGGATCAATAAACTGTTGTTTTATATATATATATATATATATATATATATATATAATATACATTTGAAATCAAAACTTTAATATTTTTTGGCAATAACAGGCTGTGTCATACCCCTCCCGCCTGTGTTTTTCCCCTTCAGCCTGTGTCTTAGAATAAGAGGGAGGTGAAGCCTCCATCAATCTACGTGTAATATCCTGCCCCCTTTGTGTTTAGCTGGTTAGTGGGCATGGAGGAAGAGCAAGGGAGTGGGCTGTCATTTACCACTGTGTATACTCCACATGCGTGACTCTATAGTCACATGGGCTGCTCAGATGTGATAGGGAGGAAATCCTCAGCATGGAAACTCTCACTGAAAACTGAGCATGTGCAGATCACATTGGGTAGCGATTGGGTGCCAGTTTTATATCCGGCACATCATCCCTATTGAGTGTATATGGAGCAACAGGGTATTGTGTGGGATTATAGCAGTGCCAAAAGTCATAGAAAACCACGTTACATATAAAACAAATGAAGTTTATTCACAAAAAGTTAAAAATTGGTTTCAATAAAAATACGTTTGTATGTATACATATCATATCATCGATCATTAGTATCCAAGATGTAGCTGGTCTAAACGTGGTGTTTGATCCCAACATTATTTGCCAGGGGGATTTACAGACCACCACTAGTCGAGAATACAGAAGTGTGAGTATGAACAGCATGTAATACACCATTTATTGATCGTTTTTGTGTGATGTGGGTTTAGTGACACTTTAACTTAAGTGTATCTAAAACCAAGAACACAGATGCTACCAGTTCTTAGATGCAAGTTTTTTTGTTTTTTTTTCCGGCTTATTTTTCTTTACTTTTACCTGTGATCCCGCTAGTAACACACTTCCAGTTCTAAGGTGACAACACTGACTCCCTTTACTGTATCATAAGAGGAGCAGTGTTGTCACCTTGGGCCAGGAAGTATGTTAGAACTGCAGTAGACATTCCTCTCTCACAATCTCTATTCATATAGATGGGGGAAATTCTGTAATCTACTGAAGTGCTTGAGATAACCGTGCAGAGGGCAAAGCAAGTTATAAGCTCACTACATTTCAGGCAGGATCAACAAGTTTTTTTTTTTCACACATTGAACAGCTATAACAAAACACTTTCAATGGTATATTTACCAGACCAAAAGGAAGCGCATATAAAATGTTCATGGTTGAGAATTACATAAATTTTAAACAGAACCCTTGTGAACAAAACGCACGGTCCACATGGCCTTTGTGGGACAGTGTCTCTTTTGACTACATCCAATAAAGATTTTGATGGTTCCCAGAGCTCCCAATTTTTAGAAGCAATCTTAAGAAACACTGCCAAGTCTTCCCCATGCCTATCTTTTAAGAAACATCCTTTTTTGTTTCTCTACTCCATCCCCCTCCATGCCAAGATACCCCAAGCTTGTTCCCCATTCCATCCACAAAGTCTGGCTTTCAAAGTCTGCCAAATGCTCAGACAAGCCTTCCTCTGCATGAAGGCCCGCCCCCATTTCCCAGAGCTGGGAGACATTTGTAAACCTTTTCTAGCCCTTGGACAACTTACATCTTAGAACGCTTGCTTTTTAGATGCTTGGGTGCTGGAGGTGGCATCTCAGGGCAACAAACTGGAATTGTGCTTCCTGACTCCTCCTCGGTTTCTCACCTCAGACTTTCCTGTGTCGCCATACAGATTAGCAGGACTCCATGGAGCCATGTTGGGTCTTTTGGATCAAGGTGTCATTGCTCCAGTTCCTAGGGCAGAACGGTTCCAGGTGACCATCGTACCAGTGAGTCATCTGATCCAAATTCAGTTGGACATTACTACGGCAGTGAAGGCCATTATTCATTAGCTAAGAGCCTGGTCAAAACTTCACATTCCAGCCTTGTCAGCTTTGTACATTCTGTGCATAGACAGTTGGCAGGCACATTTCCTCAGCTGGCAGCACCCAGACCCAAGGGCGTGGTTCCTGGACCTGGATGTGTTTCAGGTTGTGTATCACAGGCAGGGCCGCCATTAGGAATTTTGGGGCCCCTTACACAGCTTCAGGCATGGGCCCCCTTTGGCGCAGAGAACCAGGGGGGGGGGTGCTGCCGCCGCCGCAAATTGAGAACCGGGGGGAGGGGCTGCCGCGAATTGAGAAGCAGAGGGGTGCCGCAAGTTGAGAAGCGGGGAGGGGGAGGGGGAGGGGGAGGGGGAGGGGGAGGGGGAGTGGGAGGGTGCCGCCGCAAGTTGAGAAGCGGGGGAGGGCTGACGAACAATAAACAAAAAAAAGGGGGGGTTGCCATCCGGGCTCCTGGCATATGTACTGCCTGTACCCCCCTGATGGCGGCCCTGATCACAGGTGGGGAACACAGGATGTTAACCTCCTGGCCTCCAGGTTCAACAGCAACCTGGTCAGGCTTGTCTCTACATATAGGAATCCTCTAGAGCAGTGGTTCTCAACTCCTGTCCTCAGGACCCACTAACAGGCCAGGTTTGCAAGATAACTGAAATACATCACAGGTGATATAATTTGCTGCTCAGTGATTGCAGTATTCTAGTCTGCATCTCCCCAAGGTAATACTTAAAATCTGGCCTGTTAATGGGTCCTGAGGACAGGAGTTGAGAACCACTGCTCTAGAGGAAGCACTGGATGCTCTGAAACTCCATCCTTGTCTGCCTCACAGGCTCAAGCTGGAGGGCTGTTGATCCTCGTTCCTTCAAACCTGGCAAAACTCCTAGTAGACACTCCCTGAGCTGCACCAAATCATCAGGCTCGTCTGTCCTAAGCCATCCTGCTTTACAGTCCATGGCTTAATGGCATGGGTGTTGAAGTCGTCATTCTAAGGGACAGGGGGATCTGAGTTTGTACTTCGTGCAGTGCTAAAAGCTGGGAAATCTACTGCTGGCAAGGTCTATTATTTGGATATGGAAGGTATACTTCACTTAGTGTGAGTCTTGGAGCTTCCACCCCAGGAGTTTCACCATAGGACAAATTCTTTCCTTCCTGCATTTGAGGTCTGGACCAGTGTTCAGCTCCCAGCACTAGCATGGGTTATGTTTGTGCCCCTTCTTTTCATTTGTAGAGTCCACTGACCTCTCGCTCTTTGATTAAACCCTTTCTACGTGGGCCTCCCATGTAGCTCCCACTATCTGTTCTTCAGTGACTCTGTGGGATCTGAATCTGGTTCTCGCTAAATTTTGGAAACCACTGTTTAATCCCATTGAAGACGTTCCTCCATTTACCCTCACCCACAGGTTGGTGTTTGTTGTAGCCATTGCTCCTGCAAGGTGAATACCTAAACTGATAGCTTTATCCTGCAGGGAACCCTTTCTAGTTCTGCATGAGGACAAGGAATTCCTTCTGGCCTAAGGTCTCATCTTTCTCCCTGGATGCAGGCAGTCCCTAGTTTTCTTCCTCTAAGCACAGCCTTCCTTTAACCACTTGAGCTCCGGAAGATTTTCCTCCCTTCATGACCAGGCCAATTGTTGCTATTTGGCACTGCGCTGCTTTAACTGGTAATTGTGCAGTCATGCAACACTGTACCCAAACAAAATTTATATCATTTTTTTCACACAAATGGAGCTTTCTATTTGATCCCCCCCTGGGTTTTTTTCTTTTTTTCAATCTTTCTTTCAAAATACCGACATTTAAAACAAAATATATATATTTTTTGCTTTCTGCTATAAAACCCATCCAATTATTTTTTGATTTTTTTTTTTTTTTTTTTAGAGGGGTTGGTTGCAAGATTGCAGGGTCTAGCTTGAGCACAAATTACCTTTCAGTTTATATCGGCTAAATACGTTCCAGATACATCAAAACTAAAGGTATGCATAATCCTGCAGTTCGTTTTCTTTACAAAGCAACCACAGCCTGAGTGGAAAAGCCTGTTCCCTGCAAACATTTTGCAGAGTGGGGCCAGTTCACACCACATGCAGTTCAGTGCATTTTTTTCTCTGTATCAAAAACTCATGGAAAGTAGGTTATAGGGTTTTCAATGGCCTAGTTCACACCAGTGCTTGCAGTTCCAGTGCGTTCCAGTTCCAGAAAAAAAAGTAAAACATGCTGCATTTTTCCTGCACTGGACTGTACTGGAACGCTGTAAAATGCATCAAAAATGCACTGAAACACACATGTCCTTAATTAAGGTTAAGAAAAGAGGGAGGGGGAAATGCACTGGACTGCACCAAAAACGCATCAAAAATGCACTGGAACACATCAAAAACACGCATGCAGAAAAGCATCGGGACTGCGACTGGTGTGAACTGACCCTTATTCTCTTTGTGGATGCAGTGGGCTCTACAATCCCTCTGCTGTGTCAGAGCTAGAGCTCTCCAATCCTCAGAGCGCATGAACTTTTCCTGATTGCAGAGCTATAATTATGACTCGGCAGAGGGTGTGTTGAACCTTTGCAGAGAGACCACTGTTTCCACAAAGACAGCAAGGGCCCTTCTCGGCACCATGCTGGCAGGAAGCAGGCTTGTTATCTCTATTTATTAAAAAGGATAGGCAGGTTCACTTTAAGGCAGGGGTCTTCAAACTACGGCCCTCCAGGTGTTCAGGAACTACAATTCCCATCATGCCTAGTCATGTCTGTGAATGTCAGAGTTTTGCAATGCCTCAGCTGGAGGGCCGTAGTTTGAGGATCCCTGCTTTTAAAGCATCAGACACAAAATTCTGTTCCACATTGCATCAATCTTGCTCAACCTCTGTGCCGTTGGTGAACTGCAGTTGTTGAAGATTTTCTTATATGCAGCAGATACAAAGCCTTGGAACAAGTTTTCTTTAAAATAATCCTTTATGAATCGCTCCTATTTCTAATATATCGCTCAGATTCTGTGCAAAACCGTAAAATTCTCATCTGGCCCATTCTTTCGTTCATTTTATTTTATATTTTGTTTCTTAATATTCAGCAGTAACTCGTAAAACTGCCAGCGAGTTAAATTTTCGAGGAATTTTTGTGTAATTCAGAAATTGCTCTTTTTTACAATAGATGCAGCAATATTTCGTAGAGTATATGGCCAAGTGCCGTTTAATGAAAACAATATGGATATTTGAGGCTCATGTCTGTTAAAAAAAATCTACTAAGCGTTGGGATATACTATTTAAAAAGGGAAATGCAAAAAATGATGCTTGGTCCACAACGTTCTGCTAAAACCAAACTATGTGTAATCTAGATTTATATTTAAAGGATATAAAGAACAACGTTCAGTAATAAATGCATGAAAGGTTATGTAGTGGTGTGTATGGTCTTTAGCTTTGGATGCCTTGTTGAAAAAGTCATCCAAATCTTACTGAACATCATTTTTCATTTGATTTTTGGATCTTTTCCTGTGTACTGTTCCAGATTGTCTTGGTTGTATTCCATACATAGAATATCGTCAGCGGTAACCAATTAATAAGAGAGTTGGTAACCAGTAAATGTCTTTGCCTCTAATGTTTTTGGTTCCCTGGCCGCAGCTTTTTGCAGCTACAATGGAGAAGTCACTGATGTAGGGACCGGAACCAGATCACAGGTTGCTTATTTTCGCTAAGGAAACCTTTACTGAATGAAAAAAAAAAAAAAAAACATACAGTGCCTTAAAGTATTCACACCCCTTGAACTTTTCCACATTTTTTCATGTTACAATCAAAAACGTAAATGAGTTTTATTGGGATTTTATGTATTAGACCAACACAAAGCGGCACATAATTGTGAAGTGGAAGGAAAATGATGAATGGTTTCCAAAATGTTTTACAAATAAATATGTGAAAAGTGTGGCGTGTATTTGTATTCAGTCAATACTTTGTAGAACCCACTTTCACTGCAATTATAGCTGCAAGTCTTTTTGGGGACGTCTCTACCAGCTTTGCACATCTAGAGCGTGACATTTTTGCCCATTCTTCTTTGCAAAATAGCTCAAGTTCCATCAGATTGGATAGAGTGCGTCTGTGAACAGCAATTTTCAAGTCTTGCCACAGATTCTCAATTGGATTCAGGTCTGGACTTTGACTGACTGGGCCATTCTAACACATGAATATGCTTTGATCTAAACCATTCCATTGTAGCTCTGTCTGTATGTTTAGGGTCGTCCTGCTGGAAGGTGAACCTCCGCCCCAGTCTCAAGTCTTTTGCAGACTAACAGGTTTTGTTCTAAGATTGCCCTTTATTTGGCCCCATTCACCTTTCCATCAACTCTGACCAGCTTCCCTGTCCCTGTTGAAGAAAAGCATCCCTACAAAATGATGCTGCCACCACCATGTTTCACAGTGTTAATGGTGTTTAGGTTGATGTGCAGTGTTAGCTTTCCGCCACACATAGTGTTTTGCTTTTAGGTCAAAAAGTTCATTTTTTGGTCTCATCTGACCAGAGCACCTTCTTCCACACGTTTGCTGTGTCCCCCACATGGCTTCTCGCAAACTGCAAATGGGACTTCTTATGGCTTTCTTCTTGCCACTCTTCTATAAAGGCCAGATTTGTGGAGTGCACAACTAATAGTTGTCCTGTGGACAGATTCTCTCACCTGAGCTGTGGATCTCTGCAGCTCCTCCAGAGTTACCATGGGCCTCTTGACTGCTTCTCTGATTGTTTTCCTTGCCTGGTCTGTCAGTTTAGGTGGACGGCCATGTCTTGGTAGGGCTGCACAGTTGTGTCATACTCTTTCCATTTTCGGATGATGGATTGAACAGTGCTCTGTGAGATGTTCAAAACTTGGGATATTTTTTATAACCTAACCCTGCTTTTAAACTTCTCCACAACTTTATTCCTGACCTGTCTGGTGTGTTCCTTGGCCTTCACGATGCTGTTTGTTCACCAAGATTATCTTATAAACCTCTGAGGGTTTCACAGAACAGCTGTATTTATACTGAGATTAAATTACACACAGGTGGACTCTATTTACTAATTAGATGACTTCTGAAGGCAATTGGTTCCTCTAGATTATAGTTGGGGGGTATCAGAGTAAATGGGGCTAAATAAAAATGCACATCACACTTTTCAGATATTTATCGTAAAAAAAAAATTGAAAACCATTTATCATTTTCCTTCCACTTCACAATTATGTGCCACTTTGTGTTGGTCTATCACATAAAATCCCAATAAATTACATTTAGGTTTTTGGTTGTAACATGACAAAATGTGGAAAATGTAAGGGGTATGAATACTTTAAGGCACTGTAGATGCTGCTTTATTTATTACACGTATTTATATAGCGCTAACAATTTACGCTGCTCTTTACATATATTGTACATTTACATCAGTCTCTGTCCTCAAGGAGCTTACTATCTACATGCATACATAAACATACTAGGGCCAATTTTAGACAGAAGCCAATAACCTACCAGCTTGTCTATGGATTACAAAAGGAAACGAAAGTACCCAGAGGACACCCAGGCAAACACAGGGAGAACTTGCAAAATCCATGCAGATTGTATCATGGTTGGGTTTTAACAGTATTGTATTGGAATACTTTTCATTCTTACCTGAGCATTTTATTATGCGGTTCCCGAAGTGCGACCCAATTATTCTCAATGGGCCCATTCATACCAGAGTGTAACTTGATGCCAGTCATGTGAAGCTTAAAGAAGTGCACGAGTTTCTTTGGGGCAGTTTTAAGTGTTTTTTACTCCAGCGACTTATAGCGGGACATTTTCTCAGCTCTTACTGGAAAGAAGCCTTTCTGTATGCAGGGGTTACATTTTTTTTTTTGTGATAATTCATGGTCTTCTCTGTTTGAAAGGTAGGGTGCCAGGCAGTGAGGAATGCTGTGAATATGGCTTAGCTCTACTCTGAGTTGTAAGCAGCCATTTCATGTTGAGCACTTTGTGTTCCCAGGTGCAATTATTTTTCTATTTATTTTTTTAATTCTTTTTATTATAAGAATATAGGGGTGAAAGAACCAAAACAAAGCCTATTGGGCATACCCAGACTTTGAAATAGAAACAAAAAAACAAAAGCAAAGATCAACAAGGTGATTGGTTACCAAGGCCTAAGGTGACTTATTTCAAGGTAAGTAGTGTGTGAAGTAAATATTGTGTGGTTCTCCCCCAGTATACAGTACCATTCCTAAAAAAAAAAAGCAAAACGGCTTCCTATGGAGGTGTTGCCGATGATCCGACAGTATCCCTGGACTCTGTCCAAATATCCTATACCTTGGAGAATTACTTGGACATCCCCTAGATGTAAATTTATACAGTGGAACTGTTTTGTTGACAATATACTTCCAATAATCTAGGGTATGGGCCTGGGTTAGATTTCCACTCAAGGCGTATAGACTTACGTAAAACAATAAGAGGCCTATCAAAGTTCTCATAGATCTAGAGGTAGCCAGTAAATGAACGAGACCTAAAATACAAATGTCAATAGATAATGTTACCATGGGGCAATTATTAACGACAACAAAGGTACATGCAGGCATACGTCTGTCGGCTTTTTTCGGAATAGTCGGATGTTATACTTACCCGGTATATTTCACACATAATACATATGTGTGCATACTAAAAAAATTAATAAAACTACAGTTCCCATTTAACATGTAGCACTTCAACCACTCTTAATCTGTTTCATGCTACTTCTTAAAAGCTGTTTTCAACCCGTCAAAACTGCCACAAAGTGAGATCATTAGTTTCGTGCAAGCCTTCCCCGAGATGTGGGGTGGAGGGTAAGAATGGTAATTCGCCAATTTACAATCACTGGAAAGCTGTAGCTTTTGTAACCTAACCCTGGCTCTGCTTGATTTTTCCTTTTGAGGGGTTTAATTTGCAAGTATTTTACATAATTTTTGCTGCTATTATGTTTCTCTGGGTGCATTTTTTCAGCATTGCATATACGTGAATCTATATGCACACATATACATATTGTTTGAAACAAGGTGGCTACACGCCAATAGTTCAGTCTTTTGAAGATATTATATTTTGCTGAATGAGGATATGCAGGACTGAAACGTTTTATTTAAAGGACAAACGCACAAAAAAAAAAATTGTTACTAATGACTTTCACAATTACTGTACAACGTGTACATTTGCTGTACAACAAAATTTATATTTGATAATCATGGATGTTTGCTGTGCATTTTATTGTTTTATGCAGCCAGCCATTTTAGGTTTAAAGAGGCCTTCAGAGACACTGTCAACTTGACCATTTGGGGCAAAGGAATTGTCTTTGTAAAGAGCACTTCCAGAACCTCTTGCCAGCACTTTGTTTTTCCTTCCTCTGTGGCATCTGGCATTAAATTCCCTAGTGCCAACTGGTGTGGGACACTAAAGTAGGGCAAGGCAAATCGGCTTCAATTCTAGTATGTTGGTGGGCAACCCTC
Source organism: Rana muscosa (assembly GCA_029206835.1). Taxonomy (NCBI): domain Eukaryota; kingdom Metazoa; phylum Chordata; class Amphibia; order Anura; family Ranidae; genus Rana; species Rana muscosa. The sequence goes on along the minus strand of CM055121.1, from coordinate 244,107,045 downwards.
TTTTCCTGCGGTGACCAAGTTCCCTGGCCCAAGATATTGTCCAGAACTCCACTTTAGCCCATCAGGCTTGTGTCAATTGTCAGGATCCTCCAGGATAAAGAGAGTAGCAATTTTTTGTCTCCAGTATCGGTAAAGGAGATTCGCCAGTCCAGAGAGTCTTGTGCATTTAATATGTGGTTTAATGGCATTGAGGTATCAAACGTCCTCCTGCTCCATGCCGCTAAGACATTCCATTGAAGGAGCCTGTAATGTAACTGGACAAAGGGGAGTGCCTCGAAAAAGGTTTTTATCTGTCGTAAAACTGACATACAAAAGTGAATTGAGGTTTTAGTCTTGAACAAGTCCACCTGAACCTTTAGGGCAAGGCATTGGCAAAAAACTTTACCATATCCTCATCGATATGAAGATGCTTGATCCCATGTATTCCAAGCTCAGGATTTAGATTTTTCCTATAAAAATGCAATTTTTATAGGCAGAGAGGAGCAATTTATGGGAGAGTAGTAGAAATGTGTCAAATATCAGTTCCAGAGGAACCTAAGAAAGTTTGTCACAGAATGGTCTCAAAGATACGGTACAATAACTGCACGTGAACACAATGAACACTTTACTGCAACATTGAAGAGGTCTTATTTACCTCAACTTATCACCGATATGGCAGTATTTCTTTATAAATAACACCATTCATAAGTGTCGCAAATTAGAACCACTTAACATTAGTTTTCATGAATTTGGCCCAAAGCTTCCAGCTATTCATACTGCCATAAATGTGTTGCAAAGGCCTTGTTGAATGGCCCCCAATGTCATGTTGGCCTGAATGGGCCTGCCCCAAAACCTGTGCTAAAAATAGACATTGTGTAGAATAACATAGCGCTTTAACATACTATATGACATCCAGGTAAGGCCTAACTCTACTTTAAAGTGAACCTCTGTACAGACTATGAACAATAAAGTATTCAGAACCAGCAAGTGGTAAAAGCACTTTCAAACAGGCCCTAATTTACATCTGTAGCTAAAAGCATTGTGGAATGATTTTTAACATCTTATAGTTTAAAAAAATGTTAGTCATACTATAATAATAAAAAATAAATAAATTGTTCCTCTGTGCGAGGCGCCGGACTAATAGCTGCCTATTAGCGTCGTCAATTTTTAACGACCACGTGATTAGTGTCTGAGGCTCTAATTGGCTTGTTTGACGTAGTCCTCAGGGCGCAGAGCACTGCACCTGAACCCTCCCACTTTTTTTCTTTTAGCGAATCAAAATTCGCCATTGCGTCACTTCTGGTTTCCTACAGCCAATTAGGAGGCTGAAGATTTGAAACACTGAAGCCGCCGGGTATCAGGGGAGCCGTGACAGCCCAGGCTGGAGACTCAGTTTTGCAGGTAAGGACCGGAAGGGGTTTGCTTGCGCCCCCCCCCCCCCCCCAAAAAAAAAAAATCACCAGCCGCCACTGCTTGGCAGCCTGTCAGTCCTCGAATATAAACAAACACAAGGTGCTTGTAAGCTGTGAGAAGCCACTAAATTACACTTTAGAGTTTTTGTTATCCTTAAGGATGAATTACTTCACAGTACATGCAGCTAGAGAGTAGGCTTGTTTTTAAAGCTCCTTTGCTGTAAAAAAAAAAAAAAAAAAAAATGTACTTTTCTTAACCCCCCCAAACCTTACCTTTTGTGAGTTATGCAGAAAAAAAACATACTAAGTCATCCAGCGGTGCTCTTTAGGTCCCTTCCACGATAGAAGACCGATTGGGTCAACCTTTCAGGTGGACCTGATCAGACCCTCCAGTCTCCTCTATGGACTGGAGGGTGTAAACGGATATGTGTCCGTTTACACCTGCGACATCTGTTCCTATCTGCTAAAAGCAGGCGATGGGCATCTCTTCCCTAACCGTCTGCTGGATTGGATCGTGTGTAAATGGACAGCGGGCTCTGTCTGCTCTGCATAAGTGGAGCGGACACGGACCAGCCATTCTCCTGCTCAGTGGGGATCAGCAGACAGATTCCCTGCTTCAGCAGAGCCTGACCTGTGTAAGGGGCCTTAGAGATCCACTACTGCCCACCCCATCCCATGATGCCATCAGGAGGCTCTATTCAGGGTTCTTGTTGCCAGCCCCCTGTTTACATGCATGCGCTGTTGAGCATCATCAGGAGGCTGCTACAAGAACCAAAAAGAGAGCCAGCCCCATGATGACACACCACAGCATACCCCTGGGTGAGGAGGGGTGAGGTCCTCTTTATTGTCCATACTGTGGCCACAGGTGCACTTTAACGTTTTGCATTAATCATGCCACCAATCAAAAATATCTTGATATGTAATGTATAGGATTATTAGATTGTAAGCTCTTCTGAGTAGGGCCCTCTTAATCCTCTTGTATTTTATTGTATTGTAACTGTATTGTCTCCCCTTTATTTTGTAAAGCGCTGCATAAACTGTTGGCGATAGATAAATCCTGTATAATAATAGGAGGCAGCACGTTTCTACCCCCATTGTACATCTTTTTTCCGCTGTCAGAAAAATCTTTGAAGCAAGTGATAAGCATGCTGTTTGCTATACATCTAAAGATCTCTGCATCCTTCCACTTATCACATCCAGATCTGGAGTCCTTTACACGGCAGAGTGCTTCTTTAATCCCCTCCTCAAAACCCACCAGAGAAATGGCCGGCGGCGGCTTATGAACACAACAGATGTGTTTATAAATAAACCTGAAAAGTTTTTGGCCCTCAGTATAGCTTTTTTCCCTTTTTGTATCTAGCTTATTTTTATTTCTAACATTTAAGACAACATTAAGCGTCGTTAGTTTTAAAAAAAAATTGTCCTAGACTTTTCTTGCAGCAGCATTTCATATTTAAAACCAAGAATGCTGGAACGCCATCTGGGACTGTTCAGCACACATAAGCAAAGTGTTTACAAGAAATTAGCTTACCACAAGCATTTCATTTGGAAATATCAAAGATTTATTAGTTTTCTGTTTTTAATTCTTGACCTTTCCTTCCCATCTGGTTTTGACAAAGGCAACTTTTTGTTGGTGGGAAATGGGGGGGAGGGCTGGTAAAAAAAACTACTAAACACATTTTATTTTTTTCCCCCCTTTTCTTGATTTCTTTTTTTTTCCTTAATTTTTTTATGGAGAATAATTTTTGTTGTGGTGTTGTCAGTATCTGCATTGCGAAATCAGTAGTCATACTAATCTCATTTTGCATGCTGTTCTTGCGTGATGTTCACATGCTTAGCAGCTGTGCGCCTTGCAATGAGCTGTGTTTGCTTCTTGGGGTCAGGTATTGGCTTTGCTCATTAGTTGTGGTCATGCTGATTTATAGCATTATTTTGAAATTGTGGTAGTGTTTGGAAGTGCGTCCAGGCCAAATCGAACTGGCCAATCGGTTGCTTGTAGCCTGTGTTTAGAACATGCCTGTTTTGGAATGTGTAGTTCTTTTTTTTTTTAAGCTTGTTGTTTGTTCAAAGTTCTGCTTTATTTCGCATGTCAAGAGAAATTGAATGACTATAGCTGACTGTTCTTAACCTTATCAATCTGGAGGCTTGTTGTAGGGTTAAAGGGGTTGTAAAGGTACATTTTTTTAAATAAAATAAAAACAATTTTTTTTATACGTACCTGCTCTGTGCAAGGGTTTTGCACAAAGCAGCCCCAATCTTCCTCTTCTGGGGTGCCCCACTGGCGCTCCTGGCTCCTCCCCTTCATCGGGTGCCCCCACGGAAAGCCACTGCATTAGGTGAAAAACCTTGAGACTTTACGATCACTTTAATTTAAAGTGGAAAAACCCTGCAACATGTCTGTAGTTTGAACAAAATTAAAGTGATATTAAACTCTTGATTTTTATTAAACATTTTCTTAACAAACATGTTATACTTACCTGCTCTATGCAGTGGTTTTGCACAGAGCAGCCCAGATTGTCCTTTTCTCCAGTCCCACGCCAGCACTCCTGGCCCTTCCCTCTTGCCAATGGCTCTCACTGCTGCCAAAAGCCAAGCAGGAGTGCGAGTCCCTGGAGAGGCAAGGCTCTCCTGAACATCGCTGGATCGAGATGGGGCTCAGGTAAGCATTAGGGGGGCTCGGGAGGGCTGCTGCACACAGAAGGTTATTTACCTTCATGCATAGAATGCATGAAGGTAAAGAACCTTGTGCCTTAACAACCACTTCCCGCCCGCCAGCCGTCAGATGACGTCCTGGACTTTAAGCTGGGATATCTGAATGATGCCTGTAGCTTTAGGCATCGTTCAGATATCGTCTTTTAGAGCCGGCGATTCCCTACACCATAAGAACAATCATAGCGGCTGTTTCCCCTCCCGCCACCCTCCGGTGCTTCTACCGACTCACCGCTACGATCGGTGAGTCGGAGAACGGATCCGCCCGCCCTGGATGTTTCTCATAGAGATTTCAGGTGGACCAGATGGTTGCAGGAGTCTCTATGATCATCGAAGGCCGGACGCAATGTTATGATGTCACGCCTGTCCTCTGCATAAAAAAAAATGGCGCCGCCTCTGCTGGGAAACCGTGATCGTTTTTTTTTGTTTTTTTTCAAGCTTCCCAGCCTAGAGGTGAGATGTGGGGTCTTATTGACCCCATATCTCACTGTAAAGAGGACCTGTCATGCCATATTCCTATTACAAGAGATGTTTACATTCCTTGTAATAGCAATAAAAGTGATCAAAAAAAATTTGGGGGGAAAAAAGTGTCAGACTAAAATAAAGTAAAATTAACAATAAAAAAAAATATATATTTTTTTAAGCGCCCCTGTCCCCGTGTGCTTGCATGCAGAAGCGAACGCATACGTAAGTCCCACCCACATATAAAAACGGCGTTCGAACCACACATGTGAGGTATCGCTGCGAACGCAAGAGCAATAATTTTGGCCCTAGACCTCCTCTGTAACTCAAAACATGTAACCAGTAAAAAAATTTAAAGCGTCGCCTGTGGAGATTTTTAAGTAGCGAAGTTTGGCGCTATTCCACAAGCGTGTGCAATTTTGAAGCGTGACATATTGGGTATCTATTTACTCGGCGTAACTTTATCTTTCAGATTATGCAAAAACATTGGGCTAACTTTACGTTTTTTTTTTTTGTTTTTTTTTGTTTTTTAAAGCTCAAAACATTTTTTCCCCCCCAAAAAGATAAGTTTGAAAAATTGCTGTGCAAATACTGTGCGAGATAAAAATTTGCAACGACCGCCATTGTATTCTCTAGGGCACAGGTGTCAAACAGAAAGCCTGCGGGCCGAATTCGGCCCTCCAGGCCATTTCATGGGGCCCTCGCACCTCTCCTGCAGCTGCAGGAGAGCTCTAGCCCTCCTCTGGTCCTTCTCCAGACCCTTACTTTCTGCTTTCAAGCAATGCATCCAGCTTCTTCCCAGCAGCAGCATAAGGAAAGGGGGGTGCACTGTGATGTAAGGGAAAGTGGGGGACTCAACTTCTGATGGTGGGGTGACTCTTGACTTTTAATGTATGGGTAGAGGATGCGCTATACATCTAATCCTACAGATACAACCGGCCCTTTTGAGGGTCAATCATAATGCTGATGCGGCAAACGATCAAATTGAGTTTGACACCCCTGTTCTAGGGTCTTTGCTCCAAAAACATATATAATGTTTGGGGGTTCTATGTAAATTTCTAGCAAAAAAAGTATGATTTTCACATGTAGGAGAGAAATGTCAGAATTGGCCTGGGTGGCAAGTGGTTAAAGTGTCTCAAAAACCTACTTTTTTTTGCTAACGTTAATGTAAAGAATTTACCATTTTCAGAGTACTGCTTGATTTCCTGTGTTAGGCCGATAACGAGAATCAGCTGCTATTAAAATGGCTGATCTCCTTGGCATTCGTGGGGCGGTGGTCCTCAAAGATGTGCAAAAAAAGAGGAAGCCAACCTCCAAAGGATCCACTGGAAAAGTGGTGAGAGGCAGAAGAGCCCTTATATTTATTTGTAGAATGTGGATGGCCTCACTAGGAAGTATATAAAGTGAAGAGTGGGAAAGAAAGCCAACAAACTTACCGGTACATTTGTCGAAATTGCGAATGAAGTGGTGTATTCGATGCAACCTTTCTAGTATGCTTGTGGAGAATATCTCTGTCTCCACACAGAACAAAGGCTAGGTTGATCTCAATGCTTTGGGGAACCTGGTCTTAGGTCCTCATGGGGGACATCAGGAGGGTTATCAGCTGGTTTATAAGGGTGGAAAAGTCGCATTGACATGACTATATAATGGGAAACAGACTGTCATGGCAGGATCACCAGGTATTATTTTACCGACCGCTGTAGATTTAAAGATATTGAGAGTTTAGTCATTTCTTTTTATTTTTTTACCTATCCGTTCCTTTTCACTTGACTTTCGGGGTCTACATTCTTGCTGCACTATAAATAAGGGTAAAATATTCTCTGACCGTTTTGTAATATATTTTTAGACAACACAAGTAGGAACGAGTAACACCCATTTTGTTAGAAGGGGAAGTGAAACTCATTTGTTGGAACAGAGCAGGGAACTATGGTAAGAATATTTTGCTGCTTAAGTCCCCAAGAGAGGTAAAGCAAGCAGGTGATTTAGCCCACCAGACTTCACCTGAAACCTTAAAGAGGAACTAAACTCTGGAAACTTCGCCCAAAAAAGTCAGAGGGCAAAGGACTAGTCACTAGTATTGCCTATGGTCTCCCTATCACTTGCTCTATACCTTGTCTCTGTATAGAAATGGTCATCTTGGTAAAGGCTGGGCTTTGCATACTCATATCAGAGCAGCACAGTTGTGACATCACCAAATCTCACTCCAAATCCTTCCCACACATTAATTGGGCGTGAATCATGGGAAATGTAGTACCTGTTTTCTCTGATCCTCGCTGCAGCAACTAGGAACTTTTTCACAAGGACCTGATGGCAACACAAAGAATAAAGTCACAAAATGTTTCAAAAATATGGAATTGTAAACATTTTAAAAAATGCAAGAAGAAAGGGAGCTAGGATTCCAAAGTGCGCAGGATTTCAGAGTTCAGCTTTAGAGTGGTTCTTAAGGCAGAAGTTTTTTTTTTTACATTAAAGCGGTAGTAAACCGCTGTGTTTTATTTTTTTTCTGGAACCTCCAACGTAAAGCTATAATGTGCTAGTATGCATCACATACTAGCACATTATGTGATACTTACCTTAGAACAAAACCTTCCAGCAGCGAGCTGTCGCCGCTGACAAGGTATCCATCTTCACCCGTCTTCCTTGTGGGTTTGTGGACTCGGGCTATGCGAGTGGCCGGAGCCACGATGATGTCACTCCTGATCCGTGCGAGAGCCGCCGTTTACAGCACAAGATTCTGAAGGAACAGGCACAGGTGGCCGTTCTTTCTGAGCGCATGAGCCGGTGACGTAACCTGCTGCATGTACAGTAAATATCTCCTAAACGGTGCATGTTTAAGAGATATTTATTGTACCTATAGTAAGCCTTATTATAGGCTTAACTATAGGTACAAATTATGCATGGGAGTTTAAAGCAGTAGTAAACTCAATGCAACTATTCCACTAAAAGCATAATACTAGAATTACATGCAATTTCAAACACATAATAAGAATAATCCAGCGTGTCCGGTAATTGTTCTTACAATTTCTGCGGTTTATAATTCTTGTAGCCCGTATTGCCTGAAGCCACCGGCATCTTTGTGGAGTCCTCTGGCTCCCTTCCCGACCCGAACTTCCGTACTTCTGGTACGTTAACGCAGTAATCTCGAGCATTTGCAGTGAAGTTAAGCTAAGGAACTGGGTAATGGTCCGCAATCTTGCAGGATTACAATGTATTGCAAAACAAAAGAAAGGATTCTTCTGGACAGCCGCACTCCGAATAAAAATAGCTTTTATTGTAAAATCCAAAATCCAAAACAGCACTACAAGTCACAGCACACTGGTCAACTGACGCGTTCCACACTGTACTAGTGTTTAATCATAGCTGATTAAACACGAGTACAGTGTGAAACGCGTCAGCTTGACCAGTGTGCTGTGAACTTTTAGTGCTGTTTTGGATTTTACAATAAAGGACATTTTTATTTGGAGAGCGGCTGTCCAGAAGAATCCTTTCTTTTGTTTTGCCTCATGCGTGCATTGCTTGCACCCGTGGTTCTGGGAGAAGTGATTATCTTGAGGACTTTCACACCTGAGCGGCTTTCCTTTCTATTACAATGTATTGCCATGGAGTAATGCTGACAGAGACATAGCACGTAGCTCTATTGATTGACGGCATCCTCATTGTGCCGTCAATTGGAAAAACAATGTGCATGTACGAGTGACGTATTTGAAACACAGAACAGGCAATATCCCCTAAACAGCGCAACTAAAAAATAAGTAAGTCCTATTATACTCTTTTACATTACGCTGACTTGTCCTAGGGAGTTTACTACCACTTTAATGCATTCTATGCATTAAGATAAAAAACCTTCCATGTACAGTAGCCCCCTTAATACTTATTTCAGCCAGATCTTCCTTCAGCAATGTTGCACGAGTGCCTCCGATGTCCAGGTACTCTCCCTCCTCATTGCCTGAAACCGTAGCCGACACCATTGGTTATCGCTGCTGTCAATCAAAGTCAGTCAGAGCCAATGAGGAGAGGGGGGCAGGGGCCGAGCTGCGGACATGGGAGCGAGCCTGCTCGGGTGCTCCCGTAGCAAGCTGCTTGCTGTGGGGGCACTTGGCGGATGGGGGGGCAGGAGCGCCAGCAAGGGACCCAAGGAGAGAAGAATCTGGGCTACTCTGTGCAAAACCACTACACAGAGCAGGCAAGTATTAGATGTTTGTTATTTAAAAAGAAAATGCCAAGACCTTATCACTTTAACTGGAGCTCATTAATTAATTTATTTTGTGTCAGAAATATATTTAGGCAGACTATTCGAGCTACTAAGAGGTTGATTTTATTATGGATTTTAGTTATTCTCTAAACTGGTCAAAAGAACATTTTGCTTGTTCTTCAGCTTCAATATAATCATAATTTTATGGCACCCTTAACTAGAAGTGGTTCATTGTTTACAAAGAAAGGAAGCAATAGAGGGAAGTTTCCTAAAGATGGTGGTATTTTATTCATTTATTTTTTTTATTTTCATTTTTACAGCCTTTTCACGGTTTGCCCATCATTTTAAATGTCTTTCCACTACTTTGCTTTCCTACAGAATTCTCTTGCCCTTTTTCACATGATTTTGATTTAATAGAAAACCAGCTGCAAAAAAATGGTAAAAAGATGTTTTAAATTATCCATGTGCTTAAAGTAGAACTAAAGGCAAAACTCTTTATTTTTTATTTTGGATAAAGGGAGGGTTATACCCCACCCCTTTTTTTGCCACCTGTGTCCCATTGGAGAGATTTCCCTTCACTTCCTGTCCCATAGACAAAACAGGAAGTAAGGAAATCCCTCCAAACTAAGGTAGGCCTTGGTTTGCACCAGGGTCACCAAAACTAGTGTCCCCTTTTGGAACATTTCCCCTCTATTCCTGTTTTAGAAACTACCCAAAATGTTGAATTTTCTTCCACTTTCGGTTAGACCAGTGAACAGGACAAATAAAGAGGGCGAATCTCCCTAAGGGGGACACAGACAGCAAAAAAGAAAAATACACCTAACATGTTGTAATCCCTCTCCACTCTATCTAAAACGAAAAAAATTAAATAAAAAGTTTGCCTTTTAGTTATACTTTAATCCTCCATCAGGATTTCCCTAATTAAATTGCTTCCACACACCCTAAGCCCTGGTTCCCACTAGTGCTGCTTTGAAATCGCGCTACTTAATTTCAAAGCCACAGATCAGTGCGATTTGCACCTCAAATTTTATTGCGGCTTGCTGAAGTCTATTCTTTTTTTCCTTCACACCTATAGGGGACAACAAATCAAAATGCCTAAGCTCAACTTTGCAATTTTGATCCAGGTCCCGATTGTTAGTACGGGGCCTGGGGCTGTCAATGAGACCCTGGTCTCTGTGCTGGGAGCGTGCCATGCGGTGCACTCCCACAACAAAGAGAGAAACGCATATAAAAGCAAAAAAGCCAAGTGCCGTGAAGCCACATATGTGTTACATCGGCGTGAAGTGGTTAACGTTGCTGCAACTTGAGTCGCAACAATTTGAATGGTTCCATTGCCGGCAGTGGGGTGCGACTTGTCATGCAATTATGAACTGTCCAATCGCACTGGTGTCAACCAGGGCTAAAACGGTGTGGTGTTTTGCCTGCCGAAGAATGTCACCAGGACAAAAAATAACGGGAGATGCAAAATTTTACAGTTGTAACTGGAACAGGAATAGAAATGTAATCTTCCAGTTGTGTTCGGTGAATGCCAAGAGGAGATTTCCCTTCACAATGGAGAGAGATTCTCTTATTTCCTAATTCTCCTCCAGAACAATACATGAAGGGAAATCTCTCCTGTGGTACAAACACACCAATCAATAAAGGCTTACTGCAGTGATGGCGAACCTTGGCACCCCAGATGTTTTGGAACTACATTTCCCATGATGCTCATGCACTCTGCAGTGCAGTTGAGCATCGTGGAGAATGTAGTTCCAAAACATCTGGGGTGCCAAGGTTCGCCATCACTGGCTTACTGTATATCAGGAGATCTTGAAGTGTATTTATGGCTAAGACTCTGCTTTAGTTTTAGATAGGGAAGGGTTAAAACACTGCCCAGTTATTTTGTTGCTGTCCCTAACTCGCATTCATACATACAAATACTAGGGTCAATTTAGACAGGAGCCTATTAACCTATCAGCATGTCTTTGGAGGGTGGGAGGAAACCAGAGTTCCCCGGAGGAAACCCATGCAGGTAAAGGGAGAACATGCAAACTCCAGGCAGGTAGTGTCGTGGTTGGGATTTGAACCGACAACCCTAGTGCTGTTAGACAGAAGTGCTAACCACTTGTCCACTGTGCTGCCCAGCTTACCAGGGCCCTGGATGAGTCATAATCCCTATGTGCCACTGAGCAAGTGTAAGTTTGGCAAGTTTCTTCAGGATCATTCCTGTCGGTGGAAATCGGGGTCATAATATCGTTTAAAATTTGTGCCCATTCCACTATATGAGGGGGTGTTGTTTATTTCCAGTACAGCTAATAGGCAGTGTCTCAAGATGCATTTCTTGGACTTAGAGAGGGGCCCAGGTATTATTGACAAGATAGCCCTCTGGAGGGAGGCCCTAACATCTGAAATAGAAAAAATAAAGCTGCGCTCCCCTTAAAAACAGAAGTGAAATGATCTTAAACATTAATGATCAACCATTGAGTGATAATCAATTAATCGACCCCTAAGGGATATCACATATTAACACATAATATATTAACCAGTGGCATAGATTAAGAAATATGTGATGAAATAAAGAAAATAAATTCCTTAATAATTGTGAATAAGAATAAAAGAATAGTCCATATGTGGTGAGTATTAATGAAAGTCCATAAAGCCAGAGAAAATTGAGGTCCACAAGTTGAATTAAATCAACAGGTGTCCACCAAATTTTCCGTGCACCACCACCGTAAAGATTGCAGGCTTACCAAAAGCAAGCTTTGGACAAGCATGCGGCTATAACCCAGCCCGGGTCCTGTAACAGGAAGCAGCAATCGATTGGATTTGAACCCGGCTATCCTATAGGCAGATATTCCGGCTCCTCATAAAGAGAAATCCGATTTGTCTGGCGACTTCTGTCTTTCATGAATCCATGCTGTCTGTTGCCACTTCCAGCCCAGGCCTACTCTGGTACTCCTCTCTAGATGGTAACAGGTTAACAGCGTATGTTTTACTGGTTGTTCTCAGCAGGTGAGGCTGGCTCTGTGGGTGGATGTTGGATGGCTGTTAATAGCACATTCTGCATACCTCCATATAGGTAAAGTTGATCCGGGGAATATCGGATTGCCTCTCGGGGGATCAGGAAGGAATTTTTTCCCCTGCTGTAGCAAATTGGATCATGCTCTGCTGGGGTTTTTCACCTTCTTCTGGATCAACTTTTGTGAATCACTTGCCCATACTTTGGGCGTTGAGGTGACTCAGGGGGCCGGGTTAGATCCAGAATAGACTGACAGCAATGCCCAGCTAACATCTGAAATGCACATTATTTTGTAGACCAAAAACAAATCGTTTCCCAAAAAGGGGTGATATTAGGTGATAAACTCACCAATTGTGTAGGTAGGTGCCATACTCACTGGAACATCTTCAGCACTGGCAGGGTTTTACAGAGTTTATATGGTTTAATTCAACTGGAGTTTGGTACCAGTGGGAGAGACAATCTTATAACTTTTTTCCTAAACATAGTATATGAAGACATGGATAATGTATGTGATAAAGCATTTCCTCCCGTCATCAACCGAGAAAGCTTGGTCTATATGGTGTTCCTTCTTGGTGTTCCGTCTACCTCCAGAAGTCCCCTCTCAATATATGGTAAACGTGTGAAACCATATGACTAAGTTTTATACAAGGTTGTGGAGTAGTAAACCAGTGTGAAGGTCCCGTATTTACTTCAATAGTATGAGGTAATGTCTGGATTGTAGATAGCTTAGGTATTGCATGGCGAATTTGGGGCCATGAAGTCTTTGAAAAGTCAAATACCGCAGAGACTGTAAAGTCCTGGACCAAAGGCTGGATTATCAAATAAATTAGTTAGGGGGCCAGGTTGGTGGTGCTGTTTTTTGGTAAGTTGAACCGGTTCCATGTCAACAAAAGGAATGACCAGAAAAGGGGAGGGAACCTTGATGGGGGCATTGGGAAGAGTAAACCAGGGAAGGAATCACAATTTTAAGGGACACAAGTCTTGCTCCAGTTGTGTTATTCTCTTAACAGGGTGTTGGTCACATTTTATTGACCATTATTTTTATTACTCTAGATTTGACTTAATGAGGGTTTGATATGATTAATTTCCATTCTTTTGCCATAGTCTGTTTTGTAACGGTAAAGAAGAACATCATCGGTTGGATTTGAGGAAATGCGAGTCCCTTCGGTTTTTTGAGTATTAAAGCCTCCGTGGGATTTTCACTAAAGTTATTGCAGAAGAGTTTGTTCAACATACAATAGATGTGTCACCATAGTTGACGTGCCACTGGGCATGCCCAACAGATATGACAAAGTATCTTCCACATCACAACCTTTGAAGCATTATGGAGAAGAATTTGGGGAAAACTTGGCTACATGGGAAGTCAGCAGATTTTGTTCCACCCATATATAGAGTGGAACATCCTTTTATGTAAATTAAGAGTGCCACATGCCTATATATTTGATCAATCTATGCTACAGTGAAAAGGATAGGATTTTTGAGGCACAGCTTTTTTCCATGAAATATATTTTCTTTATTGTAAATGCATATAAATCATGCTATTCTGCTATACAACACATCATAAAATAGATCCAAGATGCAATGTAGCCATTGGTTTCCGAATATAATTTCGTAGTAGTAGTAGTATAGACATGTGCTGGTCTTTTTTAGCCCGACAGGTTTCATTGAATAAATCCAATTCCTCAGGAGCTGCCTGTCTATTTAAAGTGGAAGTTTATGCTTAAACTAAAATCCCTGCATCTGTAGCCACCAGCATTCTAACACCAACATCACTAGCCCTGTGAAGAAAATATCGATATACATACCTTTTCTACAGGTGATCCGAGGCGATCTGACCCGATCCCATACTCAGCTGTCAGGCGCGGCTTTGTTGTGGAGGTGGTTGCAGAGGACACATCCGACAACGGAAGCCCCATATCAAGTTTATGGGTGACCTCGCATCCCATTTATTTTACAGCCGTTGTCGGCCTTGTCCTCTACAGAGCTTCCACCGATGAAGATCGGGTCGTATTGCCTGCAGAAAAGGTATGTATATCGATATTTTCTTCACAGGGCTAGTGATGTTAGTGTTAGAATGCTGGTGGCTACAGATGCAGGGATTTTAGTTTTAGCATGGACTTCCACTTTAAGTAGACAGGCAGCTCCTGAGGAAGTGGATTTATTCAATGAAACCTGTCGGGCTAAAAAAGACCAGCACATGTCTATACTACTACTACAAAATTATGTTCTGAAACCAATGGTTACATTGCACCTTGGATCTATTTTATGATGTGATGTGTTTTTTGTTTTGTTTTTTTACAGGGCTAGAGAGGTTAGTGTTAAAATGTTTGTGGCTATAGATGTATGGATTTTATTTTGAGCATGGACTTCCACTTTAATGTATCAAAATGATCTAAAAAAAATAATATACATACAGTACATTATAACCATTAAGTACCAATATGACCTGAAGACCCAGCCACCCAGTTCATACCATAGTGAGGGTGAAACATGTAACACATTTCAGCTCCTGCTGCTTCCCGCCCGATCACCCCCTCAGTGTGACAGTGGGTGGGGGATCTTCTCCCCATACTCTCTGTTACAATTCAAAAACCGCATGGCTGTCCAGGGCTCTGCCCACATGGCTGTATCATCCATTCACAATTTCCTGTGAACTGACAGCCTATATGGAGGTACAGCTTGAAAGCTGCAGGGCTTGACTGCAGAAGCCTGACGTTGCACCCCTGATCCACTGATAGGGTTACAGTGCTTTCCAGGCTCCTGTAGGAAAGAATGTTAAATGCACATTTGTTTCTGCAAAAATATGTGCATTTATTACTTATTCTAAAAAGTTGAAATTATCATTTAACAATACAAGAGCTAGTCTTATCATATAGAGAACATCATTGGAGCATGGCCTGTGTACTATAAATATTGATATGATTATGTCCTAGGTTGTACCAGGAAATGATACAGCGTTGTGTAATTTACCAGTGGGGGATTTCCTGAATGTACTGTTTGACTCCCTACAGTAGGTATATGCTGTACAATGTAAAGCTGAGACAGTTGTTCTTTGTATTGTAAACTATAATAAAAATTATTGAAACTAAAAAACAAACAAAAAAAGAGCTAGACTTTTTATATGGCAAAATTTGTGACCAGTCTTCCACTTCCAAGTGTTGCCCCAATGCCTGTTCCCATTTGGATACGTAGTTTTGTTATTAGTGGTTTTTCTATAAACACGTATAATTAAATCTTGATGATTTTCTTTCAGCTGTTCTGTTCCCTCTATTACTATGTAAAGTAAAACCAAGTTAATGACATCTTTTGAAGTCATGCTGGTACCTAATAGGACTGGTGATGATAAAGATTTTGACAGGCCTGTAAAATGGGTACAGAAACATATTGGGGTCTGTATATGTAAAAAGATCCTCTGATTTAGATATTCTTTAGCTTAGACTTTAATGTGTAATTCTACCTTCTGAGAAAAACACATGCTTAGAAATGATATTGGAACCGTACTAGATTTCTAAATAATTTTTTTTTCCGGCTGTTTTTTTTTTTTTTTCTGCACTAAATAATAATTCAAGCTGGCTGATAACAGCTTTAAAAAAAAAAAAAGTATTCATTGCATTGGAATCTGATTACGAAAACTCCCCGGAGTCTCAGTAAACGCGTCTTTACCCCTATTTCCTGTGCTAGGTAAATTGTTGAGAGAAACTGACATATTGCTGATTTGCTACAGTGATTGACAAGCCTTGCGCTGACCTTATCCTCCCTGCAGAATCTAGTATTCTGAAAAATATCACCAGTCTGTAAAAATTTAAAAAAAAAAAACTTTTTTTTTTTTTTGTTTTTTTTTTCTTCTTTTTAAATAAAAGCAGGTATTAATCTGCTAAATATGCTAAATCCCTGCAGCTGGAATTTTACATCACAGAAAACTGTTCAAAACAATAATCCAGAGCAAAATTACCCAAAATTAGAAGAAACATTTATACAGCTTTTAGAAACATACTCTTCCGAAAATGCAAATATTTGCACAGAGAGAAGCTGTAAGATTACTTAATGCTCACATAAATCTCACATAAAAGAGAGCAGTTCCTGCAGACCACTGGAAATAAAGACAGTCTTTGGCCTGGCACAGCTCTGTGAGGTAATATACTTTGCAATGTTTGAAATACAAAAGCTGAAATCCGGGATAAAATGAAGGAATTTTCCCAGGAGGCACAGCTCGATAGACTTTAATGGTATATTTCTGTGTGAAGTAATGCCTTCATTCAGCCTTTATTTTAAGAAAAATATTTATCCTAAAATGGAAGCTTAAGCATGTGTGCTATTCTCAGACGATGGCAGCTTTTCACACCAAGGCGCCTCAAAATCCAGTGAAGGTTTGCCTAAAAACGAATAGAACACTTGTGTGCCTGCTGGGTGTTCTGGATTCACTGGCCTATACGAGAGAAACCAGAACTATACTGGGTCTTCTCCTGTTCTAAGCAAGTGAAGCCATTGTACTGAAATGGAAATCGCCAGTAGCACCGTCTCTAGACTTCTGGTGGTCACCTCACCGTATAAAACTATGTATCTTTCCTGTGGTTGTGCGTGGAAATTCAGTAAAGTGTGGGAGCTCTGGAGTAACTCGGTTGACACTAATGACTCACATGACCGGTCTTGATTTTGCTTTTGTCTAATAGCTTTTATATGTACCGACTGGGTGACTTATCCACCAGCATTATGCACTTGAAAGTTAGACATCAATCCTGTAGTGCCACATGCCCCACTTGGTTCCCATTTGCCCTGCTGGGACCTCTGTGCAATCAAACTATATTGTCAAAAGTATTGGGACGCCTGCCTTTACATGAACTTTAATGGCATCCCCGTCTTAGTCCGTAGAGTTCAATATTGAGTTGGCCCACCCTTTGCAGCTATAACAGCTTCAACTCTTCTGGGAAGGCTGTCTACAAGGTTTAGGAGTGTGTCTATGGGAATATTTGACCATTCTTCCAGAAGCGCATTTGTGAGGTCAGGCACTGATGGGGACAAGAAGGCGTGGCCTCGCAGCCTCCGCTCTAATTCATCCCAAAGGTGTTCTAT
Source organism: Rana muscosa (assembly GCA_029206835.1). Lineage (NCBI taxonomy): Eukaryota > Metazoa > Chordata > Amphibia > Anura > Ranidae > Rana > Rana muscosa. Next base: position 244,090,223 of record CM055121.1, on the reverse strand, counting down.
CGGGTTGAGGTCAGGACTCTGTTCAGGCCAGTCAAGTTCCTCCACACTAAACTCACTCATCCATGTCTTTATGGAACTTGCTTTGTGCACTGGTCCAAATCATTTGGTGGGGGGGGGGGATTATGGTGTGGGGTTGTTTTTTAGGGATTGAGCTTGGCCTCTTGGTTCCAGTGGAGGGAACTCTTAAGTGTTTGTTACCCTAAAACATTTTTTATTGCTCCTGTTCCTTTAAATCATGTTATACAGCAAAGTACAGTGCTTGTGCTATGTAATTTGGCCCCCTGTATCACCTGAAATACCTGCCTGGCTCTGCCCTCCCCCGTGTAAACTGACCACAGTTTGTCATGGCTGCTGAGCCCTGACACCGTGATAAGTTTACGTGATTCCGTCACCCGCTGTGTCTTCTGTCTGCTCTCCCCTCTCCCTCCCTGTCAGCTCTTACAAGTGCCCGCCCCTCCCCTCCTGCTGCTAAAATTACTCATACATTTTCACACAAACTTCCCTGTTTGCTAATGACAAGTGTCCCAGTGTCTGTACTTTATTTATAAAGTGCCGTTCTTTACCTGATTTCAGAGCGGAGCTCACGTGACCGGCCGCCTCTCTCTTCCTCCCCTCCCACTGACGTCGGCGGGGATTCTCTGCCCCTCCCACTGTTTGATCGGGAGAGGGGTGAGCCGGCCGGTCATGCGAGCGCCGCTCTGAAATCGGGTATAGAACGGCACTTTATATATAAAGCACCGACACTGGGACACTTGTCATTAGCAAACAGGAAAGTTTGTGTAAAGATTACAAGAGTGGCTTAATAACTACTTTAAGGCGTCAGCATAACCAGGCAATTTCATGCTCCCAACTTTGTGGGAACAGTTTGGGGATGGTCCCTTCCTCTTCCAACATGACTGCGCACCAGTGCACAAAGCAAGCTATACAATGCCTTTTGGCATCTTCCGACAGGATCTCCCTGGAAGGCACTGGTGAGGTAGCCTTCCCAGGGGGGTGGTTGTGAGGCCCTGGCTTTGTCACCAGCAGCTATTGGAAAAAAGAAAAGGAGGATGGGGGTGGAAAGTTTATAGGAAAACAAAAAAAACTCGATGCACAAATGAGTTAGAGGTTGTAAAGGCAGAAGTTTTTTTTTATCTTAATGCATCCTATGCGTTAAGATAAACCTTCTGTGTGTATCAGCCTCCCCAGCACCCCCTAAATATTTATCTGAGCCCCATCTCTCTCCAGTGATGTCCACTAGTGTCTTAGCCGTCTGGGACTCTCTACTCCTTGGCCGAGACACAGCAGCGGCGCCATTGGCTCCCGCGGCTTTCAATCAAAGTCAATTAGCCAATCAGAAGAGAGTGGGGGCAGGCCGGGTCGGGGCTCCGTGTCTGAATGGACACACGGAACTGTGACTCGGCTCGGGTGCCCCCATAGCAAGCTGCTTGCTGTGGGGGCACTCAACAGGAGGGAGCGGACAGAAGGAGCAAAGAGGGACTTGAGAAGAGGAGGATCGAGGCTGCTCTGTGAAAAACCAACTGCACAGAGGAGGTAAGTATAACAGGTTTGCTATTTAAAAATAAATAAATAAATAAATACTTTACAATCATTTTAATCATATTTCAGGATGTACATGCAGCCTAGATGTTTGTATTTGAGGATGGTAAAGGTTTGCTTAATAGTAGATGATGGGTTGGACGTGAGAACAAGACAAGGTGTTTTGAGCATTTTGCGTCTAATTTGGCTTCAGTATTTGTGAGGTTATCTTGTCCCACATACAGGCTCCCATTCCCACGCACGGCTGTTATTTCAAACTGCAGTTCCGTTTATTGTGTCGTCTGAATGTTTCTCTTTCCCTTACAAATTCTGTCAGAAACAAAAATATTTAAAGTGCCTGTTAATGATAATGGCAGGAGCTGTGTTATTAAAGGAAACTTGATGTTAAAGATGCACATAGTTGGTCATTGCTGTCCTTATGAAAATGCTATTTGCCTGGCCATTGTGCTGATTCTTTTGGCTTTCATGCTTTGAGCCTCTAATCTGAAACCTTGATTTATTTTTTTCCTTTGATTTGGTCTATTAAATTGCCAACATAAGAGATCCTATCGTCAATGTAAAAAAAAAAAGGGGGGGGGGTAAAAGCACAGAAAGATAATTTTTTTATAATTTTTTTAAATAGAATTTATTAAGGTAAATTGCAGTACAAAAATATGACCATAGAACAGAGTACAAAAAAATACATAAGACATTTTGTCATATAATCTTATGACGTTAAATGCCAGATCCAGTATCCTAGGTTAAGGGTGCCTAAGTGAGGAGTAAAACAACGACACAGTTCAATAACGCTATGAAATAGTGCGGAAACATTTCTGTAGAAGAAAAAAAGCAGAAACTGGATGGATCATGTGAATACTAGACCCTGAAAATAAAAAGGAGGGAACAAAGAACAACAGGGGGGGGGAGAGAAACACCAATAAAATGAAGAAATAAGCTCAAAGACAATGCACAATCAGGTTTGTGAGGAGCAATAGCTATGAGATTTTTGGTAGGCTGCTGATATGCTAACATTGCAGGGTTGAGGAGAGGATTGACACGTTGTTTAAGTGGAGAGGATTTCAATGGATCTTGGATGAGAGTTTGTTGTCGGATGAGTCTTCTTGTCCCTTAATCGTTGGATGGGCCCCATAGTATGAGAAAGAGACCATGAAATTGTTAAGTTCCTCTGGGGGTAAGGCCGCCTCCATAAAAGCTTCCCATCTGGAGTAAAAGCGTTTGGCGGAGCCTTCACGTTTAAAGTCGGTATTGAGTTTGTCTTTATATAACAGGAGAAGGAGCTCCCCTTTAACCTGTGAGACTTTTGGTGAGCAGGAGGATGTCCAATTTTTTAGTATGGATCTTCGAGCGATAAGTAGACCTACCAGGATCCAGTTTGTGTGTTGTGTAAGGGGACTGGCGGACCATGTGAGGAGGTGCTTGTCCCAACGCCCGAAAATAAGGAGTAGAGGATCTTTTGGTAATTTCAATAGAGTAATTCCATATATGAAGGATAATACTTGATCCCAGAAGTGGGGGGTTAATGAGGGTTTGAGTTGGTGGCAAAGCGGGCATTTGGCAGGTGTTCGGTTGTCTTTGTCTTGGAGGAAGGGGATGTAAGCACGATGTCAATTATTTGAATTGCTAATCATTGAGGCCCATGGCTGCCAATAAGTTGGTCACGTTTGTGTTACTGCCCAGTCAATGGTGATAGTAGCAGGTTGAACAAGTGTCTGGCTGTCCTACAAGCTGTCAAATTGTAAGCCTCCAGGACAAATTGCAAACCTCTAGGTCTTTGACAAGTCAGCGGCTTCCCAATGTCTGTAGTACATTGTCTCGTAATCATTCTTGGCTTTGTCTTGCTTCAAGAACCTCAGAGAATGGTGGCTGGTACCTGTTGCCTTATCGGCAAGCGCCAAGTGGTACCAACACCATGCTTTAGTTTATCAAGATTTAGTGAGCTTGAACTTTCCTTATCTTTCCAATCATTTGTTCTTCCCATTCTACCGTTCATTCTCTCTCTTACACGTGATTCATATTTTCTTTAGATTCTCTTATCACGCATGCAGCGGTGAGTGAATCAGGAATGCCGAGATCTTGTGTATTTTATAAAAACTGACATTGCACAGATGTCTGGCTTTATCAGGGGCAGCAAGGACACGCTGGTTTATTTTCCAAACCTGGAATTCTTTGACGTTTCTGAATGTTCTGCTTGGTTATTTGAAATAGTTGTACTCAAGTTAAATGGGTCACGAGAGAGTATCTTCTAACCTGAGGTAGCTATTGTTGGAGTGACAAAAATTGGTTAGTAGAAAGTTATGCATTGCTAGGCATAGTAGATGTCATTTTTGACAAGTATAGTGCTAGTTATTATTATTATTATACAGGATTTAAATGGCAACAACAGTTTGCGCAGTGCTTTAAAAAGAGAGGGCGGACAGTACATTACAATACAATTCAATACAGGAGGAATCAGAGGGCCTTGCTCATTAGAGCTTACAATCTAAGAGGGAGGGTCAAGTGCTGGGCAGGATAGGCTGTGAAGAGAAGGGTTTTCAGGAATTGCCTAAAAGTGGACAGACTGGGAGATAGTCAGACAGTTTGGGGTAGGGAGTTCCCATAGGGCATGTTTATCAGTATTAAAAACAAAAACTAAATCCTTAGTTGAGGTGGTTACATCAGTATATCATGGTCAGAGGTTGCGTCCCATACCTGAAAGCACCATGTGTTTTTCTATGGCTGTGCAAGGTAGGAGGAAGGAAGAAGGTAGTGCTGCAGAGGTATGCGAGGTGTGACAATTTAATTCCCAAAATGTCAGCGGTGTAGCACTATGGTGAAGAGTCTCACAGCCATTCGCACTCAAGTGTGATCTTACATGTTTGGTCACAGACCAGTTGACTCAGTCTTTATGGGGTAGTAGTAGAAGAAATGACACGTGTACATTACGCTCTTCACATGGGAAATGAGTGACAGGAATTTGGAGCAGCAGGTCAACATGAAATTTTGCATGGAAATTGGCAAAAGTGCCAAGCTGTGTTACAACAGGCTTATGGTGAACATTCCATGAAGAAATCAAGTGTTTGTTTTTGAATGATTTAAGGAGGGACAGGAAGATGTCCACAATGAGGCAAGAAGTGGGCAGGCAAAAACACAAGGGATGGATACAAATGTGGACAGAGTCAAACCCCTTGTACACTCAAGCTGGTGTTTTTTTTATTTTTTGTTTTTTTGTTTTTAATCATAAGGGGATAGTTTACTAAAGCCCCATACACACGGTCGGACTTCCATCGGACTTTTCCGTGGTTTTTTGTCCGATTGGAGTTGGTCGGGAACACCCATAGCATACATACGCTCGGACTTTTCTGCAAACTTTCCCAAAACTTTTTGCAACATCACGTGGTTTTTCTGCTCTTTACCGCCACCCTTTGGTCAACTTCTGCTATTGTTGGTTGATTTTAACATTAGTTGTTTTGTCCATCGGACAAAAGTCTGATGGTTTTCTGTACACACGGTCGGACTTTGCTCCATCGGACTTTTGTTGGGCAAAAGTTTGTCCGTTTGCAGACCCAACTTTTGTCCGATGAAAACAAGAAAAAAGCAAAAAAAAAGTTTGTCCGATGGAGCGTACACACGGTCGGATTGTTGGTCCAACTTGCTCAAAATGAAGTTTGTTGGCCAAAAGTCCGACCGTGTGTACGGGGCTTAAGAGTTCATAAAAAATGGTAAAACAGTCAACCAACATTGGAAATTCTGAAAAGATTACGGTAATCTGTTCGAGGAAAAGACCGGAACTCGGGCCTAACGAGTGGATTCTCCACCACAGCAATGCTCCTGCACAAACTTATTTATTTTTTATTTTCTCCAGTCCATTCCCGGAATTAAAGCATTTGTTAACCCCAAAAAAATGGATCCTGCTCCTTTTTAAAGCTTTTTTTACACCGCAAAGCTTGTGCTGTGTAATTTGGACCCCTGTAACACCTAAAAAACCTGGCTGATCCTTCCACTTTCTCCCCTCCCCTATTTAAACTGACCACGATAATCATGGCTGCTGAGCCCTGACACTGTGGTCAGTTTACGTGCCTCTGTCATCCACAGCCCTCATATGTGTGTCCTTATCTGTCCTCCTCCCTCCCTCCTCCCTCCCCTCCTCTCTCTGCGTGTCACCTAGTGACAGTGCCGCCCCATTCCCCTCCTACATCAGGAATAACACATTTAGCTGTATACTACCCATTCTGTCTCTTTATGCAGTGCTCCTCTGTCTGTGTTTTATTTTAAAAAATCCTCCTTTACCGTATCTCACGGTGGCTCCCAGCGATCGCGTGACCGGCCTTGTCTCCTCTCTCCTCGCATCCCGCTGACGTCAGCTGGGGAATCTCGGGCTCTCTCGCTGCTTCTGTTAGACGGGCAGAGAGAAGACACAGCCGGTTACATGAGAGCCGGGAGCGCCGTGAGATACGGTAAAGGAGGAGTTTTTTTTAATAAAACACAGAGATGGGGGGCACTGCATAAAAAGACAGAACGGATTATGCGAAAGTGGGTTAGCAACCACTTTAAGTTGTCACACCTCATAAGTGGATAAAGAGGTCAGCTAAAAGACATTTTCCTGAATGGTCAAACTAACAGGAGTCTTCCATTAATTTTAAATTTTAACATTCAATTTTAACTTTTCAATTTTAATTTTAATTTAATTGAAAACTTTCAGTTAAATTAATTGAATTTTCAATTCAATCAATTTTAAGGGGAAAAGGAGATCAGCTAAAAGACACTGTCAATTTTCCCGAATAGTCAAACTAACAGAACGCTTCCATTTCGAGTGGTAATTCAGAAAAGTCCTTATTTTCTTAGGTCTACTGGGCCAAACGTCCAGAGGAATCCCATAAAAGCTGCATTGCACATTTCATCTTCTTTGTTTCTTCCTTGTCTGACAAGCATATGTAATTTCCAGAGGAAGCTGTACATTTTGCTTCTCTTCTTTTTGCAATATTGCTATATGTATATGAAGTGGTTTGTATAATTGTTTAAGACAGGGTTCGATGAAATCCGGGCGCCAGGTCACAATTGCGACTAGAATTAGCGACCTGGTGCCTGGGGAAGGAAGCATAGGCCTGCAGAAGGCCACAAAGCCCCGGCCTCAATTGCCGGTGTGGCCCGACGCGATCGAGTGGCGGGGGAGGTGGGGGCACACGGAGACACAGGATACCCTATCCTGTGTCTCCGTGTGCCCCCACCTGCCCCGCGCGATCGCGTCAGGCCGTGCCGGCCAGTAATTGAGGCCGCGGCGTTCTGCAGTCCTATTCTTCCTTCTGTGATCTGGCGCAATCTTGTGGTGGCCGTTGGTATGACATACAACCAGCAATGCTAATGGACCTTCCCCTGTGTTTTCACTGCCATCTCCTTCCCTCTAATTAGAACCCCCAAACATTATATATATTTTTTATTCTAACACCCTAGAGAATAAAATGGCGGTCGTTGCAATACTTTCTGTCACACTGTATTTGCGCAGCGGTCTTACAAGCGCACTTTTTTGGGAAAAAATACACTTTTTTAAATTAAAAAATAAGACAACAGTAAAGTTATTGCACTGCTAGCACTTAGTTGCACTTTTGCAAGCAGCTTTCACATTTTGCACATTGTTATTTTGCACATTACAGGCCTTTACCTGTATACTTTGCTTGCACCTTTAGCACATTTGCACTGGATCTTTTATATTTCGTTAACACATTGTATGCACATTGCACCAGTTGCTGATTTTGTATATATTATGGTTTTAGAATTTATTCACTACCTTTATTTATGATTTTATTCTAGTACTGTTTATATATTTATTTTTTTACTGGTTTTAGCCATTGTGCAGTAATATTTATAGCCAGCTCATTATCAGTATCAACAACGCAGCACCACCCCCTTCTTTATCAATACTTGTTCATGGGTTTGGATTAACCCTTTCGGTGTTTGCGACAGTTATTTTGTCCACTTTTCAAATTTTTTGGTAGCGCAATAATAATCACCTACTTACTAGTAAAGTTAGCCCAATTATTATTTTTTTATATTGTGAAAGATAATGTTACGCCGAGTAAATTTGATACCCAACATGTCACGCTTCAAAATTGCGTCCGCTCGTGGAATGGCGACAAACTTTTACCCTTTAAAATCTCCATAGGCGACGTTTAAAAAATTCTACAGGTTGCAGGTTTTAAGTTACAGAGGAGGTCTAGGGCTAGAATTATTTCTCTCGCACTACCAATCGCGGCGATACCTCACATGTGTGGTTTGAACACCGCTTTCATATGCGGGCGCTACTCACGCATGCGTTCGCTTCTGCGCGCGAGCTCGGCGGGACGGGGCGCGTTTCTGGCTCCTAACTTTTTTAGCTGGCTCCTAGATTCCAAGCAAATTTGTCAAACCCTGGTTTAAGACCATAATTTGCATATCAACCATTGTTTAATAGAACCTTCTAAATATTATTATTTATTTTTTTGTTTTTTGCAGTATGATATGAGTAAAGCATTTTTTTTAATGAAACCCGCTATATAGTTTTTGTTTTGTGGATTCCGTAATTACATAAAACCAACAATAGTTTGATTTTGTATGTATGTTCAGGTTTGTGTAACTGTCTGTTTCTATGTATTTTTCTTCTAGATTAAAGAGATGGGGGAATATTTCAAGCACCACTTGCTGCAGTCCAGACACAGAGGGGCTTTTGAACTGGCTTATGTTGGCTTTGTAAAGCTCACAGATATGCTGATTGGGTAAGGAACGGAATTGTTTTCTCCGGAAGCTAAAATGTGTTAAACTTTGATCAATATTAATCAGCCATTAATGTTGTTTTTTTTAATCTAAGCTAAACGTGCCTTTATGGTCATTTTCTCTGTCCTGAGCAGCCAGCAAAAATGAGAAATTATCAGGGAATCCCCATAACAGGGGAACATATTTCTTGTTTGAAAGGGTGTATTATATGTAGCATTGAGGCTGACCATGACACCGAGTGTTCAGTGTCCATTATGAAGCTGAGCTATCAAGACCCCCCCCCAGTGTAATGACAGATTAAGCACACACATCTATCAGTTTACAGTCTTCCAATCACTTATAATAAAGGCAATGGAGACACGCTGTCCATGCCTTTCCGCTCAGCTTTTGAAAGGGTTTGTAGCGTGTATGCATTACATTTTTGTGGCACAATATATTTTTATTGAATATTTTGAAGGAAAGAAAATGAAGAACAATAAATACACATAAAGGTTAAAGTAGAATGAAAGGTGTAAAATGTTGTGTTGCATAAAAAGCAGTATGTGCCAAGGGGTGTAAATGAGGTATTAAGGATAAGTAAAGAGTGGGAAAAATAAATCAAATAACTCCAAAACAATAACCTTACTGGTAAAGGATAATGCTGCCAACCTCTGTAGTGTCGCCACATACACAGTAAATTATTAGAGCATAGATGGTATGGGCAGTAGTGTATTTAGGTTTTGTGCTGCCCTAGGCCTGACTAAACTCGTGCACCCCCTAATTTAAATATGACCCACCCCTTCCTGTCAAGGCCACACCCATTTTCTGTTTAAGACCCACCCTGAAATTTTCGAGTGGGGACACTAGTAGGGCTGGGCAAAAAATCGATTTAAAATCTGAATCGAGTTGCAAGGGCAAATCGATTCATATTTTGACAGAATCGATTTTTTTTTTTTTTTAATCATAGGACCGGCGCTCCGCGGACTAGGCCGAAGCCGCGGCCTCGCCTAAAAAAATCCTACCCGGCAGCTCGCCGCGATCCTGGGAAAAGGCCGCAAGCCAAAGCCGCGGCCTTTTCCCAGGATCGCGGCGAGCTGCGGGCAGGATTTTTTAGGGGAGGCCGCGACTTCGGCCTAGTCCGCGGCCTTTTCCCAGGATCGCGGCGGACTAGGCCGAAGCCGCGGCCTTGCCTAAACTCCTTCCGGCGCGGTGTCCATCAGGAAAAAAAAAATTGATTCGAATCGTGAATCTAGTTTTTTGTTTTTTTTAAATCGCAGATTTTTTTTGGGCCAAAATCGCCCAGCCCTAGACACTAGTTCTTAGGGCCTGGTGGGGAGGCAATGGATTCCCTTAATTTGCATAGATTTCCTCTCACTTCCTGTTTGGCTTTGGGGCTGGAAGTGAAGGGAAATCTCTGCAAATAAACTGACAGGAGCTTTAACCCTCCCTTACTCTATCCAAAATGAAAACAAAAGTGTTTGCCTATAGTTCTACTTTAAGCACAAATTTCTGATAACTTTATGGAGAGGACTAAGAAGATATAACCATGCCAATGGTTCAGCAGAAAACATATAGCGCAGTGAGGAAGGTTTGTGGTCCAGGATGATGGGTCAGTCAAAATTAGAAGCAGCTTGCGTTAGACTAACAGTGTAGCACAAGCCGGCGGGGACTCTTTCTGTGCTGCCCCCCTGCAAAGTGCTGCCCCAGGCCTGGGCCTTGTTGGCCTAGGCTAGGAAACAGCGTTGGGTATGGTGCTAAATCCAAAAATATAATATATTGGCTCGGTGATAATTTAAATGTAAAATATAAAAGTAGAAATTGCTTCAACCATGAATGGAATCAAAAAAGAGTATCATAAAAATTACCATACATAAGTGAATAATTGTACATAAACATATATATTGTGTATTAGAGTTGCACGATTTTGGCCAAAATGAGAATCACATTTTTTTTGCTTAGAATAAAGATCACGATTCTCGCTGCGTAACATCATCTTTCATAGTATTCCAAAAAATTGGGCTAACTTTTTAGGGTTGAATATATTTTTATTGGTAGAATAGACAGAACTTTGGAAACACAATTGACACATTGTTCACAGAAAAGCGGCATCGAGCGTGCCAAATGGCTATCGCCTACAGCAGCGCTTGCGCCTAGGATTTTGCATACAATCACATAGTCAATTTGTGCCAAACAGTAAAATAGCATAAGGGAGAGAAAAAAGTAGGAAAGAAGATAGAAGAAGGGATCAGAGGAGGGGGAAACGGGGAAGGGAGAGGGTCTGCTGGGAGAGACAGGGCCAGGAGAGGGGTGTACTTGGCGAATGAGGAACCACCAATGAGTTGAGGCAGTGGTCAGAGACTGGGTGAAGATGAGCTCGGGGAGGCAGGAAGCATGCCAAGCAGAGTATCTGAGGAGGAGAAGTGCCGCAGACAGACCACAAAGTCTGATAATTGTCATATGTGTCATTATCAAGCGCCAGCATCTCCTCCATTCGCATGATTTCATTCATAGTGGAGACCCAAAGAGATAGCGGGGGAGTTGTGGTTGTTTTCCAAAAAAGGGGAATGAGTTCTTGAGCCGCGTAGCGTAGTAGACATTTTTTTTTTTTTGGAGTGAGCTAACTTTTTACTGTTTAGTTTTTTGTTTTGTTTTTATTCATTAAAGTGTATTTTTTTCCCAAAAAATTGCATTTGAAAGACCGCTGCGCAAATACAGTGTGACATAAAATAGTACAACGATCAACATTTTATTCTTTAGGGTCTCTGCTATAAAAAATGATAATGTTTGGGGGTTCTAAGTAATTTTCTAGCAAAAAAAAATTTTTGAACTTGAAACGGACAAGTGTCAAAAAAAGGCTTATGCCGCGTACACACGATCGGAAATTTCGTCAAGAAAAGTCCGATGTGAGCTTTTTATCGGAAATTCCAACCGTGTGTATGCTCCATTGGACTTTTGGTGTCAGAATTTCTGCCAAGAAAAGATTTGAGAGCAGGTTTTCTATTTTTCCGACGGAAAAAGTTCCTATCGGAAATTCTGACCGTCTGTATGCAATTCCGACACGCATGCTCGGAAACAATTCGACGCATGCTCGGAATCATTGAGCTTAATTTTCTCGGCTCGTCGTAGTGTTGTACGTCACCACGTTCTTGATGGTCGAAATTTCAGAGAACTTTTGTGTGACCGTGTGTATGCAAGACGAGCTTGAGCGGAATTCCGTCGGAAAAAACATCCAAGGTTTTTCCAAAGGAAATTCCGATCAAGTGTACGCGGCATTAGTCTTTAAGTGGTTAAACTGACCTTATTTACAGACCAAAGTTCATCCCGTTGATCCTAAAGAACAAAACGTTACAATGTTTATAGTTAGCTCAGTGGCTGAGGAATGTTGGGAAACTTAGCAGACTGCCTGCACTGGATTCTGGATGCATTGCCCAATACGGCTGATATGAACTGACTGTTATGTTTTTATTGAGCCTTAATATTGGATACACAATATATGTTTTATGTATAATTATTCACATATTTCCTCATTTATGGTAATTTTTTTGATTCCATTCATGTTTGAAGCAATTTCTACTTTTATATTTAATTATCACAGAGCCAATATATATTATTTATGGATTTAGCCCCACACCATCTATGCTCTAATAAATACCCCTAGTATATATAACATACATATTCAGGTAATTCAGTATGTTTAAAAAGATTAAAATGTCAAAATAATTATAAAGAATAAAGGAGTGAATGATAATAAACATAGTAAAGATGTACAGTGCTTTCAAAAAGTATTCATACCCCTTGAAATTTTCCACATTTTGTCATGTTACAACCAAAAACGTAAATGTATTTTATGTGATAGACCAACACAAAGTGGCACATAATTGTGAAGTGGAAAGAAAATGATAAATGGTTTTCAACATTTTTTTACAAATATGTGAAAAGTGTGGGGTACATTTGTATGGCGCCCCCCTGAGTCAATACTTTGTAGAACCCCCTTTCACTGCAATTACAGCTGCGAGTCTTTTTGAGGACGTCTCTACCAGCTTTGCACATCTAGAGAGTGAAAATTATGCCCATTCTTTGCAAAATAGCTCAAGCTCTGTCAGGTTGGATGGAGAGCGTCTCTAAACAGCAATTTTTAAGTCTTGCCACAGACTCTCAATTGGATTTAGGTCTGGACTTTGACTGGACCATTCTAACACATGAAAATGCTTTTGATCTAAACCATTCCATTGTAGCTCTGGTTGCATGTTTAGGGTCGTTGTCCTGCTGGAAGGTGAATCTCCGCCCCGGTCTCAAGTCTTTTGCAGACACTACCAGGTTTTCTTCTAATGTTGCCCTGTATTTGGCTCCATCCATCTTCCTATCAACTCTGAGCAGCTTCCCTGTCCCTGCTGATGATAAGCATCCCCACAACATGATGCTTCCACCACCATGTTTCACATTGGGGGTGATGTGCAGTGTTGGGTTTCCGCCCCACATAGCATTTTGCTTTTAGGCCAAAAAGTTAAATTTTGATCTCATCTGATCAGAGCACCTTCTTCCACGTGTTTGTTGTGTCCCCCACATGGCTTCTCGCAAGCTGGACTTCTTATGGCTTTCTTTCAACAGGCCAGATTTGTGGCGTGCATGACTATAGGTTGTCCTGTGGACAGATTCTCCCACCTGAGCTGTGGATCTCTGCAGCTCCTCCAGAGTTACCATGGGCCTCTTGGTTGCTTCTCTGATGAATGCTCTCCTTGTCCGGCCTGTCAGTTTAGGTGGACGGCCATGTCTTGGAAGGTTTGCAGTTGTGCCATACTCTTTCCATTTTCGTATGATGCATTAAACAGTGTTTCGTTAGATGTTCAAAGCTTGGGATATTTTATTGATAACCTAGCCCTGCTTTAAACTTCTCCAACTTTATCCCTGACCTGTCTGGTGTGTTTCTTGGCTTTTATGATGCTGTTTCTCTCTCTCTCTAACAAACCTCTGAGGGCTTCACAGAGCAGCTGCATTTATACTGAGATTAAATTACACACAGGTGGACTCTATTTTCTTATTAGGTGACGTCTGAAGGCAATTGGTTCCACTAGAGTTTAGTTAGGGGTATCAGAGTAAAGGGGGCTGAATACAAATGCACCCCACACTTTTCAGATATTTATTTGTAAAAAAAAAATATCACATCATTTTCCTTCCACTTCACAATTATGTGCCACTTTGTTTTGGTCCACCACAATAAATCCCAATAAAATACATTAATGTTTTTGGTTGTAACCTGACGAAATGTGGAAAATTGTATATGAGCGCTCAAAAGGAAGGGGGAGAAAGCCCACAGTAATGGTTTCTGTTTGTAATATGAAGTACTTAATCTGGGTTAATGTAAGATGAAAGAGAGCGAGAAAAAAAATCTAAATTCTAATTGGTTAAATATTTTAGATAATGTCAAAAATATTTAAAGAAATTAGAATATAGAGAGAAAGGAAAAGAAAAGGGGGGGGGGTATAGATTAAGGAAAGAAAAAAGGGAAAGGGGGAGGGAATATATGGGAAAAGATCCAACCTGTGTGGACAAATATCGGAGATGAAATACATTTTATATATTTTTTTACAATTAAAGAGAAAGAAAAGAATGATCAACAAGTGATTGATAGAATTTAGCCCCGGGCCCCAAACTTCAAGATATATTGCGAGTTATTTTCTACATTTTTAAGTAAACCTGTAATAAGGGGGCTCCCATTGCTGGCTCCCTTCAGCCATTACTGGTGGTTATGTTGGGTTTCTAGCTTTAATATTTCCTAAGTTCCTGACCCAGAACCACTGTGCAGATCAGAAGTTCTGTCTTTGTGCGTACTTCACTGGCTGCATGCTTGTTTTGTGTTCATGACATTAAAGAGACAACAAGGCAACTGTGATATTTCTTTTCGCCAAGAATTTATAACATTTTCAGATGTACATGAGAGGGGGATTAGATGATTAATGTTGGTTAATACTTTAAAAAGTGTGCGTTTTATATACATAATAAGGGAGTATCCCTGTGTTTAGGTGGAATTTTGGTAAGCTGCCAGCACTAAAAATTTGAATACCAAATCGAAATGTTAAGATAAAGGGCAGCGCTACAAAAATTATGCAAAACAATTGGAATTTATGTACCATACAGTGGGTATAGAAAATAATCTACCCCCCCCCCCACCTTTAAAATAATTCACCTTTTGTTGCTTTGCAGCCTAAAATGAAGACAGACATTGTTTTTGTTTTATCCAGCTGTATTTACTCAGTGCAACTTATAATATCCAAGTAAAAGATATAACAACAACATGTCAGAAAAAAAAAAAAAAGAATTCAAAAACAGAATCACTGAGTTGGAAAAATGATCGCCCCCTTGTGTCAGTATTTTGTTGGACCACATTTTGCTTTAATTACAGCCTTTAGTCTGTTGGGAGATGTCTCTACTAATTTTGCACATCTAGACTTTGCAATATTTGCCCACTCTTCTTTTCAGGACTGCTCATGTTCAGTTCAATTTGATGGTAACTGTTTGTGGACTGCAGTCTTTAAGTCATTCCACAGATTTTCAATGGGGTTTAAGTCTGGGCTCTGAGACTAGGCCATGGAAGGAAACTTTTTTCTCCTTCAACCACTGTGTGGTAATTTTTTTGCTGTGTGCTTTGGGTCATTGTCATGTTGAAAGGTAAACCTTCTTCCCATTGACAACTTAATAATTTGATGGTATTTTGCCCCATCCATTTTTCCTTCTATCCTGACAAGTGCTCCAGTCCTTGCTGCAGAAAAACATCCCCATAACAGGATATTACCCCCTCCATGCTTTACTGTAGGAATCGTGTTATTTGGATGGTGAGCTGTTTTGGATTTCCACCAGACATAGCGTTTGGTGTTGAGGCCAAAATATTACATTTTAGTCTCATCTGACCAGAACACCTTTTTCCATGTGGCCTCACAATCTTCAAAGTGCGTTTTATGGTGGTCAGATGAGACTAAAATTGAACTATTTGGCCTCAACACCAAACGATATGTCTGGCGGAAATCCAATACATTTGTTAGTGTATCCAAGTCTGCTAGTGCATCTAACATTGCTGCTGTCCAAAGGTGCCCCCTGTGCTCCTTCATCCAGAGTGGAAGCACTCTAATACAGGAGGTGTGTTCCTGCCCAGGACACCAGGTGAAAACAGTGAGAGGAGCCTAAAAAAAGAAATCAAATGCAGCTACCACATCTAATGATTGGTAAGCTGCAATATATTACGTTTTTTGTTTGTTTAATAATTAACCATAACCCCCCCCCCCCCCCCTCCCCTAATTATTATTAAATAGCATTTTTATCTCTAGGACACTATTTCAGTCAGAGATAACAAACCATGTATTTGGGACAGAAGTTGGTTCTTATTTGTTCATCTCTGACAGTCATACAAAGCATGCATGTGGATCAGTTTCAGATAAAACTTCTGAGGCCAAACTTCAATCCAAACCAGTTAATTCCTATTAGATCAACAACTCACCAATACTTGGCTTCCCTACCCCAGATGATTGCCAGAAAAAGCTACTTTTTTCCTAAACTGTGGTCATTGTGAAATCGCTGCAGATAATTATTTGAGGAAAATAGAATTTTAAAATGTTGTGTATAAAGTAAATATGTATTTATTTCAATATTTGAAACGGATCCTAAAAGTGAAGCTGTTATTTGCCTATGCAGGACCCAGCTACAGGTTCACTTTTAAGTATATAATATATATAAGCCAGAGTTGAGAGGGATTAGACCACCTGACAGGTTTTTATTGTTGTCTGTATTGCTGTCTCCAGGGCTTCTTTTTCTCAGAGGATGGGTGCAGGTACTCCCCCCTTCCGAGTCACCCCTTGTCTCTACCCCCTACCCACTCCGAACGCCGTCCCTTGGTTCCTCCTACCTGCCTTCAACTACTGCCCCTTTTAGGGAATACAGAACCAAGTAAGCAAAGTCATTTGTATGGACTTTTGTTAAGGATTACAAGAAAAGCAAGCAAATAGATCCCCAGCAACAAAAGACCCCCCAGCAACAATAGACTGCCAGCAGCAACAATACATATCCAGCAGCCTGCATCAATAGACTCTCCAGTAGCCAGCAACAAATGACCCCTTCCTCAATGGTAGATCCCTCCCAGCAAAAACTGGCCCCTTGGCAACAACAGGTTCCCCACCAGCAAATGATGGACCTCCCCAGCAACAGAAGACCCCCACCAGCAATAATAGATCTTCCAGCAGCCAGCATCAATAGATTCTCCAGTAGCCAGCAACAAATTACCCCTTCCTCAATGCTAGATCCCTCCCAGCAAAAACTGGCCCCTTCGCTACAACAGATCCCCCACCAGCAAACAATAGACCTCCCCAGCAACAAAAGACCCTCACCAGCAATAATTGATCTTCCAGCAGCCAGCATCAATGGATTCTCCTGTAGCCAGCCACAAATGACCCCTTCCTCAATGGTAGATCCCTCCCAGCAAAAACTGGCCCCTTAGCTACACCAGATCCCCCACCAGCAAACAATAGACCTCCCCAGCAACAAAAGACCCCCACCAGCAATAATTGATCTTCCAGCACCCAGCATCAATAGACTTTCCAGTAGCCATCAACACTAGACAGCAATAATTGACCCCCAAGCAACCATAGATCTCCTGAGCAAAACTAGACCCCACCAAAAAAAACAATAGATCCCTATATCCCCCAGTAGCCAGCATCAATAGACCCTCCAGCACACCCCAGCACCCCTTGCCATTACATGAATTCAGTGTTGGAGGTGCCGGAACTGCGTTCCCGTTGAAAAAAAGTCCTGGCTGTCTCTCGTATAATGAGTACACTAGTATAATGTTATCCCTCATGAGCACACTAGTTCTGGTGACAAACAGGGATCCCCTCACTTTGGAGAGATCTCCTCTCACTTCCTGTTTTGGCTATGGGACAGGAAGTGAAGAAAAATTCCCTAATGAGCGACAGATCGTACAAAACTTGGCAGTGTTATAACGCTCCCTTACCTTATCAAAAATAAGATTAGCGTTTAGTTCTGCTTTAATGCTGACTGCGTCATCGCTACATATCCACCTTCCGTTTTCTCCTCCTCCATTCCGTTTGCTCTCCTGGACCAAACAGAACAAGGTCTGGATCACAACTTGGAGCCTACCCAGCGCTGATATTATCTGCCCGCTCCAATCTTCTTCTTTATATGCTCCCTTATATTCAGAAGTATTGGGTATTCACTCGTGAATGCTAAACATGGCTGCCACTAAAGTGACTATTTCTTTCTCGTACATCACGGGACACAGAGCGACATAGTCATTACTAATGGGTTATATAGATACCTTCAGGTGCTGGCACTGGCAACTTCCAAAACCGGAAGTACCCTCCCCTATATAAGCCCCTCCCATCCGGGAGCACCTCAGTTTTTTGCCAGTGTCTAAGGTGTTGGCCAAGAAGTAACATGTGTTTTTCACTGAGCTTGCGTACAGGTTCTTTTGGGCCTCAGTAAGCTATTCCGGATCCGACCAAAAAAGCTTCATAGCTAAACGGTCGGTACCCGGGCCTTGCAAGAGAAGAGCAAGGTTTAGCCTGTAATGCCTCTCTTAGGAGGGCTGGACCCTGGGATCCAGAGCTCTGGTCATACCCACGACCAAGATGTTTTCTGTGCAGGGTGCTATACAGGTCCAGGGGAGTGGAATCCTTGGGAACCCGGTCCCTGAAGGTTTGATTACAATGCCTGCCATGATAGGTGAAGTTTGGGCTTCTGTGGACCAAACAGAGTCCTGCGGCGAGGAAAAGGTAAGTGGGGGCCCTCGGGAACTTGGTTCTATTGAGGGACCCCCAAGCCTATTTTGTCTTTCTGCCTGTTACCTAAGGTATTCATGCTAATATTCTGTGTATGCCTGTTACTACTGAGAAAATGTAAAAATTTTAATAGTAGGCAAGAAAAAAAAAAATAATAAAAAAAAAATGTAAGACCGCGGTACCTGTGTTAGACACTAGAGGCCGCTATGGTTCTTTTTCTTGTAATGTGGATTTTTTTTCTTCCAGAATCAAATCCAGGCAGTTGGTATGTTCTCTGCTGGGAAGCTGTCTCCTCTGCCCTGTTGCTGCGCTCATCCATCCCCGGGCCCTGCGGCAAAGGGACCCTGGCTCCCATCTAGCTCCTTATTGTTTTCAAAAAAGGCGCCGAAGGCGCACGTGCCCGCGCGCGTGCGCGTGCACGCGCCTCTATATATAGAGGCGATCTGGAAAAAGGGGCGGAGCGGGTGGATGACGCTCAGGTGTGCGCCGCGGCGCTACTGCGCATGTGCGGGCGTCCAGCGTGTTTTAAAGCACATTATAGCTGGCTATTGAAGTGCACAGACAGAGCTAGCAACAGTATAAAGGCACACAGAGGCGGTTGATGCAGGCATCCCCTAGAAAGGCACTTTAGTAGACACCAACTGTGATATAGCAGCAATTGTGCTAGACTATTCTCAGTAAAAGTGGTGTATTACGGCTGGAATACCTCAGCTTTAGGCTTAGGAATATGCCGTCCAGAAGCTCCGGAACTGAATCTTCCAGGAAGCGAAGGGGGTCTCATCGGGCTCTGAGGATCTTGGGCATGCTTCTACTGCACCAGTCTCCCCTGAAGTTCAGAGGTAAGTGACCGTAGAGACCCCGCAGGGGTACTTGGTACTGTGGCTGTCCTCAGTTCACCTGCTCCTGTGTATGTAACAGAGGAGGTTTTTTGATCGCTGCCTCCCTGTCAGGGAAAGCACGCCCGATCTCCGTCTCCTCCTTCAGAGTGCCTGTTAGCAGAGCAACAGTCCCATACAGGGATCGACCTGCCTGAAGGGGATCAGGATAAGGTTGATTCTGTTATAGAGGAATCAACAGTGGGGGAACCTTTTCTCAGCATCTCAAGCTGAAAGATTATGGGTTCAGTCTCTGACTAACATGGTCCGATCAGCATTTAAAAATGCACCTTGCGGAACCATCAACCACTACTGTATCCTCGTTGGGGTCGCTAGAAGCCCCCAGACTGTCTGTTCTTTTCCACTTCACCCTTTACTGAAAGGGCTCATTTACCAGGATTGGGAACGTCCTGAGAAAATATTTATTTCCCCAAGAGATTTCCGGTGGTCTATCCCATGGAGGATAAGTTCATCAAAAAATGGAAGGTCCCTACAGTGGACGCAGCCATCTCTTGTATGTATAAATCACTGACATGTCCAGTGGATAATGTCCAAATGTTCAAGAACCCAATAGATAAAAGATTGCAGTCCTTATGAAAGTCTGCTTCTTTCTACAGCAAGCTTGGTGACACAACCAGCAGTGAGGTCTGCTAAGCAGTGAAGGATCAGTTGAAACAGGTCTTGAGGGACTTGACAGATCAGCAGGCCTTGCCCTAGCTGATCTACCTAGAGCCTTAGGCTTTGCGGTTGACGCCATAAAGGATTCAGTCCATCAGGCCTCCCGCCTTACGCTGTCTATAGTACATATGCGTAGGCTTCTATGGCTCAAAAACTGGTCTGCTGAAGCTCCCTGTAAAGAATGGCTGGTTAGCGTCCCATTTCATGGTGAACGCTTATTCAGGGAAAACCTGGACAAATATATCCAGAAAATTTCCAGCGGTAAAAATACGCTCTTGCCGGTTAAAAACAGAGTTAGAGGTCCCTCTTTAAGAGGCCTGCTTCTCCAGTCCCTGGGGCATCGGCTGTGTAACAGTTCCGACGGCCTCCTCGGTCAATTCCCGGGGGTAAAAAACAGGGACAATAGCAGGGTAATGAGAAACCCTGGGTCAGGGGAGGTACAAAACCTCCCCCAAAGTTAAATTCATTGAAGGGTTGCCCCCACTCAGTCGGGTGGGGGGAGGACTCCAGTTGTTCGCAAGAGACCTGGCGGGACACGATCAAAACAGATAGGTGCTCTCCGCAGTATGTTTGGGATACAGTTTGGAGTTAAAAGACTCTCCTCCTTCCCATTTTTGAGGTCAAACGTGCCAAGGGATCCCCGGAAGAGAGAGTCCCTCCTGTTGGCACTAGAACAACTATTGCTCCAAGGAGTAATTATGAAGGTTCCCCTGGAAGAATGAGGGTTCGGGTTTTACTCAAACCTCTTTACAGTCCCGAAGCAAACGCGGACGGGAGGCCCATATTAATTCTAAAAGGGCTATACAAATTCCTGTATATCAGGACTTTCCGATGGAGTCGATCCGATCGGTGGCCACTGCCCTACAAGGGGAGGATTGGTTAGCCGCGATCGACATCAAAGATGCTTATTTGCACATTCCCATCTTTCCAGTCCACCAAAAATTTCTACGCTTTGCAGTAGAAGGGCGCCATTTTCAGTTCAGAGCCTTACCCTTCGGTTTGGCCACAGCACCACGAGTGTTTACAAAAATTCTGGCCCTTTATTGGCCAATCTAAGAACACAAGGTGTAATGATAATGGCATATCTAGATGACTTGTTGCTGATAGACCACTCAGTGAAAAAACTAGACGTGGTCGTTCACAAGACAATCAAGTATCTGGAATCTCACGGTTGGATTATCAACCGAGACAAGTCAGCCCTAAAAACCAGTCAAAAGTCTGGAATACTCGGGGCTAAGGTTGGATTCAGGCCAGAGAAAAATATTCTTGCCTCGAGGAAAGGTGTTGTCTTTGAAAGATTTGATCCACTTAGTGGGTACAAAAAAGACAGCCGTCCATACGCCTGTGCATGAGGCTGCTGGGAAAAATGGTGGCATCATTCGAAGCAGTACCCTACGGTCAATTCCATTCAAGGAATTTGCAAGGGGCCATACTGTCAGCCTGGAACAAAAAAGTTCAGGCCCTAGACTTACAATGTCCTTGTCCCCTTCCGTTCGCAAGAGCCTCCGTTGGTGGTTGGTTCCCCAGAATCTGGAAAAAGGGAAATCCTTCAGTCCGATTTCTTGGAAGGTGGTCACTACAGATGCCAGCCTTATAGGCTGGGGAGCAGTACTGGAGCAATGGTCTCTCCAGGGCAGATGGTCGGATGCAGAAAAGGCCCTGCCCATCATTCTCTTAGAGATACGAGCAGCCCGGTATGCCCTAGTAGCATGGACATCCAAACTCCAAGGGTCCCCTGTCAGAATTCAATCAGACAATGTCACAGCAGTGGTATATATCAATCATCAGGGGGGCACCAGGAGTCGTGCAGCCCAGAGGGAAGTAAATTACATCCTGAAATGGGCAGAAAGATATGTCCCAGCCATATCTGCGGTATTCATTCCAGGAGTGGAGAATTGGAAGGCGGACTTTCTAAGTCGCCAGCAATTATGCCCAGAGGAATGGTCCCTTCACCCCGAGGTTTTCTGGACAATATGTCAGCGGTGGGGAACATTGGATGTAGATCTTCTAGCATCCAGATTCAACGCAAAGGTGGACAGGTTTGTCTCTCGGACAAGGGATCCCCTAGCTTGCGGCTCGGATGCCCTAGTGTTCCCTTTGGATCAGTTCAAGCTGATATATGCATTCACACCGCCACAATGGTTACCTCGATTACTCCGCAGAATCAGGGTAGAAAAGAAACCAGTGATTCTGGTGGCTCCAGCGTGGCCCCGAAGAGCGTGGTACGCGGAGATTGTAAAATGTCAGTGGGGAGTCCTTGGACTCTCCCACGTCGTCCGGACCTGCTTTCGCAAGGACCGATATACCACCCTTCCTTACCAGCCCTAGGTTTGACGGCCTGGCTATTGAAGCCCACATTCTAAAAAAGAGAGGGCTCTCTAATCCTGTGGTATCTACCATGATCAATGCCAGGAAGCCGGTATCCAGGCAGATCTACTATAGAATCTGGAAGGTGTACATCGCGTGGTGTGAGGCCAAGAAATGGCATCCACATAAGTACGTAATAGGTAGGAGTCTGGACTTCCTACAGTGGGCTGTAGATAGGAAGCTTGCCTTGAGTACTATCAAAGGTCAGTTTTCGGCCTTGTCAATATTTTTTCAAAGGCCCTTGGCTTCGCATTCACTAGTCAAAGCCTTTAGATAAGGAGTGATGCGTATTAGTCCTCCGGTTAATATTCCCATATGTCCATGGGATCTAAACCTGGTTCTGTCGGTTCTACAGAAACAACCATTTGAACCATTACAGCATAGTTCCTTGGTTCTTCTCACCAGGAAATTGTTTTTTCTAGTAGCCATTTGTTCGGCTAAAAGAGTGTCGGAATTAGCAGCTATGTCCTGTAAAGAGCCATATCTGGTTATCCATAAGGACAGAGTAGTGTTACGTCCTCATCCAGCCTTTCTTCCTAAGGTGGTATCAAGGTTTTCATTTGAACCAAGATGTGGTTCTTCCTTCTTTTTTCCCCAAACCTAGTTCGGTAGAGGAAAAGTTATTGCATTCTTTGGATGTAGTAAGAGCAGTTAAAGCTTATCTAAAAGCCACTGCTCAGATTCGCAGAACGGATACTTTGTTTATTCTGCCGGAAGGCCCCAGAAAGGGTCAGGCAGCGTCAAAATCTACTTTAGCCAAGTGGATTCAACAGGTTATTATGCAAGCCTATGGCTTGAGAAGGAGACCGCCTCCGTTCAAAGTTAGAGCGCACTCCACGAGAGCAGTTGGAACTTCATGGGCAGCGCATCACCAGGCCTCCCTGGCTCAAATCTGTAAGGCCGCAACATGGTCTTCTGTACACACGTTTACTAGGTTCTACCAGGTGGACGTTAGAAGTCAGGAGGATGTCGCCTTTGGGCGCAGTGTGTTGCAGGCCGCAAAAGATCCTCATGTCTGATAGCGCTCAGCTTATGTATGGTGTATCCCCCCCCTCGTTGGGCATTGCTTTAGGACATCCCATTAGTAATGACTATGTCGCTCTGTGTCCCGTGATGTACGAGAAAGAAAATAGGATTTTTATAACAGCTTACCTGTAAAATCCTTTTCTTGGAGTACATCACGGGACACAGAGCTCCCACCCCTCTTTAGGGACACTTATTGCTTTGCTACAAAACTGAGGTGCTCCCAGATGGGAGGGGCTTATATAGGGGAGGGTACTTCCGGTTTTGGAAGTTGCCAGTGCCAGCACCTGGAGGTATCTATATAACCCATTAGTAATGACTAAGTCGCTCTGTGTCCCGTGATGTACTCCAAGAAAAGGATTTTACAGGTAAGCTGTTATAAAAATCCTATTTTTGCTTTGCCCTGAACAGGGTAAGTACAGGTTCTCTTTAAAGGGGAACTAAATGCTAAAAAATGCAAGGCAGTGTCTCTTCTCCAGTAAAATACACTTGCCTGTTTGCAATCCTCTGTAGGATGGACCCTGAGCTGTGCATGCGCAGTTCAGTTTATGTTCTGGAGCAGTGCCTATGTGCTGGGATGATGTCTCTCCTGCACAGGAGTGATGTCACCCCGCATCTGTAAATCAAGGAGGAGGAAGCTGGGGACAAGATGTCCAGACTCCTTTGTTGTCCAGTCACAGGCTGGGGGAGGGACATGTTGTGTAACTACGGAGGAAAATCTCCTACCCTGTCACAGTGCTGTGCACATCTCAAAACTGGATGGCCAAAATAAAAAATAAAAAAATAATAAAAAAAGCTCTCTTAGACCTCATTCACACGGGTATACTTAAAGAGGAACTGCAGTCTGCTCACATAATCTGTAAAAAAACATCTTTGCCATTCTGAAGCTTCCCTCCAACCACTTTGCATATTATTTTATATATAATGTGATGCTGTACTTGCCAAATATGCTGTGAAATCTCCCTCCACTGAGTCCGGCTGCATCCATTTTAACTGTGGGCAGCTGAAGCTGCTGCCTGTTCATTTCCTGGATTTACACAGACACACAGATGAACTCCTCCAACTCTGCAGCCCTGCAGCTCTCACTGGCTCTCTTATGTCTCACCCCCTCCCTTCCTGACAAACTGTCACGAGAGTGAGAGAGAGAGAGAGCTGTGCATGATGTCATAGGCCTAGGCTTTTTACCAGATAAGAACCAGGAAGTGGGCTGTATAAGGTATTTACTGGCAGAAAAAAAATGTTTTACTATCCAAAGTTAAAACAACAACAAGGGCAGAAGATTTAATAGATGGAAAGATGAAAAAATTACTGAAGTTCCGCTTTAAGTGTCCATCTGTGTGACGGCCATGTTTTGCCTTCACAAGATGCACAGATGTTTTGTACATCAACATGGCGGCAGTCCCAATTTGGATGCAGCAGCTGTGTGGATATAGCTTCTTCTCCCAATCTGATACCCATGTGGATGCACAGCCCTGAACTCACACTGTCTGTGTTCAGGGCTCCACACCCACACAGATGACAAATTGGGAGCTGCGGCTGTGTCGGTGCAGCCGCTATGCCCCATTCAACATGAACGGGACTGCCTGCACTCAGATGCATGGAACATTTGTGCATCTCGTGCAGACAAAACACGGCCTTCACATGAGTGTGTGCCTAACCACTTGAACTCCAGAAGATTTTCCCTTTATGACCAGACCATTTAGCACTGCGCTACTTTAACTGGTAATTACACGATCATGCAACACTGCACCCAAACAAAATTTATATCATTCTTTCCACACAAATAGAGCTTTCTTTTGGTTATATTTGATCACCACAGAGGTTTTTATTTTTTTGCAATATAAACGAAAAAAAGACTGAAAATTAAAAAAGAAAACCATATTTTTTTAATTTCTGGTACAAAACATATTCAATAAAAAAATAATTAAAAAAAATCGAATTTCTTCATAAATTTTGGCCAAAATGTATTGACATTAAAGAAGTCCAGCCTGAGCTTTTTAGGCTGGGCTTCTCCTCTGGGTCACAGGAGTGCAATTTAGATTTGCACTCCTGTGACCCGTTTTCAGCGGAGAGCGGTCTAAAGTCCACTCTTCGCTGACGTCGCTGGAATCAGTCGAGGCACCGTGTCATCCCGACTTCCGAAGTCTGGATCCACCAGCTGCCTGGACTGATGGTAGTCTAAGCCTCTCAGCGAGCCGCCCCTCCACAGCTCAGCACTCCAATGAGCGTGGAGGAGCAGAGAGGAGAAATGCTGACTGACAGGCAGCATCTCTCCGCTCAGGGAGGTGAGAGAACCGAGCCATCAGCGGTGTTTGATGGCTCGGTTCTCAGTGCAAAGAAAGGAAGACCCCCCCCCCCAAGGATGGGACTTTAAGGGCAACAAGAAGTAGATATGTAAAAAAGTTTATTACAAATTATACAAATATACAATAATACAGTTTAAAACCATTGATGATGCAAAGATCCTAACGTAAGGTCCGGAAGGCCCAACGCGTTTCGGGACAGTGTTCGTCCCTTCATCGGGTGCTAGTATCCAGACGGGATCACACCTAACATGTAATCGTGCAGATTCGTAACCAGACCGACAGACTCCCAAGGACAACAGGACAGAAGTGTCTCAAGCGCCCAAAGGCGCAAGAACAGGATGGACTCCCTCACCTCCCAAAAAATCCCAAAGCATCACCAGGACATGGATACAGCAGCCAAATCACACAATCCAGTGTGCTATGGCATCCAAGGAGAGGAGGTTGCAAAAAAAGGACCAGCTCTGAATCTCTATGTTCCTGTATTCCTCTATAGTATCAAAAGGCTACAGTTTAACTTGCCTTGCAATCTTAATGCTAACGCAGGAGGACTTGTTATCAGCCTGTAGTGTACCTGCTGTCTAAAGTTATGACAGTGTTCTCAGTGCAGAGACGGGGGACAGATGCATCAATCTGATGCTGCATCCACCTAGGTAAGTATGAATATGGGGGAAAAAAATTCCCATACTTCTCTTTTAAAACAGTGATCAGTAATAATAATATACATTGTCACTGTACTGTACTAATGACACTGGCTGGGAAGGGTTTAGCATCTAGGGTGATCAAGGGGTTAAATGTGTGCCTGACTATGTGTAAAGTGTGCTGCTTTTACTACCACATCTTTAAGTATCGCTCTCTCTGTACTGAGCTCTGTGTTGATTATCAACACAGAGCTCTGGGCTTTCATTGCACACAGCCCATCAGCAGGTCCCAGCCGTGAATCATTGGCTGAGACTTGCTCACTGTCTACCGTGGCGCACAATCACAGCGGGCGTCGCTGGCGGGGGGGGGTGGCTCATGCACGTGCCCTGAAAGTGAAAGCAGGCAGGGGCGTATAAGTAAGTTGCTTTGCCGCCCATCCGCAAGTGGTTAAAGAGTTTCCCCCCCAAAAAGTAAAAGTCAGCCGCTACAAATACTTTTTCGAAAAAAGAAGGTAGTATAACAAGTCATGCCTACCAGTTTTCACGGGTATAGAACAATGAAGGTTGTACAATAATAAAACACTGTGCATATGGTTCTTTGTTTTTATCAAATAAACGTCTGTTTTTTGCTGATTCTGGTTAATAAGGCTGTGAAAATAGTGCTCTATTTTTACTGCTGGCCTGCTTGAACTAGAATAGTCCCCGGAGCTTCATCAATCAGTTGTACAATTCTAGGAAATCACATGTTTGAATTTTCCTTTTTCTCCCTGTAGTCACTAAAGGCTAGAGAAAAACAAGCCTGTTCTGACTAAGGCTTGACTTGCCCCTTAAAGTCACATAAATCTGCACGTATGTCTGAAGAAGGGCCACTTGACTGGAGAGGGAAGGAAATCGCCTTCTTCTGCTTCTCACGTGCGTTTCACAACGCAGGAAAACATTCACATTTCCTGATTTTTGTGTGGCAGGGTTCCAATGTGCAATCCATTAATTCTACATCCAGGCTGCTATAAATTTACTTAAAAATGGCGGTGCAGACCTGTGATGTAAGCCTCGGGCTGCCCTAGAACACTTTTAGGATGTTGTTGACGTTGATTCACAGCTAAGAATTGTACATGTACTAATGTTTGGCATGGGAGTATAAAGGGTAGCATGGTACGAGCTTCCTCTAATGGCATTGACCTTTGATCCTCCGTAGAATATATTGGGCCAACAAATGAAAAACGGCTTTTGAATGGTCTTGTGAACTTTGCTAATTTACCTGAAAAAATTATGAGCAGCATTCCATACTTTTTTTTTGGATGTTTTCCAAAAAAATAAATAAAAATAAGCATTTTTAGTTGTATAAAGCTTAAAAAAAAAATTAAAATGTTCACCTTTACCAAAATGCAGTCTATGCGGGAAAGGGACGCCTGTAGATAAAAACAGTGCAGCTTTGACTAAAGTTAAAGTGATTTGAGTGGAGTCCATGCTGTCAACCAATGCTGGATGGCTTTTTTAGGAGATTACTCTCCTTTTGCTGCGGTTATCTACCATCCAGCTCTATACATATATTTTGTGGCCTCTTACTCTTCCATTAGTGAATGCCAGCAAGCCGCCTCTGTTGCCTTTTTTTTGATTGCCATTGATCTTCTATGGGGCTTGAGGTCTGGGTTGGGCTGAGACCCATGTGGTCTACACCACTAAGCCATTACCTGTCGGTTTGGACATCCAGTCACGTTCATATCTTTGATTGCTTTCACTTCCTTGTCCCCTGATGAAGACTTTATATAAGTTGAAACTCGTTGGATTGACTTGGTGGATATGCAATTTTTTTAATACTTTCATGTATCCCTGCAGTATATGTATATTGTAGGAATGGTAATAAATCAGGATGTGAAGTGTCTAGAACAGCCAATTTTAAACCTGTTTAAGTTTTTTTTACTTTTTCTACATCAATTTGTAATTGTGTGTTTTTTATTGCTGCAACAAAGTCCCATTGGAGATATCTTTTGTCTAGTGTATCAGGGATGGAGCAGCCTTCTTCCCATGATATAATTGCTACTATCTGCTTTAAAGTTAAAGTGATTGTAAATGATCACCTTGTAAAACAACCCATTCAGTTTAAAATCTAAATGAAAAACATTTTTGTATAGAAATAAAAAAAAACATAAATACCCTTTTTCCTTTAATTTGAAAATGGCACGAAAAGGGATATTAACCACTTTGCGCCCGTCATACGACTAATGACGGCCGCAAAGTGGTTCTATAATGCCGGGAGGCCGTCATTATACGGCCTCCGCTCCTCCGGCCACTGGGGGGCGCGCGCGTGCCCGGCGCATCACTGAGATGCCGATGCACGTGCCTGGCGGCCGCGATGTCCGCCAGGTACCCGCGATCGGCCGGTACACAGACAAGGACATGGATCTGTGTGTGTAAACACACAGATCCATGTCCTGTCAGGGAGAGAGGAGACCGATGCTATGTCCCTTGTACATAGGGACACAGATCAGTCACCTCCTCCACAGTAGCAATCACTCATAGGGAACACATTTAACCCCCACCTCGCCCCCTAGTCACATTTCCCTGCCAGTCACATTTATACAGTAATCAGTGCAGTTTTATAGCACTAATCGCTGTATAAATGTGAATGGTCCCAAAAATGTGTCAAAAGTGTCCGATGTGTCCGACACAATATCGCAGGCCTGACAAAAATCGCAGATCGCCGCCACTACTAGTAAAAAAAAAAAATAATAAAAAAAAATGTCAGAATTCTATCCCCTATTTTGTAGGCGCTATAACTTTTGCGCAAACCAATCACTATATGCGTATTGTGATTTTTTTTAACAAAAAATATGTAGAAGAATACATATCGGCCTAAACTGAGGAAAAAATATTTTTTTAAAAAAAAAAATTGGGATATTTATTATAGCAAAAATCCAAAAATATTGTGTTTTTTTTGTTTGTTTGTTTTTTTTTAAATTGTCGCTCTTTTTTGGTTTATAGCGCAAAAAATAAAAACCGCAGAGGTGATCAAATACCACCAAAAGAAAGCTCTATTTGTGGGAAAAAAAGGACGTAAATTTTGTTTGCGAGCCACGTCGCACGACTGCGCAATTGTCATTCAAAGCGACGCAGTGCCGAAAGATGAAATTTTGCCTGGGCAGGAAGGGTGTTTATGTGCCCAGTAAGCAAGGGGTTTAATGGTGCCATAACACACAAATTTGTTAACTTTTAAAAATGTTATTTCAACATAATTTAAAAAAATGGGCGATACAGTTGCTTTGAAAATGTTAAAAATGACATATGCAATCTCAAACACAGATTTTTTTTATGTTGTTAACAATGCTTGTTGCTCGACATGTTTCGCTTATCTGCTTCTTCAGGAGATGCCAAGCATATATGTACTGTCACAACTATAAGAATACAAAAACAACATTATTAGATCAAACGTTTTTTACACAAAAGTACTCCCAGTAGATAAAGTTGCAAAAATAAGAAAAACAACAAAGTGTATATAAGTATATATATATATATATATATATAAAGAGAGGAGAAATTACCTCCCATAAAACAAAAATGATTACAATAATCTCAATATGAGAGCTTAAAGTGTTACTAAACCCACAACAGTAACATCAGTCTGTATATACAGTAAAACATGCTTGTTATACTCACTGTGAAACTTAAGGGGTTAATCCTCCTGCGTTGTGTAAAAAAGGCTCCTTGATCCTGTATGCACAGATCCTCCCCCTTCTGTGGGGGTTCTCTTGGCAAGGCCAGATAAGACACAGTGAGGGTAGTAAAGCTGCAGAGGCTCAGTTTGGTCCCTATTGCTGGAGAGAACAGTTCCTTCTTGAGCTGAGCTTTTCAGGTCACATGGTACTGACATCAAACATTTGGGTGTGTATACAGATCCTAAATGACAGCCCAGTCCCTCCCTCCTCCTCCATGCCCAGTAACTAAAAAATAACACAGTGAGTGGGATGTCACATCTTGATTGATGGATGATCCGCCTCCCATAACAGCATGAGGACACCGGCTATAGTGGAAATCTCCTAACTCGGCACTCAGGCAAACCCTGCAGTTTATCACGTGACCATGGTATACAGCTCAGCCAAAAAGGTATATAGTGGCAGTATTTTAATATAAAAAAAAAAGATTTGCAGGGGGCAGATGAACTATTTTCATATTACTGGGTTTAGTAACACTTTAAAGGGGTTGTAAAGGTTCGTTTTTTATTTTCTAAATAGGTTCCTTTAAGCTAGTGCATTGTTGGTTCACTTACCTTTTTCCTTCGATTTCCCTTCTAAATGTTTTTTTTCTTTGTCTGAATTTCTCACTTCCTGTTCCTCCTCAGTAAGCTGTTCAGTAAGCTGTTCTGGCTGACTAACCACCACCCGGATGATGGTGTGAAGTTTACTGAGGAGAAACAGGAAGTGAGAAATTCAGACAAAGAAAAAAAACATTTAGAAGGGAAATCGAAGGAAAAGGTAAGTGAACCAACAATGCACTAGCTTAAAGGAACCTATTTAGAAAATAAAAGATGAACCTTTACAACCCCTTTAAACCATGCCCTAAGGAACCAAACATCCAAGAAACGCTCACCATCTGTATTCACAAAATTCACTAAATGGGCACGGCAGAGAATCCATAAAATCCCTACCTTTTTTTCCCTTGTTTATAAATAATCACATTCCCTCTGTTCTCAGCTACATAAGAGCTGGGGGGAGGAGAAGCAGCACACTGAGCTTCCCGCTGAATGGCTGTGCAGGGCGAAGGGACATGTCAGAACAAGTCTGATTATTGGAGGAGAGCACACGGAGTTACCAGCATAGCTAGAGAACTGACCACAGTGTGTTCTCCTGCTTAGTGTGGTCAGTTTTTAATAGGAAAGTAAAGGGACTAGCAGGAGCCCCAGGGATTTCACACAAAGGAAGTAATACAAAGAGAACAGGATACTTTCTCATACAAGCACATGGTACAGCAGGCACATATCAGGAATATGAAATGCTGGGGTAACAAACACTTTAATGCCTTTGATATAGGTGCAGGTCATCAACGTACCTCCGAAATCCTGGCCAAAAAAAATCTCATAGATGGCATCATCCCATTTTATTTTGTTGCTAGCTGATTTAAACCCTCTTGCATGCACGCTCTCTCCCCTGTCACTGTAGCTCTAATGTCAGGAGATGGTGAACCACCCATGTGCAGAGGTTTGAGAGCTCGCTCTTGTGGTGAGAATGAGCAGTAACAGCTGAGAATGTCTTGGCAATGCCCTAGCAACAAGGCAAGAAGGGATGAAGCATCTCTGGGAGTTTTTCAGCCAGGCTTTGAGAGGTATGTAAATGGCCTACACCTATAGCAAGGACGTTATGCAACTTTAGTCAAAGCTGCTCAGTTTTTTTTTTTTTTTTTTTTTTCCTGCATAGCCAGTTTTTTGAGAGAAGTTTTGGCAACCTTTTTTATAATTTTTTTTATTGTTTTATGTCCAGTTTGTCTTAAAGGAGTAGTAAAGTTACATGTTTTTTCACCTTAATGCATCCTATGCATTAAGGTGAAAAAACATTCGACAATACCGCCCCCCCCGGAGCCCCCGTTTTACTTACCTGGCCCCTCGAAAGTCCCGCGCTCGTCCCCGTCATCCTCTTCGGTTTTCAGCCCGGCCGCTGATTGGCTACACTGGATGGATTGAAAGCAGCGCAGCCATTGGCTGGCGCTGCTCTCAATCACATCCAATGACGCGGTGCGCCGGGGGGCAGGGCCGAGTGATACAGTCGGCGGCTACGGCCGCCGCTGTATCACGGGAGCGCGCCCGCAATAACTCCACACCATGCTCACTCGCATTATGGTGTGGAGTCCTTGCAGGGAGGAGCCAAGACAGCCGCCGAGGGACCCCAGAAGCAGAGGATCGGGGCCACTGTGTGCAAAACGAGCTGCACAGTGGAGGTAAGTATAAACTGTTATTTAAAAAAAAAAAACGGGAACCTGTAGTGTTCCTAAGTCATTTAAAGCAAATTTAAATGACCAAACTGGTTGCAATTTAGTTGGCTAAAAGCACTCTGTACCATAAACGGTTGTCTTGAAGTTTTTTTTTTTTTTAACTCAATTGTTGCATCTTGCTTCTGATGATCTTCTGCTGCCTCTTTAAAACCATTTCCTGTCTGCATACATGTACTCCATTGGTGGCTACACTTCATTCCTCATGGAGGATATCCATTATACCTGTGTAATATGTGTGTGCAGCTGCGACTTGGTCTCCTCTGAAAGTGCACGTGAAATCGGAGTCTTTGCAGGAAATCAACTGTTAGACCAGTCTGGGGTATTGTCTTTTTATAACAGGAATAAGGATCACCAGGTATTATTTTAGTTGTAGATTTAAAAAAATGAAAATGACATTAAAGTGCTTGTAAACCCTTTACATATACCAAGTGAAGTGATGCACAGAGAGTAACCACTTCAGCCCGGAAGGTTTACCCCCCTTCATGACCAGGCCATTTTTGGCGATATGGCTCTGCTTTGCTTTAACTGACTATTGCGCGGTCCTGTGACACTGTACCCAAATAAAATTGATGTCCTTTTTTTTCCCACAAAAAGCACTTTCTTTTGATTGTATTTGATCACCTCTGCGGTTTTCATTTATTATATAGTGCTATAAACAAAAAAATACCACCAATTTTGGAACAAAAAAACCCTATTTTTTACTTTCTGCTACAAAACGTATCCAATAAAAAAATAAAAAAAAACATATTTCTTCATTAATTTAGGCCAGTATGTATTCTGCTACATAGTTTTGGTCAAAAAAAAAAAATCCCAATAAGCGTATATTGATTGGTTTGCGCAAAAGTTATAACATCTACAAACTATGGGATATTTTTATGGATTTCTTTTTCTTTTTTTTAATTGTTTTTACTAGTAATTGCGGCGATCAGTGATTTTTAGCGGGACTGTAACATTGCAGCGGACAAATCACCGGACACCTAGCTGACACTTTTGACACTTTTTGGGGACCAGTGACGCTAATACAGTGATCAGTGCTAAAAAAATATGCACTGTCACTGTACTAATGACACTGGCAGGGAAAAGGTTAACATCAGAGGCGATCAAAGAGTTAACTGTGCTCCTAGGGGGTGCTTTCTACCTGTGTGGGGGATGCTTTGACTGGGGGAAGACTGAGATCTGGGTTCCTGCTTAGCAGAAACGCAAGATCTCCATTTTCCCCTCACCCAGAACGGCGGTCTGCCTTACCTGAGAATGATCGGCAGGTTCTGGTGGACATCACGTCCGCCGGACCTACTAATTGGCTCCTGCTGTGTCCAAGCACAGCGGGAGGGGGTCGACGGCGGTGCATGCCCCAGACCCTGTGCACGAAATCACGTATGTGATTTTACGCAGACGGGCCACCCTGCCCAGTATAACTGCGTGGGGCAGTCCTTAACAGGTTCAACAAATCCTCCTACATAAATTGTACCTGTTTATCTGCAGTCTTCTCTTCTTTACATCTGTAAGTCCAGATTTCATAACGCTTATCTGTGCTGTCAGAAAAAGAGGGTGAAGGGCTGAAGTTACACACTGTAGAGTTCAGTAAGGAGAACTCTAAGAGC
Source organism: Rana muscosa (assembly GCA_029206835.1). Taxonomy (NCBI): domain Eukaryota; kingdom Metazoa; phylum Chordata; class Amphibia; order Anura; family Ranidae; genus Rana; species Rana muscosa. Next base: position 244,056,733 of record CM055121.1, on the reverse strand, counting down.
TGATTGGAGGGAAGGTTCACACAGGAACAGAGCCGAGGCTGCCAATCACAAGCTGTGTGCTGGAGATCCCTTCCCTGGCACTTTTTTTTTTTTTTCTTGATGTCGGCAAAACTTGTCAGAAGTGATTTATGCTGACAGCAGAGGAACAAAGCAGCAAAAAGAAATGGCACTTGGTGCTCTGGATTGAGACAAGTACACACTAGCAGGGTAGGCAACCTGGGGCCCTCCAGCTGTTGTGGAACTACATTTCCTATGAGGCATTGGAAGGCTGGAAGTTACAATTACTTCCAGAGGCATGATGGGACTTGTAGTTCTGCAACAGCTGGAGTCCCAGGTTGCCTACCCCTGCTATAGAGGGATATGCTTTGTTCATATTTCATGTCTGAGGTTTAAAACAACTTTAAGTTAGTAAAGATTATTTGAGATTTTAATGATTGGATTTATATCTATTTTGTAATTAGATGTAAACGTTTATCTGTGTGCCTGCAAATGTGAAAACCTAAGTTGATTTCCAGTTATGTTAATGCATTCCTTTTACATATATGATTACCGTTTTCATATCTTTAAAGTGGTTGTAAACCCACTCACTATTTTTTTTTGTCAACCTGCAAGAGAAAGGCATAATGAGCTAGTATGACTAGCATACTAGCTCATTATGTACCACTTACCTTAGATCGGGGCCCCCGAAGCAGTCCGCGTCCCTCTGTCCAGCCGCAGACATCACTGCGGCGATAGCCGGAATGTTACTTCCGAGTATCGCCGCACCAGCCAATCACAGCGCCGGAGCGGCGAAGACGTGACTCCGCGCATGCGCGCATGATCCGTCAAATTCGGCTACGTTGTCGAATGCTGCGACCTAGCCGAATTTGTGAATGGGATTAACCCCATGAATGTGCCGTTGTCTGTGGCGCACATGCGCTGTAGACAGCGGCGCCTGTCTTTTTAGTAAATATCTCCTAAACCGTGTAGGTTTAGGAGATATTTCTTGCACCTACAGGTAGGCCTTAATCTAGGCTTACCTGTAGGTGCAAGTTGAAAAAGTGGGTTTACAACCACTTTAATAGGATCCTGATTTTAAATATGGGGGATTTTATTGTTCACATCTCCTTCTTAAAATACTAGTTAAAGTGGATTTCCACCCAGAATTTTTTTTTTTTTCACAAAAAAAAAAAACTAAAAAAAATAGAATTTTTTTATACTCACCCGAAATACCCATTGCTAAGCGGAAGTCCGTAATCTGCCTCTTCCGTAACCGCGGTCTGTTTTCTTCCCCATCCTCTTCTAGTGAATGGAGCGTGCTGCTTTCTGGGAACTGTGTGTAATCCCAGAGAGCAGCCACCCATTCACAAGTCGGCGCGAGACTCGCGCATGTGCAGTAGGAAACGGGCAGTGAAGCCGCAAGGCTTCACTGCCTGTTTCTCTTAGTGTGGATGGCGGCGCGGGACCTGCACCGATCGAGGGATCGGCATCGGGGGGGGGGGCCATCAGCACGGGAGAGTAGGACAGAAGTGTCCTGATTAAAAGTCAGCAGCTACAGTGTTAGTAGCTGCTGACTTTAAAAAAAAAAAAAAAATTGCGGATGGAGCTCCGCTTTAAATGGTTGTTTTGCTGACTCACTCGCTTCTTGAATAAATCCTGAAAAAAATTATTTTATTCCACTGGTTCCACTGGCCAGTGAAAGTATTGAATCCATAAACTTGGCAGGCAACTAGCAGTTTCAGAGGGAGGTCATTAGTGAAAGCAGCCATCTTTTTTTTTTTTTTTCTCCCAGAACAGGTGACCTTTGAGCATATAGAGAAGAGTTTAGAGAAGAAAATACACAGAAATATAGAAAAATATACAAATTTAATAGGTTAAAATATGAATACAAAAAGTACATTCAAAAGATGATCTTATAATACAAGCAGAAAGTGCAAACTGATTAGATCTCTATATGTTTCGCCATTTCAATGGCTTCTTCAGGAGAATTTTTATATCAGGCACTGCATAGATGATCACTATAATGAGGAATAGAGAATTTTAGAAAACCATACACACAAGGTAATATTTTTAAACAAAGAGCTGGTGAGGGTGAGATAGAAGTCGCCATCAGTCTGCAGTACAGATCAAAGATGTTTTGCCAGAATTTCCTTTCAGGAGGGCAATCCCACCATATGTGGAGCAAGGTACCTCCAGATGACAGGCATCGCCAACAAGTGTTTGGCAACGTTGGATTGATATGTTGTATTTTCAAAGGGTATCTCTACCATCTAGTCACCAACGTAAACCCTTTTTCTTGGAGTTTTAGTGTCTAGAGATGGCTTATGAGTCAGGATGAAGCATTTTTGCCAATCTATAAGTGAAATAGTTGCGCATCTCTGCTTCCCACTTCTGCGTGTATATAGACAAATGTTTTTTTTTTTTTAAAGTGGTTGTAAACCCACTTTTACAAAAAAAAAACACCACCTGCAAAACAAAGGCATAATGAGCTAGTATGCATAGAATACTAGCTCATTATGTAATACTTACCTCAGATAGAAGCCTCTGCAGCCATCCTCATACACCGCTCGGGCGGCCGACATCTCTCCCGGGGGTTACTGCCTGGTATCGCGGCTCCGGCGCTGTGATTGGCCGGAGCCGCGATGACGTCACTCCTGCGCATGCGCGTGGGAACTGCCAGCCACGCACGGCCTCGTTTACGAATGGCGTGATCGCCGTTGCTTAAGTGCGCCTGCGCCATTGTCTACGGCGCATGGGCTATAGACATCGGCGCCCGTCATTATTGTAAATATCTCCTAAACCGTTTAGGAGATATTTCGAGCACCTACAGGTAAGCCTTAATCTAGGCTTACCTGTTGGTAAAAGTGGTTGTAAAGGGTTTACAACCACTTTAAGAAATAAAAAGAAGGTGAGGATGACCTAGCCCCAGCTGCCTGCAGCCATGTTGGATACTCACGCCATGCATCTCAGGAGGCTTCAGGGCAATCTACACCACACTGCTCATGTGCTGCAGCATGTCATCAGGGGCTGGCTGCAAGAGCCAGGAAGTGACAACCGGCTCCCTTTATGATATAAGAAGAAAAGATGGCAGCGCAGGATCTGACAAACACAGTGGATAGATAACGTTTGCTCAATCCAGCAGGCAAAGAGTGCAAAGGTAAAAAATGTAAGGGGGAATGAAGTTCCGTTTTAATCTTCCGATATGGGAACCTGTTTACGTACCTGTTTGTAATGCATGAGAGATTACCATACACACTCACTGATGGCTATTTGTCACATTTCACTGAAGCAGCCCATACATTAGTAATTTTTTCCATTGATCACTTCAGCTCCGGAAGATTTATCCCCCTTCCTGACCAGGCCATTTTTTGTGATACGGCACTGCGTTACTTTAACTGACAATTGCGCGCTCGTGCGACGCTGTACCCAAATAAAATGTATGTCCTTTTTTTCCCCGCAAATAGAGCTTTCTTTTGGTGGTATTTGATCACCACCGCACTTTTTATGTTTTGCGGAAAAAAAAAAAAAAAATATATATATATATATATATATATATATATATAAAATTTAAAATATATATTTTTTCCTTTCTGCTATAAAATATTCCCAATAAAATAAAAATAAAAAATCGAATTTCTTCATCAATTGGGACAGCCGCTAAGCGGTTAAGCCAGCAGGTTGTATGAAACAAAATGTCATGGATATGCAGTAGTGTTTGTCTGTCAGCTTACCTTCCTTCCCATGTGTTCATCTTAGAGGCCTGAGCCCTTTCACCTGGCTTCCTTTATAATCTCCTCCCAGCCAGACTCCACCCCAGGCCCTATCACAGAACACTATATTAACCTGTGCACTGCAAGCCTGCTTGGCTGATCAACGTGTTTGTTAGGCATTGTGTGTTTGGGTTCCTGCCTGCCGTGTGCTACGTCTGTCTCTCTGTTACGTTATTGGCTTGTCCCCCGACTATCCCTGTCTGCTCGTGACCCTTGACCTTCGGCTCGTTCTTCGTTATCCTTGTCTGCTTGTGGCCCCTGACCTTCAGCTTGTTATTCGGTTCTCTCTTCGTGTGCTGCTGCTTCCCCTCTTTTCCCCTTATCCTACAGGGCGTGAGCTAGGAAACTCCAGGGGCCGCGACCTGGTCCCAGCCTGCAGCTAACATCCTCACCACTAGAGGCCCTGGAGAAGACCAGCTGGGTCTTAGACTCCGCGCCCTGGGGAATCTTGGCTCTAGCTTCCGTTTGGATCCCGGTTGTGCTCCTCTGGTCCCGCTTTCCACAGCCACCCAGTTTCCTATCCGCAGAAGTCAGCCATAGGGTTCACTACCTTGCGGTGCACTCCTGTCCCCCTACGGTGTGCATCTGTCACCTGGCCACAGGTGACCTTGACAGTTTGATCAGCCATGAACCCGGCTGACATCCCGTTATCCGTGGATGATCCGTTGCAGGGCATAGTTTGCAGACTTGAAACCCAGGAATCGAATCAGACTCAGGTGATGCGATTCCTCCAGGATCTGGCTTCTCGCTTTGAGCAGCTTCAGGCCTCCTTGGGAACCCTGAATCCGCAACCTCAAATACAACCAGCGGCTGCACCTATTGCACCAGTCGCAGCCACACACTCACTACAACTGCCAGCTCCGTCCCGTTTCTCTGGGGACTCCAAGGCTTGCAGGGAGTTCCTTAGCCAATGCACAATTCATTTTGAGCTCCAGCCCCAAAACTTCCTGTCTGATCGGGCTAAGGTAGCCTATATCATTTCCCTCCTCTCTGGTGAAGCTTTAGCCTGGGCAGCCCCTCTATGGGAACTGAATGATCCAGTGGTTTCTAGCCTGTCTGGCTTCTTGAAACTTTTTCGGAATATCTTCGAAGAACCGGCTCGTGTCTCTTCAGCGGCCAGCGCCCTTTTACGTCTCCGCCAAGAGTCTGCTTCTGTGGGACAGTATGCCCTTCATTTCCGCATACTGTCGGCTGAGTTGAGCTGGAACAATGAGGCCTTAGTCGCAACCTTTTTGCATGGCCTGTCTGATAGAGTGAAGGATGAATTAGCAGGAAGAACCATCCCCACTGATCTGGCCGGCGTTATCTCCTTGTGTAACCAGATCGATATTCGCTTTCAGGAGAGGACCTTAGAAAAGCAACGCCAGCACTCCTTGGTTCTTAGTCAGCCTGAGCTCCCCTATCTTCGACCCGTAGAGCATCTCCTACCAGCTGAGGAACCCATGCAGCTGGGTCGGACCAGGCTATCCCCCGAGGAACGTGCTAGGCGCAGAACTCTTGGTCTGTGTCTTTACTGTGGGGGCAAAGGTCATTTTCGTGACACTTGCTCTCTTTGTCCAGAAAAACGTTCGGGTCCACTTCATCTGGAAAGTGGAGTATTGGACCCAGAAATATCACCTTCCCCTTCTCGTCTTCTGCTTTCTGTGTTCCTTCATGTTGGTGCTTCTTCTCATTCGGTCTCAGCATATCTGGATTCCGGAGCCGCTGGTAGTTTTATGGACTGGGAAATCGCATCGTCCATGAGACTTACTCTTTTGCCCCTCACCACACCATTGGTGGTCTTGGCGATTGATGGTACTGTTCTCCCAGGGGGACCTATCCGCTTCCAGACCCTCCCTGTTAAGATGTCAGTAGGGACACTCCACCAGGAGTGGATATCCTTCCTTATCTTACCCAAGGCCTCAACGCCTATAATTTTGGGTCTCCCATGGTTACAGCTCCATTCTCCTCATGTGGACTGGACTACTGGACAGATCCTGGCTTGGGGTCCCTCCTGTTCCTCGTCCTGCCTACCCAAGGTTGCCCCCTGTGAATCTGAGCCGGTCATTCATTCCAGGTTGCATAACCATTTACATTTCTCTGTCCCTAACCACCCTTGGACGCACAGCCAGGCTAGCTTGTCTACAAGTCCTGCAGTCGCTACGTCTTGCGATGCGATTCAGGTAGTCGCTACACCTGACTCAGCTATTCACTCTGCCTCTGTACTAGTTATGCCAGTCCAGCCCATGCCCAGTGAGCCTCCTACTTTTTCTTGTTCGGGACATTCTGCTTGTCCTTCAGCTATTCAGTTTGACTCCGGCGACATGTCACCTTCTAACCAACCTGACTTCAGGGTTCCACTGACATCTGCCCAGTCTGATGGTCCTGTGCAAGATGACCAGTTCCCCTTTAAGGGTCTAGGGGACCCTCCTCAGATTCCTGTTGATCCTCTCATGCCCTTGCTTATTCCTAGAGAGCCTTTGGTCCTCAATAGATCTTCTTGTCATCTCCCTATCTCGTTTTCGGTCTCTGAGGATAATCTTAAGTACGAGGTTAGACAAGTTCTGGATTCTCGGCTCTGCAGAGGCATTCTTCAGTACCTTGTGCATTGGAGAGGTTTTGGTCCTGAGGAGGCGTCTTGGATCGCTGCATCTGATGTCGCTGCACCTCATCTGTTGAGAAGGTTTCATCAGAGATTTCCCTTTTAAGCCTGGGCCCAGGCGGGGGAGGGCCCATAAGAGGGAGGGTACTGTCATGGATATGCAGTAGTGTTTGTCTGTCAGCTTACCTTCCTTCCCATGTGTTCATCTTAGAGGCCTGATCCCTTTCACCTGGCTTCCTTTATAATCTCCTCCCAGCCAGACTCCACCCCAGGCCCTATCACAGAACACTATATTAACCTGTGCACTGCAAGCCTGCTTGGCTGATCAACGTGTTTGTTAGGCATTGTGTGTTTGGGTTCCTGCCTGCCGTGTGCTACGTCTGTCTCTCTGTTACGTTATTGGCTTGTCCCCGACTATCCCTGTCTGCTCGTGACCCTTGACCTTCGGCTCGTTCTTCGTTATCCTTGTCTGCTTGTGGCCCCTGACCTTCAGCTTGTTATTCGGTTCTCTTTTCGTGTGCTGCTGCTTCCCCTCTTTTCCCCTTATCCTACGGGGCGTGAGCTAGGAAACTCCAGGGGCCCCGACCTGGTCCCAGCCTGCAGCTAACATCCTCACCACTAGAGGCCCTGGAGAAGACCAGCTGGGTCTTAGACTCCGCGCCCTGGGGAATCTTGGCTCTAGCTTCCGTTTGGATCCCGGTTGTGCTCCTCTGGTCCCGCTTTCCACAACCACCCAGTTTCCTATCCGCAGAAGCCAGCCATAGGGTTCACTACCTCGCGGTGCACTCCTGTCCCCCTACGGTGTGCATCTGTCACCTGGCCACAGGTGACCTTGACACAAAATTACTTGATTCACTACCACTGAGGTATTGTGTCAGGTCACCTGTGGCCAGGTGACAGATGCACACCGTAGGGGGACAGGAGTGCACCGCAAGGTAGTGAACCCTATGGCTGACTGCTGCGGATAGGAAACTGGGTGGTTGTGGAAAGCGGGACCAGAGGAGCACAACCGGGATCCTATGGGAAGCTAGAGCCAAGATTCCCCAGGGCGCGGAGTCTAAGACCCAGCAGGTCTTCTCCAGAGCCTCTAGTGGTGAGGATGTTATGCTGCAGGCTGGGTCCAGGTCGCGGCCCCTAGAGTCTCCTAGCTCACGCCCCGTAGGATAAGGGGACAAGAGGGGAAGCAGCAGCACGAGATATAAGAGTAACGAATAACAAGCTGAAAGTCAAGGGCCACAAGCAGACAAGGATAACGAAAGACAAGCCGAAGGTCAAGGGTCACGAGCAGACAGGGATAGTCGGGGACAAGCCAATAACGTAACAGAGAGACAGACGTAGCACACGGCAGGCAGGAACCCAAACACACAATGCCTAACAAACACGTTGATCAGCAAAGCAGGCTTGCAGTGCACAGGTTAATATAGTGTTCTGTGATAGGGCCTGGGGTGGAGTCTGGCTGGGAGGAGATTATAAAGGAAGCCAGGTGAAAGGGTTCTGGCCTCTAAGATGAACACATGGGAAGGCAGGTAAGCTGACAGACAAACACTACTGCATATCCATGACATATTGTATCCTGACAGCGGAGAAACTTCCATGCTGTTAGAATACACTGGTTCAGTTGGCTATAGCTGGCGGCACTGACCATGCAGACATTTTCCAATAGACTGGTTGTGCAGAAGTTGATCGGTAGTCCCTGCTGAATTTCGATCCATGTTTGGCCAACTTTAGTGAATGCCCAATATATCAAAGTGTTGGTACTGAATTAGATAGAGAATCAGAGTAGAGTTCATAACATCCACCAATCAGATTCAGGAACAGACCCAATCACCCCATGTGTGAGGACACTCTCTGGAATCTGTCAGTTGTGATTTACATAGAGTTAAGATTAAGGTACAGTAAATTGGATAAGCAGTGGATGCATCTGCTCTGTGAGTGGTGAAGAAATTAATTTGGTGTACAGGAGGGAGCGACCTTGGGTGATAATCACCTGTATCCAAGAAGGACGACTTCTGTTGAAAATGTACAGCCACATGGCAACAGCAAGTGAGAGAATCCAAAGGGTATAAACATTCATTATATCAGGTAATGCTGTTGCCATATATAATTTAGTAGAACAGTATATGCAGCTGTTCCATTTGGAGTTTTACTTTATTCAGAAAATTAAGTCCTGCTAGATGACTTCAGGCTGGCCCCTTTTGCAGGTATAAATATGTAAAGCATAAAAATAAGTGCTTATATTGTTTAAAATCCAGTAATATGCTGTCTTACCCTGCTCTGCACATGCTCAGTTGCTCTATTTTTAGGCACTGACAAGTTTGTAGAGGCCAATCTGCTGACAGCCTTAAAGGGGTTGCAAAGGTTCGTGTTTTTTCACCTTAATGCATCCTATGCATTAGGGTGAAAAAAACATCTTGCAGTGTCCGGCCCCCCAGCCCCTTGTTTTACTTACCTGAGCCCCAAATTTCCATGGGTGCGATCCCGCATCTCTCTCTCTCTCCACGGGTTCTCGGCTCTTCATTAGATAGATTGATAGCAGCACAGCCATTGGCTAAAATAGCAGATCGCCGCCATTACCAGTAGAAACAATAATAAAAGTCCCTAAATCTATCCAATAGTTTGTAGACGCGATAACTTTTGCGCAAACCAATCAATATACGCCTATTGTGATTTTTTTTTTCCCCCAAAAAATATGAAGAAGAATACATATTTGCCTAAACTGATTGATTAATAATTTTTTTTTTTTTTTATATATATATAGATTTTTTTGGATATGTATTTATAGCAGAAAGTAAATAAAAATTGTGTTTTCTTCAAAATTGCCGGTCTTTTTTTGTTTATAGCTCAAAATATAAAAAAAACGCAGAGGTGATCAAATACCACCCACAGAAAGCTCTATTTGTGGGAAAAAAAGGACATCAATTTTGTTTGGGTACAGCGTCACAGGACAGCGCAATTGTCAGTTAAAGCGACAGTGTCATATCGCAAAAAATGGCCCAGCCATTAAGGGGCAAATCCTTCCAGGGCTGAAGTGGTTAAAGTAAAAACTACCCCAGTATAACACATTGTTTGAGTCCTCTTTTGTTGAAATTAATCTGCCTTTTATGAATGTTTAGAGGCATTTATATGGTTTAGACATGTTCCTGCTTGCGGTCTACTTAGCAGTTCCAAAGAATTATTTAGAATATAAAATAAATGAAACGGGTCAACAATTGGAAGGAGCGCCAGACGTGTTGGGGCATCGACCTCCTAAATGTTTCTTCTCATTTACATCTCTGTGTCCCTGTGCCAAGTGATGTTCCCCAGTGGTGATGTTACACATAGAGACATGTTCTGGCTCATTAAATTGCTTTAACGGTGCAATATAATTTACCACCTTTTAACAAAGAGAAGAATAAAATAATGTTTTCAGTAACAATTAGGGCTGTAACGGCTGCCTTGTATGGATGAGTTTTTTAACCAACTTTCAGAAAATTCGAAACTTTATATCTTGTAGCTAAATACTCATCACTGATTTTTAAACTATCTTTAAGATTGACAACTGCTCATAAATAGATTAGTATTGGGCCATGATCTAATGTTTACAGGCCAGGTCCAAACAATAAAGATCAGACAGTTTGGAGAATATTGCCTGATCAAGATCATTTCTCCGTAGATAAGCCAACATTTTGGGCTGACGTGTAGCCACTAGCTACAGCTACTGCACCATAGAAACCTTGCCAGCCTTTCGGCCCTACATCTAATCACTTTCCAAAGCCTACCGCCTCAACCTCCGCAATATCTCCAAAATATGTCCCTTCCTAACCAATTATACTACAAAGCTCCTAATTCACTCCCTGGTTATCTCTCGCCTCGATTACTGCAACTCCCTCCTCATTAGATTATTACCTTTACAAAGACTATCCCCCCTTGAGTCCATCATGAATTGTGCTGCCAGGCCCAACCACCTTACAAACTGCTCAATGTCTGCTACCCCTCTCTGTCTCTCTCACCCAAAAAATTAAATTCAAAATACTAACAACTTACAAAGCCATCCAGAACTCGGCCCCCAGCTACATCACTAACCTGGTCTCAAAATACCAACCAAATTGTTCTTTGTTCCTCCCAAGATCTCCTGCTTTGTATCTCCCTCATCTAATCCTCCCATACTCGCCTCCAGGACTTCTCCCCAGCCTCTCCCATACTTTGGAATTCCCTACCCCATACTGTCCGACTATCTCCAACTCTATCCACTTTTAGGTGATCCCTGAAAACTTTTCTCTTCAGAGAAGCTTCCATTTAACAACTGTGCTTTTGTTTTCTTCATCGGCTCACCCCCGACAGTTATTACCTTTTGTATCACTTGACCCTCCCTTTTAGATTGTAAGCTCTAAAGAGCAGGGCCCTCTGATTCCTCCTGTATTGAATTGTATTGTAACTCTTCTATCTGCCCTCATGTTGTAAAGCGCTGCACAAACTGTTGGCGCTATATACATTTTGTACTATAATAATAATTTTATGCAGTCATTGGAGGGAAAACCTTAAATACAGTTTTAAATATAGCTAGTATAAGTATTTGAATCTTCCTTTTTATTCATTATTGGTAATCTCCTATACATCAGTACCTAAAATATGAGAGGGAGCGCCAACACGGTTAGGCTGTATTGCATTACATAGTGTTGTTACTCCGACCTTGGAAGCTTGCTGAAAGGAATAAAGTACAGTGCTGACCTCCGTTACTGGCCTATTAACAAGCCAGAAGAAGTTTGGTATTGATGCTGTATTACTTATGTAGTCGCTAATTGTCTATACTATCCTGCTGGCAGATAGTCATTTTGTCTAAGACCCCTTTCACACTGGGGCCGCCCGTGCGTTAGGCGGGCCGCTTTTATCCCCCGCTAGCAGCTGAAGAAAGGGTTAAAAAAGACCGTGTTACGGCGCTTCTTTTGCATCAACAACAAAAAATATCAATATTACAAACTGGAAAAATGCCTTACAGTAATCGACAATTGGATGACAGAGAGCTCCCTCAAGCTTAATGGATCCAAAACAGAACTGCTAATTTTCCACGATAACCGAAAGAAAAATTTGAGGACCACATGGACATCACCCACCATCCTTGGACAAAACATAACCCCAAGCACCAAAGTTAAAAGCCTCGGAGTCATCTTTGACTCAGACATGACTATGGACGCACAAATAGGATCAGTAGTCAGCGGATCTCACCACCTTCTCCGCCTGCTACGAAGACTTATCCCCTTCATCCCGGAAAAAGACAGAGCAGTAGTAGTAGGAACCATCATCAATTCCCAGCTTGACTACGCTAACTCCCTTTACCTAGGACTACCTAAATACCAGATTGCACGTCTACAAGTCATCCAAAACACAGCGGCCAGACAGGTAACGGGGAAAAAAAACCCTGGGAATCAATCGCACCATCCCTGAGAAGCCTCCATTGGCTAACTGTAAAGGATCGGGTCACATTCAAGACCCTCTGCCTCACTCACAAATGCGCACAAGAAAACGCACCTCAATACTTATGTGAGAAAATAAAACACTACACCACTACTCGCGACCTCCGATCAACCAACCAAAACCTCCTCCACATCCCCAAGACTTGCTACAAAGCTAAGGGAGAGCGAAGGTTTGCTGTCCAAGGACCGAGGCTATGGAATGCGCTACCCACGAACATCCGCATGGAAGAAAACCACGGGGCCTTCAGGAAAAAATGAAAGACCCACCTCTTCTGAAGGATCTCAACGACACTGGATACAAAGTGCCTTGAGGCGATTTAGTTCGCATTTGCAGCGCTATACAAGTTACTCACCCGCTTCTGAAGCGCTTTTCGGGTGCTTCGGAAGCGCTGCCCATTTATTGCAATAAACAGGGGCATTTGGGGCCAAACCGTCCCAAAGATGCTGCTTGCAGGACTTTTTCTAACGTCCCGCAAACACACTGCCTCAGTGTGAAAGCACTCAGGCTTTCACATATGGGAGGCAGTTTCCAGGCGCTTTACAGGTGCTATTTCTAGCGCTAAAATGCCTGAAAACTGCCTTAGTGTGAAAGAGGTCTTGGTCTTCTAGAATATGTATTCCACCTTCACCTCACCCTTTTCTTTTTTCCTTAAAGTGGTTCTAAACACAGAAGGTTTTTTATCTTAATGCATTCAATGCATTAAGATAAAAAAAAAAACATTTGGTGTGAAGCAGCCCTCCTAATACTTACCTGAGCCCCATCTTGATTCAGCAATGTTGCACAAGAGCCTTGGCTGTTTGGGACTCTCCCTCGTGATTGGCACCATTGGATTCTGCTGCTGTCAAAGGTAATAAGCCAATGAGAAGAGGGAGGGGGCGGGGCTGAGCCTCAGCTCCATGTCTAAATGGACACAAAGCAGCGGCTCGGCTCAGGTGCCCCCATAGCGAGCTGCTTGCTGTGGGGGCAGGAGGGAGGGCCAGGAGCACCAGCAAGGGACCCAAGAAGAGGGGGATCTGGGCTGCTCTGTGCAAAACCACTGCACAGAGCAGGTAAGTCTAACATGTTTGTTATTTTTAAACAAAAACAAAAAACAAGAAGACTAATATCACTTTAAATCCAGCTTGAAGCCCAACTCATGGGGCGAGAAGGATTGCAGGCAAATTAGAGGTGGACTTTTAATTGGATTTCAGGGACTCCAAGCTGAAATTTAGGACTATCTTTGAGTACACAGTGAGGGTGGAATAATGGAGAATGATTGATTTTATTACCCTCTCTTAACCCCTTCCCACATGGCAGCCAGTGGCAAGGGATGGAGAGTGGAGGGGGTGAGTAGTCCTCTACAACTACTTTTTAATTTTTTAATTATTTACAGAAAGGGGTGAACAATCTTCTTTTTAAGAAATGTAAAATAGTAGTGGACTTTAAACACAACATGACACAAGGACCAGCATGTGTTTCTTTACATTATTTCAAGGTCATCTGTCATCAGCTTTTGCTGCACCCTCTTCATCGCTAACTAACTGCATGCACTCTGCCAGTAAATATAATTGCCATCCTCTGTGACCTCCTTTAAAATAGAACACTTTGGTCAGGGTTCGGATGGATATTTCAGCTGTGTGGAAGCTCATAACATTTAAACATTTTCCATGCTCTTTAATTCATTTGGGGAGGAGCACTTGCCTAAAGAAGTCACCTCTATGCCAAACCGCAAGAGATGCTGCCTGTGCCAAACTGGAGGGAGTTGTCTGCTCGGTGTGAACAGCCAACACCCAGTTCTTCAAAACTGCGGCTGTTACTGCATGAATTAGAGCTCTACAGTACAGCAAGGTCCCCTGTGGCTCTAAAGCGCTTGATGAACTACAAGTCCCAACATGTCCTGTTTTTCTTCTTAGCAGCCGGTTGCATACCTCTTGTGTAACGTAAGGCTGCACGTATACATTTTAGATGTCTTATGGCCATTGAGTTATTGAGCAGCTGTGATTTCTTTTAATTGAAATGATCCCCTTTTTCTTGCCACAAATATTCCTGTTTTTTAGCACTTGACTAGTATGCATTTTACAACATGTAGACTGGTTTATGTGACCAGCTTGGATATTCACATTGCTCTAAGGGTTCACTTATTGATTTACACTATCCTACCAAAAGTATTGGGACACCTGCCTTTACACACACACATGAACTTTAATGGCATCCCAGTCTTAGTCTGTAGGGTTCAATATTGAGTGGACCCACCCTTTGCAGCTATAACATCTTAAACTTTTCTGGGAAGACTGTCCACAAGGTTTAGGAGGGTGTCTATGGGAATGTTTGACCATTCTTCTAGAAGTGCATTTGTGAGGTCAGGCACTGATGTGGACAAGAAGGCCTGGCTATCAGTCTCCACTCTAATCCATCCTAAAGGTGTTCTATCGAGTTGAGGTCAGGACTCGCACCCCAAATTCGCTCATCCATGTCTTTATGGACCTTGCTTTGTGCACTGGTGCAAATCATTTGGTGGAGGGGAGATTATGCTGTGGGGTTGCTTTTCACAGGTTGAGCTTGGCCACTTAGTTGCAGTGAACTAAGTGTGCATAGTCACCCAGGGACAGGGAGTATGTTTGTTTACAAAATTAGGCGTGGTTCACACCTATATAAAAAAAATTTTTTTGTACTGCATGTTCATTTTTGCGGAAACACACTACAGTCCATTTAACATGGTTTCCTATGGGTCGACTTCACATATGTGCATTTTATGGAAAGGCCCAGGCACGTTTTTTGGTTCCATAGACTTCGATTGATCAAAAACGAGTATTGCAAAATGCACCTGGAATATGCAAACGACAACCTGCATAGGTATGAGCCAGGGCTTGGGTAAAAATGGCAAAAAGCCTGATAAAAAAAAAACAAAACAATAAAACACAAATAGTAAATGTCCACAAGTATTTCAATAAGTACTAGAATTACTAAAGCAACAGTATCGTCACTATCCTATTGCGACGTTCTATCTTATGAAAAATACACATAGGAGAAGGAGGTAGAAGACAGTTGGAGCCCAAGAGATGTTCCTAATAGGTTGGTGAAGTAGTGCACCTCACTTCAATCGCCTCATACCGTGCTCCACACACCCCTTCGGGGTTCTCACTCACCAAAAGGTTGAGCTTATCGGGCCTTGTATTATGTGTCAACCACTCATTATCCACGTCCTGGAGTGTATCCCGGCTGTACTCGATGTCCCACAGGAACCCACAGTAACTCAGATGAAAGAAAGACTCTCGATTAGTATAATACCATTTTCCTTCTTTATTAAGTAATTCGGCAAACTCCATAAAAACTGACATTCGATTAATATCGGTATAGTCAATAGTGCCGTCCACCTCACAGGAGAGAGAAAATTCTCGTGCCCCGAGAAGTCCGCGTCCACCACTATACCAATATTAATCGAATGTTAGTTTTTATGGAGTTTGTCGAATGACTTAATAAAGAAGGAAAATCGAGCGTCTTTCTTTCATCCGAGTTCCTGTGGGTTCCTGTGGGACGTCGAGTACAGCTGGGATACACTCCAGGACAAGGATAACGAGTGGTTGACACATAATACAAGGCCTTATGAGCTCAACCTTTTGGTGTGTGGAGCACGGTATGAGGAGATTGAAGTGAGGTGCGCTACTTCACCAACCTATTAGGAACATCTCTTGGGCTCATTTGGACTTTGTGATTCACCAACTGTCTTCTACCTCCTTCTCTTATGTGTATTTTTTCATAAGATAGAACGTTGCAATAGGATAGTGACGATAGCGCTGCTTTAGTAATTCTAGTACTTATTGAAAGTACTTGTGGACATTTACTATTTGTGTTTTTTGCATGTTTAGTGCTTTTAAGCGGCTGCTGATGTTTTATATTTTATGGTTTGAAGTTTAAAAAACAGAATTTAAAATTGTGATTGATCGTTTAAAAATATTATGGTCATTGTATTATAAACAATATTGGTGTTTGTTGTAGAGAATCTCTCAGCTTCATAGCGCCGACATAGTGAAAGAAGGCCAGGGACTTCAGTATATATAAATAAAAAAACCTGATGCCGCTTTCACACTTGGGTGGGCGGTGGCGGTATAGCGGCGCGATTTTTAGCGCCGCTATACGATCATATTTACCGCGATATTCGGCCGCTAGCGGTACGGTTTTAACCCCCACAGGCGGCTGAAAAAGGGTTAATACCGCCCGCAAACTGCGGTTTGTGGGCGGTATTACCGCGGTATCCCATTGATTTCAATGGGAAGAAGCGGTATACACACCGCTCCAAAGATGCGGCTTGCAGGAGATTTTTTTCCCTCCCGCCAGCGCATCACCTCAGTGTGAAAGCCCTCAGGCTTTCGCATTGAGCATACTGGGGCAGGATTATTTCAGGCGTTATTTATGCGCTATGTTTAGCGCTAAAACGCCTGAAATACGCCTCAGTGTGAAAGGGGCCTAAGATATTTTATCATTTTTGGGTGTAGATGTGCTTTAACTAATAATAAATGCAACAAAGGATTTGCTAACAGAAAGTTTGGGTCAGTCAGGGTAGCTATTTAGTATCTGAATTTTACAAGATAAAATAAAAAATTGGTCAGATAGCACCAGTGCTTGCACAGTTGCAGAAATAGAAAGAGGACAAAGGAAGAGTGATTGACATAACCGGTATATCCGCGGTCTGTCCTGCAGAGAGACTTATGCTGGGTGAGGCTGCAGGTGTTTCAACAGCACATAAAAGTTGAAACAGAGTTCATATAATGGAAGGCAGAGTTTTAAGTACCAAAACCTTTTTTTTTTTTTTTTCGTATAGCGTAGGGAAGGGTTAAAACCCTTGTCAGTTTTTTTTTTTTTTGTGTGTCTTGTTCCAAAGATTTTACGTCCTGTCCTGAAGATGTAACAGGAAATGAGAGAGCGTCTTTAAAAAGTATTGGGAATTCTCCTCTTTGACAGTTTTTACTGCAACAGGTGTCCCTTTTGGAACGTTCCCCTTCACATCTTGTTCTGGTGGCAACTGTAAGGCTGGGTTCACACTTATGCAAATTGAAAACAGGTTTCCCTGCATCCAATTCGCATGACAGGAGAGTGTGCCCAACTCGCAATGGAGCCGGTTCACACACCTCCAGGGCGGCTGCGGGTCCACATTTGGAAAAGGTCCTGTGCGTCTTTGTTTCCGATTCAGGTGCAAATTCAGGCAAAAATATGGACCTGTTTCGCACCTGAATCGTTGAACAGGGACGCATTGGACCCTGGGCTGTGAGCTTTGGCCACAGCATGTGTGAACCCAGCCTAAATGTTCAGAATGTTTTACATTTCCTATCACTTTCTGGTTTGGGGACAGGAACACAGACCACATTAAAAACTTGACAGAGGTTCTAATCCTTCCCTGTTGTACTCTGAAAAAAAACAAAAAAATGAACAAACAGGGAGACGTCTCCCCATCTGTAGTGCCAAAACTAGCTAATGTTTCTCATGCAACTGACCCAACAGACGTAAGCAGAGCACATGTGGTTATTATTATTATACAGGATTTATATGGCGCCAACAGCTTGTTCAGCACTTTACGAAAAAAAAGGGAGACAGTAGAGTTACAATATAGTCTAATACAAAAGGGTTAAGAGGGCCTTGCCCGGAGGAGCTAACAATCTAAAATGAAGGGGCAAGTGATGGGGAAAGTAAAAGTATGTTTTTTAGGCGGAGGCAAGATAGGCTTCCTGAAGAGATGAATTTTCAGGACTCGGTAATTGTAGACAGAGTAGGAGTTAGCCGGATAGATTTAGGTGAAGGGTTCCAAAGGAAGGGAAAGGCTCTGGAGAAATCCTTGAGTCTTGCATGGGAAGAGCAGAAGAGACAGTTTGGGTGACTGTTTGAGATGAGGTTGGTGGTATAGCTTGGTGCAGAGCTGTGGGTGGTTTTGTATGTTGTTGGTGTACTGACTTTTTTTTTTGTTGGGGAGCAGAATCCAGTGGAGGGATTGGCAAGAAGAGGGCTGTGGGACCACTGATAAGCTGGATAAGTCTGACAGCAGCATTCATGATGGGCTAAAATGGATAGCCTGTATAAAGGTAGGCCAAGGAAAAAGTAATGTGTATGTCTCGGTGAAGAAAAAAAAAATAATCCCAAAAATCTCTCCAATACATGCACATTTCCCAAAGTCTTGTCTCTTTAATAGTATAGAGAAAAACACCTATTAAAGCGGAGGTTCCGCGGCAAAACTTTATTTTTTTCTGCATTCACTGTGGTATAACAATATTAAGGTATACCCTGCGCAATACTCTGCAAAATACTCTGCTATACCCTGCGCAATACTCTGCAATACCCTGCGCAATACTCTGCAATACCCTGCGCAATACTCTGCAATACCCTGCGCAATACTCTGCAATACTCTGCAATACCCTGCACAATACTGTGCAATACCCTGCACAATACTCTGCACAATACTCTGCAATACCCTGCGCAATGCTCTGCAATACCCTGCGCAATGCTCTGCAATACCCTGCGCAATACTCTGCAATACCCTGCGCAATACTCTGCAATACCCTGCGCAATACTCTGCAATACCCTGCTCAATACTCTGCAATACCCTGCACAATACTCTGCAATACCCTGCACAATACTCTGCAATACCCTGCACAATACTCTGCAATACCCTGCACAATACCCTGCACAATACTCTGCAATACCCTGCACAATACTCTGCAATACCCTGCACAATACCCTGCACAATACTCCGCAATACCCTGCGCAATACCCCCTGTGCAATACCCTGCCATACTCCGCAATGCCCTGCAATACTCCGCAATACTCTGCAATAACCACTTCCCGCCCGCCGGCCGTCATATGACGTCCTTGACTTTGTGCGGGGATATCTGAATGATGGGTGCAGCTACAGGCATCATTCAGATATTAGCTTTTTCAGCCGGCGATTCCCTACATCATAACGACAATCATAGTGGCTGTTCCGCCGCTTGATCGTTCTTATGGGAGGCGAGAGGGGATGTCCCTGTCCGTCCCCCCCCCCCCCCCCCGCCACCCTTCGGTGCTTCTACCGACTCACCGCTATGATCAAAGCCAGGATTGTTTTTTTTTGGTTTTTTTTCAGGCTTCCCAGCCTAGAGGTGAGATGTGGGGTCTTATTGACCCCATATCTCACTGTAAAGAGGACTTGTCATGCCATATTTCTATTACAAGGGATGTTTACGTTCCTTGAAATAGGTAAAAAAGGGATCAAAAAAATTTTTGGGGCGGAAAAACATGTCAAACTAAAATAAATAAAGTAAAATGAACAATAAAAAAATATATTTTTTTTAAGCGCCCCTGTCCCCGTGAGCTCGCATACAGAAGCGAACGCATACGTAAGTCCCGCCCACATATGAAAACGGTGTTCAAACCACACATGTGAGGTATCGCCGCGAACGTTAGAGCGAGAGCAATAATTCTGGCCCTAGACCTCCTCTGTAACTCAAAACATGTAACCAGTAAAAATATTTAAAACGTCGCCTATGGGGATTTTTAAGTAGCAAAGTTTGGCGCCATTCCACGAGCGTGTGCAATTTTGAAGGGTGACATGTTAGGTATCTATTTACTCGGTGTAACTTCATCTTTCACATTATGTAAAAACATTGGGCTAACTTTACTGTTTTTTTTTTTTTTTTTTAAGCACAAAACATTTTTTTTCTGTAAAAAACGCGTTAAAAAAATTGCTGCACAAATATTGTGCGAGATAAAAAGTTGCAACGACCACCATTATATTCTCTAAGGTCTTTGCTAAAAAAACATATATAATGTTTTGGGGTTCTATGTAATTTTCTAGCAAACAAATGATGATTTTTACATGTAGGAGAGAAATGTCAGAATTGGCCTGGGTGCTCCAGAACGCCTGAAGGTGCTCCCTGCATGTTGGGCCTCTGTGTGTGGCCACGCTGTGTAAAAGTCTCACACGTGTGGTATCGCCATACTCGGGAGTAATAGCAGAATGTGTTTTGGGGTTTTATTTGTGGTATGCATGTGCTGTGTGTGAGAAATAACCTGCTAATATGACCATTTTGTGAAAAAAAAGAAAAGAGAAAAAAAAATATTGATTTTGCAAAGAATTGTGGGAAAAAATGACAACTTCAAAAAGCTCACAATGCCTCTTTCTAAATACCTTGGAATGGCTTCTTTCCAAAAAGGGGTCATTTGGGGGGTATTTGTACTTTTCTGGCATGTTAGGGTCTCAAGAAATGAGATAGGCCGTCGTACTTCAGGTGTGATCAATTTTCAGATATTGGCACCATAGCTTGTGGACTCTATAACTTTCACAAAGACCAAATAATATCCACCAATTTGTACTTATTTTTACCAAAGATATGTAGCAGTATAAATTTTGGCCAAAATTTATGAAGAAAAAATAGTAATTTGCTAAATTTTATAACCGAAACGAAAAAAAAATCTTTTTTTTACAGAATTTTCAGTCTTTTTTTCTCTTATAGCGCAAAAAATAAAAAAAACCAACAGTGATTAAATTCCACCAAAAGAAAGCTCTATTTGTGTGAAAAAAGGACAAAACAAAATCATATAGGTACAGTGTTGTATGAGTAATTGTCATTCAAAATGTGAGAGCACCGAAAGCTGAAAATTGGTCTGGTTATTAAGGGGGTTTAAGTGCCAAGTGGTCAAGTTTTGGAAAGATGTTTCTCTCTGAGACCAAGGGTGCCGGCAATGCACATAGCAATGAAAACAAAAATGGTGAGGACAGCCACACTCCAATCCAACGTATGTTTATTGAAGAAAGACAGGCACTACAAAAACCAGAACAGCTGATGCGTTTCACACTTGTTCAGTGTTTACTCATAGCTTGAGTAAACACTGAACAAGTGTGAAACGCATCAGCTGTCCTGGTTTATGCTGGTTTTTGTAGTGCCTGTCTTTCTTCAATAAACATACTGTGAGGGGGTTAGCTCGGCAGCGGGTGTGTGTGACCCCCGGGATGGGCTCCCCACACAAAAACAGGCCCAGCAGACGGAGGTTGTGGTTTTCAAAATCAAAAAGGTGCCGTTTATTTTCTATTTACAGTGACAAAAACACAGCAAAGCAAAAGAAACAAACAAAATAAATCCTGGTCAACTTGACCTCTGACTAAACATACAGGTTTCCTAACTAACAACTGGGATCAGCCTAGTGCTGTCCTAGTCCCTGGTTTTAAATGTCCAAGCAAAATATAGCCACACAGGCTTTCTCTCACCGCACAGGGGTTCACTCTCCCTAGACAGTCCACACAGGTCTGCTTCCAGGCATGAGCTAACATCTAATGAATCTGGGAGTTTTTATAGAGGCCTTAAACGAACTGACAGGCTTCAGCTGGCCTCATCAACTCCCTGCCTGCACGACGCCCAGCCCTCTCCCTAGAGGTATGAGTCATCAATGAGCCCACTAGTCTCAGCTGGGTTTATACAACTCTCCACCTAGCTGTATAAATCGGCGTAAAACCTGAATCTGGGCGAAATATATCTACCCCCCCTGGATGCAACCAGGTGACTTTACCTTCCTGCTGTCACATACCCCCCCCTCTTGTTTTAACCTTGGGGTTGGAACACCAGCAATCAGGCATTCATGTACTCGAGACAAAGCATCCACATTCCCCATTTGAACGCCAGGGCGATGCTTTACTGTGAAGTTGAATTCCTGTAGGGCCAGGAACCACCTATTCACTCTTCTATTTGTCTCTTTGTTTTGAGCCATCCACTTTAACGGAGCGTGATCCGTAACCATGTCAAAGTGCCTACCTAGCAGATAGTACCGAAGGGAATCTAGAGCCCACTTCACCGCTAAACACTCCTTTTCAACCGTGGCGTAATTTACCTCATGGGACTTCAACTTCCTGCTGAGGTAAATGACTGGGTGCTCTTCCCCGTTCCAGACCTGGGACAATACTGCTCCTAACCCCACATCTGACGCATCACTTTGTACGACAAAGTCTTTAGAGAAGTCGGGTGAGTACAACACTGGCTGGCTACATAAGGCTTGTTTCAAGAATTGGAATGCTGCCTCAGCCTCGGGGGTCCATTTAATCATGACCGACCCTTTCCCCTTCGTCAGGTTGGTTAGGGGCACAGCCTTAGAAGCAAAGTGGGGAATGAATCGCCGATAATACCCAGCGATTCCCAGAAAGGCTCGTACCTGCTTCTTGCTGTTGGGACGTGGCCAACTCTGGATGGCCTCGACTTTGTTGAGTTGGGGTTTTATTACTCCCCTCCCAATGGTGTACCCAAGATATTTGGCCTCCTCCTGCCCAATGGTACACTTCTTGGGGTTAGCCGTAAACCCTGCTTCCCGAACAGAGTCCAGGACTGCTTGCACTTTTGGCAGATGTGAGGCCCAATCTGTGCTATGGACAATTACGTCATCCAGGTAAGCCGCAGCATACTTCCGATGGGGCCTCAGCATCTGGTCCATTTTCCGCTGGAATGTGGCCGGCGCATTCTGTAACCCGAACGGCATTCTTTTATATTGGAACGCCCCGTCTGGGGTTACAAATGCGGTTTTCTCTTTGGCTGACTTGGCCAGGGGGATTTGCCAATACCCTTTTGTGAGGTCAAGAGTCGTCATGTATCGGGCTGTTCCCAGCCGGTCGATCAACTCATCTATACGTGGCATGGGGTAGGTGTCAAATTTTGTAACTTTGTTCAACTGACGAAAATCGTTACAAAATCGCCAGCTCCCATCCGGTTTAGGCACCAACACAATGGGACTAGACCAATCACTTTGGGACTCCTCTATCACCCCTAAGTTCAGCATTTTCTGTACTTCCTCCCGTATTGCCTCCCGTCGGGCCTCTGGGATCCGATAGGGTTTTAACTTCACCCTTTCACCGGGCGGGGTAATAATGTCATGCTCTACCCCAGATGTTTGTCCCG
The DNA here is from genome assembly GCA_029206835.1 of Rana muscosa. Lineage (NCBI taxonomy): Eukaryota > Metazoa > Chordata > Amphibia > Anura > Ranidae > Rana > Rana muscosa. Next base: position 244,034,072 of record CM055121.1, on the reverse strand, counting down.
GCAGCTCAGAGAATACCTCCTTGTTGCGAAGCACAAACTCCTTAACCTCCTGTTGTTGGGGTTGTGACAAGGTGGCTGCGATTCCAACCTCAGGAATCACGCAACCAGTTTGAGCTGGTGACCAAGTGTCTGCGACTAGGGACTCTCTATCCCTCCAGGCTTTCAACAGATTAACGTGATAGATCTGTTCGGGCTTTCGCCTTCCTGGTTGTCTGACCTTGTAATTCACTTCGCTCACTTTTTCCATTATCTCGTAGGGGCCTTGCCATTTGGCAAGGAATTTACTTTCAACCGTAGGGACAAGTACCAATATCCTATCCCCCGGGGAAAAGGTACGGGTCTTGGCTCCACGGTTGTACACTCTCTGCTGTGCCAACTGCGCTTGGGCCAAATGTTCCTTCACGATGGGCATTACCTGTGCAATTCGATCTTGCATCAGGGCGACATGCTCAATCACACTCCTGTGGGGAGAACTCTCACTTTCCCAAGTTTCCTTGGCAATATCCAACAGCCCTCTTGGGTGTCTCCCATACAGTAACTCAAAGGGGGAGAATCCCGTAGAGGATTGGGGCACCTCCCTAATAGCAAACATCAAATAAGGAAGTAGACAGTCCCAATCCTTTCCATCCCTATCCACCACTTTCTTCAACATTTGTTTTAGGGTTTTGTTGAATCTTTCAACCAGCCCATCGGTTTGGGGGTGATACACAGATGTACGTAATTGCGTCACTTTGAACAATTTACACAGCTCCTTCATAACCCGGGACATAAAGGGTGTACCTTGGTCCGTAAGCAGTTCTTTACAAATACCCACCCGGCTAAAAACAAGAGATAGCTCTTTGGCTATGGTTTTGGCCGAGGTATTTCTGAGAGGGATCGCTTCTGGATAACGGGTGGCATAGTCCATTATAACCAATATGTACTGGTGCCCCCTAGCGGACTTGATTATAGGACCTACCAAATCCATTGCGATTCTCTCAAACGGGACCTCAATGATGGGTAGAGGGACCAGCGGGCTACGGAAGTGTGGCATCGGGGCCGACCTCTGACACACAGGGCAGGAGGAACAATAATTTTCTATGTCCTTCATCACCCCAGGCCAATAGAATCTCTGTAATACCCTCTCTCGGGTTTTCTCTGTCCCCAGATGACCTCCAAGAATGTGCCCATGGGCCAACTCCAACACCAACTTCCTGTAAGGTTTGGGCACCACAAGCTGCTCAACGGTTTCTTCTGCCCTTTTTGCCACCCGATACAGTAGGTCCTTCTCTACGCTGAAGTATGGGTAAGTGCAGGTATTATCTGGGTTCACTAACTCGCCATCTATTTTCACTACGTTTTCCCGTGCCTTTATTAGGGCGGGGTCTTTCAACTGTTCTGTGGCAAAGTTTTCCCTGTGAACCTCAAGATCAGAAAACTCCACAGACGGTAGGTTTTCGTCTGAGGAGGTGGGCTCCTCTCCAGTTTCTTGAGTCTCCCCTGCCAATACTGACAAGGGAAATTCGGGAGAGTCCTCACCACTCTCAGAGGAGTTCTGGCTATCATATTCCTGGTACATAGGGGCACCAGTGGGGGGCTCAGGATCATCCCACAGTTCCCAGAACTTCGGAAAATCCCTTCCCACAATGGCGTCATGCGGTAACTGAGACACTAAGCCCACTGGATGAGAAAGGGTACCTTTGGGGGTCTCGAAACACACTGTAGTCACTGGATACTCTCGGGTGTCCCCATGCACACAAATAACAGCTACCTTGCTATTCCCAGAGACCTCTGTTTTAACTAATTCAGCCTTTATCAGGGTCACAAGGCTACCTGAATCCAGCAATACCACAACATTTCTACCATTAATACACATTTTGCATAAATGTTTCTCAGTTCCCCGAATGGCAGTGCATGCGACTGTCGCACACAGCGACTGACGTCTGCCCGTCAGAAAGTCACACTGCATGGGTTCCTCCAAAACCGGGCAATTTGCTGCAATATGTCCCGCTTGCCGGCAGCGGTAGCAAATGATCCTTCTTGCCGCCTCTTGAGCCGCTGATTTCCCAGGCTGTTCTCGCCAAACTTGGGGTAGAGCTCCCACCCTCTCACTCTCTCCACCCTTACCCCTTGGAATCATCTTATCCGCCCCTGGGGATGGTCTGGTCTTAGGGTGGAAAGTCCGAGTGTCTCTGGAAGAGGCCGTCAGGTTCTCTGTAGCCAAGTATTTCTCCACACGATCCACAAGACCATCGGCCGTCTCTGGGTCTCCATGGCTTACCCACTTTTGGATGGCAGTAGGAAGAGCTCTCAAAAACCGATCCATTACAACACGTTCCACAATCTTTGGTGCGGACAAAGTCTCTGGCTGTAGCCACTTTCTGCTCAGGTGAATGAGATCATACATTTGAGACCTGGGGGGTTTTCCAAGCTGGAAAGTCCAGTTATGCACACGCTGAGCCCGGACAGCCAGGGTGACACCCAGCCTTGCCAATATTTCAGCTTTTAGCATCACATAGTCTTTTGCTTGGTCAGGCTCTAGGTCATAGTAAGCTTTCTGCGATTCACCCGTTAACAGAGGAGCCACCAGTCCAGCCCACTGCTCCTCAGGCCACTTTTCTCTTTCAGCAGTCCTTTCAAACGTGGTCAAAAATACCTCTGGATCATCCTCTCCAGTCATTTTTGTCAATAAACGACTCACCCCAAAGGACGCGGTATTAGTGGGACGGCTTTCCTCACTGGTCTGCGGACGTTGCTGCATTACTGCTTCCATTTGTTGTAGTCTCTGCTCTTGCTTCTGTAATAGGTCTATGAAGCGGGCCTCAGATCGTTGCTGGGCTTGTTGCTGAGCTTCCAGACTCTGTTGGTGAGCTTGCTGCTGGGCTGCAAGGCTCTGTTGATGAGCTTGCTGCTGGGCTGCGAAGTTCTGTTGTTGAGCTGCAAGGCTCTTTTGCAAACCTGCATTTGTCTGCTGTTGATTGGCATTTGCTAGAGCCAGCTGTTTCAGTATCTCCTCCATGCTGGCTTAAAAAAAAACTGCCACTGGTTCTCCACCAACTGTGAGGGGGTTAGCTCGGCAGCGGGTGTGTGTGACCCCCGGGATGGGCTCCCCACACAAAAACAGGCCCAGCAGACGGAGGTTGTGGTTTTCAAAATCAAAAAGGTGCCGTTTATTTTCTATTTACAGTGACAAAAACACAGCAAAGCAAAAGAAACAAACAAAATAAATCCTGGTCAACTTGACCTCTGACTAAACATACAGGTTTCCTAACTAACAACTGGGATCAGCCTAGTGCTGTCCTAGTCCCTGGTTTTAAATGTCCAAGCAAAATATAGCCACACAGGCTTTCTCTCACCGCACAGGGGTTCACTCTCCCTAGACAGTCCACACAGGTCTGCTTCCAGGCATGAGCTAACATCTAATGAATCTGGGAGTTTTTATAGAGGCCTTAAACGAACTGACAGGCTTCAGCTGGCCTCATCAACTCCCTGCCTGCACGACGCCCAGCCCTCTCCCTAGAGGTATGAGTCATCAATGAGCCCACTAGTCTCAGCTGGGTTTATACAACTCTCCACCTAGCTGTATAAATCGGCGTAAAACCTGAATCTGGGCGAAATATATCTACCCCCCCTGGATGCAACCAGGTGACTTTACCTTCCTGCTGTCACAATACGTTGGATTGGAGTGCGGCTGTCCTCACCATTTTTGTTTTCAGTGTCCGCCGTAATATCGCAGTCACAATAAAAATCGCAGATCGCCGCCATTACTAGTAAAAAAAAAAAAAAATGCTATAAATCTATCCCCTATTTTGTAGACGCTATAACTTTTGCGCAAACCAATCAATATACGCTTATTGCGATTTTTTTTTTACCATAAATATGTAGAAGAATACGTATCGGCCTAAACTGAGGAATTTTTTATTTTTATTTTTTTAAAAATTGATATTTATTATAGCAAAAAGTTAAAAATATTGTGTTTTTTTTCAAACTTGACGCTCTTCTTTTGTTTATAGCGCAAAAAATAAAAACTGCAGAGGTGATAAAATACCACCAAAAGAAAGCTCTATTTGTGGGAAAAAAGACGCATATTTCGTTTGGGAGCCACGTCGCACGACCGCGCAATTGTCATTCAAATTGTGACAGTGCTGAAAGCTGAAAAATGCCTTGGGCAGGAAGGGGGTTTTCGTGCCCGGTAGGCAGGTGGTTAATATCACTTTAATTCCCAGGAATAGAAGAGACTCAAAATTGAGTTAATATACCCAATCTTAATGAATAGAAAAACTGCTATAATGCAAACATTAACAATGCCAATCATAGGGATGAGGATAGGGAGAGGGTGTTCTGTAGTCCTACAGAAGGTAACTGGACAGAGCTGACAACACCGCTTTTCTGTGCAAAGTCGTTGTGCTGGATAGCAGAAGTAATTGTCGTCGTCCTCTAGAAGCATCCCTAAGAGCTCTTTCACACTGGAGCGCCCATAGCGTCGGCGATAAAACGCAGCTATTTTTACCGCCGACGCTATGGGCGGATTTGCGGCGCATTTCGGCCGCTAGCGGGGGGGTTACCCCCCGCTAGCGGCCGAGAAAGGGTTATAGCCGCGCTGTCCCATTCATTTCAGTGGGCAGCAGCGGTTGAGGAGTGGTAAACACACCGCTCCTTCACCGCTGCAAAGATGCGTCTAGCAGGACTTTTTCTAACGTCCTGCTAGCGCAACGCTCCAGTGTGAAAGCCCTTGGGCTTTCACACTGGAATGAATGGGGCAGCAGTTTAGCAGCGTTTTGCAGGCGCTATTTTTAACGCTATAGTGCCTGCAAAACGCTCCAGTGTGAAAGGGATCTAAGGGGTCTTTCTTGGTTTTCACTTGCTTACAGCCACCTCTCAGATTGTGGCCATTTATGGCCACCTTAGATTCCTTGCAGCCTTATGACAAAGGGATTAGCTTTTTTAAAATAATTCAAGTACCTCTTACATACACATACAGTAAATATCCTGGGACAGAATACGCTCTCAAAATATAAATAAGTAAATCTACCCATAAGACATCAGTTCCCTCTGATTTTGCCAAGTGCAAAAGGAACTGCGGTCTTATCAGTAGAAAGATTTTTTTTTGTTAGGATAAAAAGAAAATAAGTCACATGTACGCCTCTTTGTGCCAAGAAACTGTAATGCCCTGTACACACGATCGGATTTCCGATGGAATAAACTCAGATGAAAGAAGTCCATCGGACTTTTTTCATCGGAAAAAACGATCGTGTGTACAGGGCATTACATTACAGCCACTAGAGATGCAGAGATTGATCACTGGAAGCATACCACCACCACCTGTGAAAAACCCAACAATTGAGAAACTGCCAAAATATCGGATTGAAACATTATGTTTAATCTCCAAGAAAACAAGAGACTCTAAATTTAGTTCATATACCCAGAAAGGATAAATGGCAAAACACAAATCTGACTAATCTTTGAAAAAAAGCTCAACTCCAGGCTAGACCAATAAAAATACATTTAAAATACAAATATGGTAATCTTGCGAAAAGATTTTGTAATTTTGTTCATGTAGTCATGCGTTTTTGCATATACTGGCTTGTGACCAAGTTTTTATTGTCTGCACTTAAAGTGGTAGTAAAGTCATTATGTTGGTTTTTACATATAAGGCCTCATGTACACTGCTGCTGGTAAATGGATTTTTAGGAGCAGTTGGGTGGTTTTTTTCTGTCCATGTACACAGGGTCGTTTATAGTCATTTCTAGGCAGTTGAATTTAGAAGCATTTTTTGGAATGCATAAAAATGGGTTCAGACGGATGTTCAGAGGCACTTGAAACTCCAAATGCCTGTAACAGCTTGTAAACGCTGCTAAACGCGGTAACTCACGTTTAGCAGCGTTTCATTTACAGACGTTTTTTAATTTTGCCAAAAAAAATAAAAACGCTTCTAGACGCAAACGTGGCTAAGCGGACGTTTTTAGACGCCGGTTTCTAGCTATCAAGTCGTTTAGGAGAGGTTAAACAATGTCCCGTGTACATGAAGCCTAAGTAAACCTATAATAAGACTTCCTTTTAGGTACAATAAATATTTCCTAAACATGCACCATTTAGGAGATATTTACTTAAGTAACAGTCGTGTCGTCACCCGCGCATGCGCACTGGGCTCTGAATGGACTGCCGTCCAATTAGAACTCTGTCGCGGCTGTGACTACCACACGCATTCATGGGAGTGACGTCATTGCGGCTCAGCCATTCATACGAATGAAGCCCATGAACCTGGAAGGAAGACCGGGTAAAGGTGGAAGCACCATGACAGCATGGTGTTGGAGGGCTTCGTTTTAAGGCAAGTCTGTCATAATGTGCTAGTATGCGATGCATACTAGCACATTATGACTTAAACCACCTGGGGGCCCTATTTATTTATTTTTTGGTGCAGTTTACTACCGCTTTAAGGCTACTTTCACACTGAAAGCGCAGGCCATTAGCTTTTGCGCCACTTTTAGGCTGCTAGCGAGGCGCTTTTAACCCCAAAGAAGGGGTTAAAAATGCCCATGTTGTGTTGCTTCCGAAGCACTTTTAAGGCGCTTTGGTAGCGCTGCCTGTTCGTTTCAATGGGCAGGGGCGTTTTGGGAGCCCTGTATACAGCACTCCCAAACCGCCCCAAACATGCTGCTTGCAGGACTTTTCCTAACGTCCTGCAAAGCGCACCGCCCCAGTGTGAAAAGTCACACTGAAATGAATGGGAGGCGTTTTTTCAGGCGTTTTTTAGAGGCTATTTCTAGCGCTAAAAGCTGTGAAAACGGCCTCAGTGTGAAAGGGGTCTAAGCAATACCGATCTGCCCACAGCCTCACTACTGGTTATCGAAGGAGCACCACCACACTCAGGTCAATACTTTGGGGTTGATTTACTTAACCACCTCAATACTGGGCACTTAAACCCCTTTCCTTCCCAGACCAATTTTCAGCTTTCAGTATCTCTCGCACTTTGAATGACAATTACTCAGTCATGCTACACTGTATCCAAATGACATTTTTATCATTTAGTTTTTTCACAAATAGAGCTTTCTTTTGGTGGTATTTGTTCACAACTTAATTTATTATATTTTGCAATATAAGCAAATAAACAGTGAATATTTTGAAAAAAAAAAAAATTATACTTTCTGTTTTAAAAGAAATCCAAAAAAATAGAATTTCAGCAAAAATTTAGGCCAAAATGTATTCTGCTACATGTCTTTGGTTAAAAAAATAAAATAAGTGTATGATAATTGGTTTGTGTGAAAGTTATAGAGTCTACAAACAGCTACGCATTATTGAAAATTGATCAATCCTAATGCACTGATGGCCTATCATTTCTTGAGACCCTAAAATGTCAGGACAGTACAAATACCCCCCAAATGACCCCTTTTTGGAAAGAAGACAGTCTGAGGTATTTAGTAAGAGGCATAGTGAATTTTTTGAAGTTGCAATTTTTCCCCCACAATGCTTTGGAAAATAAAGAAATATATATATATATTTTTTTTTCTTCACAAAATTGTCTTATTTACAAGTTATTTCTCACACACGGTGCAGGCATACTTGCAATTACATCCCAAAATACATTCTGCTACTCCTCCTGAGTATGGCGATACCCCATGTGTGAGACTTTTCCACAGCCTGGCCACATACAGAGGCCCAACATCCAAGTAGCACCATCAGGCGTTCTAAAGGCATAAATTACACATTTAATTTCCTGTGTACCTATCACATTTTTGAAGGCCCTGGAGAACCAGGACAATAGAATTACCCACAAAATGACCCCATTTTGGAAAGAAAACAACCCAATGTATATTCTATGAGGCATAATGAGTCTTTTGAACATGTCATTTCTTTCCAATCGTTTTTGGAAAATGTGGAAAAAAAATTAAAACGTATTTTTCTCTTTTCCTCCATGGACGGACACAGCCTTCTCAATTCTTGACATATGGGTTATGTTCCTGTTCATAGGAGAGGACTAGGCTGAACACGTTAAAAGTTTTTAAACACATGTTACATTAATCAGAGTTGAACAGCCCCGCCCAGGGGGCGGTCCCTCAAGACATAACCCTCCGCCCTGCAGTCAGCAGCTCCGTTTTTTTCTGCCTAGCAGAGGAGAAGGACGTGGCTCCCTTTGGGCCCAGAGTCCAGAAGAATTTTTTATTTTATTTTTATTTTTTGTGATATCTTCTATCAACTGCCGGCTGGGCGACAGGCTGGATATTATAGATCCTTGTAGTCTTCCCAGTTCCGGCCATCGAGCGTGCCAGTCCTTAGCTTCGCGCTGGTTCTGCCACGATGTACCCCATGGCTCCAGGGGTGGCCAGTGAGCACATGCTCCGGGGTCCACATATGACTGGGCTGCTTGTTGTCTCACTCACAGTGGACTGGGCTGACAGCTACTCCAACTCGGTTGTAGGCCTGTCAGGGACGCACCAGCGAGTACTCACGGGACGGGTAAGTACTATTCCCCCTGCCTCGGCAGGTGGGAACAGCTGGGCGTTTCAGGGAATTGGGGGTTCTCCTGTCCTCCCTTTCCCTGCTCTCTGTCACATTTCCCCTTCTGCTCTAGCAGGGCGCGCTGCGACCGGGGCGTACCTGTGGGGGGGCTCTGGATCCCGGTGAGGGACTGTGGGGTGCCTGGGCTCGCTTGTCTGTGAGGGGTGTTCTGCTCTGGAGAAGTCCCTGTGTTTGGCCTTCTCGTCCACATCGCATTGCCCGGGCACCATTTTTGCGGCATTTTCTTGTATGCCTGGTGACTTGTATGTAATTTCCCATTGGCGGACAGTGGCGGCCCGTCCATAGGGGGCGCCCGGGCGCCGCCCCCCCCCCTCCTGTGGTCACCCAAAAAAAAAATACAATTAAAAAAAGTTTTTTTTTTTAAATGTCCTTTTCTTCACACACTCAGTGGCGGTGCGTCCATAGTGGGCGCAGAAGCGCCGCCGCCGCTCACTTCTGCGCCTGGCCGTCACTCACAATACATAGGTTCATGCATTGCATTGTATTGCTGCCGCCCACTATTCAGATGGCCGGCCCCTTGAGCGCCGGACATCTGAATAACAGTGTCTGGTTGGCCTTTAGAAGTGCCTATCAGAGCCAGCAGGCTCTGATAGGCTTCCCGACTACAGCCTGAGGGCTGTAATCGGCTTCTAAATATCTAATGAGAGGACGCACAGGGGTGCGTTCCCTGGCCAATCAGGTTCACCGGGTCTGGTTACCGGTAACCTGATTGGCTGAAGCGACATCGAGGGCGGGAGCTGACTCGAGGAAGGTAAGTGCAGGGCTGGGGGGGACAAACTAGGCTGTATTTGGGGAACAAACTGGCTGTGTTTGGGGAACAAACTTGCTGCATACAGGGGACAAACTGGCTGTATATTGGGGGACAAACTGGCTGTATATTGGGGGACAAACTGGCTGTATATTGGGGGACAAACTGGCTGTATATTGGGGGACAAACTGGCTGTATATTGGGGGACAAACTGGCTGCATACGGGGGACAAACTGGCTTCATACGGGGGGGAAACTGGCTGTATATTGGGGGACAAACTGGCTGTATATTGGGGGACAAACTGGCTGTATATTGGGGGACAAACTGGCTGTATATTGGGGGACAAACTGGCTGCATATTGGGGACAAACTGGCTGCATATTGGGGACAAACTGGCTGCATATTGGGGACAAACTGGCTGCATATTGGGGACAAACTGGCTGTGTATTGGGGGGGAAACTGGCTGTATATTGGGGCAACGGACTGTATATTGGGGGGCAACTGACTGTTTATTGGGGGGCAACTGACTGCATATTGGGGGACAAACTGGCTGCATATGGGGGACAAACTGGCTGTTTTATGGGGGACAAACTGGCTGCGTATGGGGGACAAACTGGCTGCGTATGGGGGACAAACTGGCTGCGTATGGGGGACAAACTGGCTGCGTATGGGGGACAAACTGGCTGCGTATGGGGGACAAACTGGCTGTATATGGATATGGGGGACAAACTTGCTGTATTATTGGGGGGGACAACCTGGCTGTATTTTGGGGGGAAACTAGTGGCGTTTGGGCACAGTGGCTGCATTTAATGGGCACAGTGGCGGCAATTGATGTTTTTTTTTTTTTTTTTTTTTCAGTTTGTTTGCGCCCACCCAAAAAATTTGAGCACCAGCCGCCACTGTTGGCAGACCTTTTGCCGTGGCCGCGCTGTGGCGCAGGTTGTTATTGCGGGTGGCCATTTTCTTGTGGTCGCGCCCTTTTCTTTCTGGCGGCAGTTTTGGATGGGGTTTTGGCCTCTAGTGCTGGCTTCATGTAAAGCGCGCAGCACAATTCTCCTCACACACGCTGTGTACAGGCGGAGGCGGGCAGCGGCGCTGAGCGGTCTCCTGCTGGGTGGTGAGTCCCCTGGGTAACCCCCCCCCCTCCCCGGTCACTGCAGCAAGGAGGGTGGACTTTTCAGTTTTTGTCTGAGTCCCTGAGAGCCGTCAGTAATGGAGTCAGTGTCTTATCCTTCTTCCCCAAACATGCCAGAGGCGGCAGCCGGTGCCCCTGCACCTGCGGTGACCATGGACGCTTTGTCGGAAGTCCTGGAATCATTTGTTGCCAGGGTGGAAAAGGCATGCGAGCGTAAGGGGGGTAAAAAGCGCCCCCTCCCTCCGCAATCCCCAGGGGAATGCTCTGACTCAGACCGTGCCTAGCAACGGCACAGGACCCCGGTTCTGGGTTATCGGAGGATGCGGACCAGGACCTTCCTTGTGAGGAAGACCTTTCATCCGGGTCAGCACATGACAGGGCACTTGTGGGTGCGCTTATCAATGCTGTGAGGGACTCCCTTAAGCTGGTAGGTGCAGCTGAGGCGTCCACGGAGGGGTCAGTCTCTTTTGGGTCGCACAAATCGACCCGCTCCTTGAAGGTGTTAACCTATGTGTCCTTCTTTGATAAATTCATAGATGAGGAATGCGAAAAGCCGCAGAAGTCCTTTGTGGTCCCTCAGCGCCTGGCGGTCAGGTATCCTTTTGAGGAGAGCCTTTTGAAAAAATGGGCTTCTCCTCCAGTTGTTGACCCCCCCGGTCTCTCGGTTAAATAAAGTAACCACTCTCCCTGTAGAGGGGGACCCCTGCACTTAAGGACCATACTGATAGGAGGTCTGAGGCACTGAGCAGGTCTATATTCACCTTGCTGGGGTCTGCGTTGCGGCCTATTGTGGCTGCTACCTTGGTGTCTCAGACGCTCACTGACTGGGCAAAGATTTTGCACCAGACTGTGGAGGAATATCGTCTCCCTCTGGAGTGTATAAGACTGGCTGACCAGTTGGTGCAGGGCCTTGTGTATGTCTGTGATGCCACTCTGGATGCAGCCCTCTTAATCTCCAGGGCCTCTGTATCTGCGGTGGTAATGTGCCGCCTAATTTGGCTAAAATGCTGGTCCGCTGACCAGGCGTCTAAGAAAGCCTTGGCAGACTTGCCCTTCAAGGGTGGGAGGCTTTTTGGTACCTCGCTGGATGACATTATTAAGGATGTCACTGGAGGTAAGAGCACACTTCTCCCTCAGTCCACTAAGGGGAAGGAGCCGCGCCGTAAGCTGGGTTCTTCCTTTCCCGTGCAGAAGCGGTATTTTCATTAGTCAGGGTCTGCGGGTAGACCTTTCCAAGCTGAAAAGGGTCCAGCTGGGGGACAGAAGCGTCCCTGGGTGCGCAAGCCAGCAAGCAAGCCTGCCACTGCATGAAGTTTTGCCCCGCCCGACTCATGGGTGGGGGGACAGCTTTGCAGGTTCACGGCACAGTGGACCCCCCTGCTCTCCGACCAGTGGGTCTGCGAGGTGGTCACTTCGGGGTACAAGATCGAGTTTCTTTCCTGTCCGCCGAACAGATTCTTTCCCTCAAATCTCCCTCTTCTTCCGGCTCGTTGGTCTGCCCTATTGGGGGCAGTGCAAGATTTGCTAGGGGCCAGAGTGATATTACCTGTACCACTGGAAGAGAGGTTTCAGGGTTTTTATTCAAATCTGTTTGTGGTCCCAAAGAAGGACGGAGTCTGTCCGATCCTGGACCGCAAAGCCTTAAATGTCTTTGTAAAGGTTCGGAAGTTCCGCATGGAACCCATTTGTTCGGTGGTTGCTGCGCTCCATCCGGGGACTTTCTGGCATCCCTGGATATCAAGGACGCATACTTGCATGTCCTAATCTGCACAAGACACCAGAGGTTTCTGCGCTTTGCAATTGGCGAAGACCACTATCAGTTTGTGGCTCTTCCCTTTGGCCTAGCGTCAGCACCAAGGGATTTCACCAAGGTGCTCGCCCCGATTCTGGCTTTGCTGAGACAGCGAGGCATTGCTATCGTGGGCTACTTAGACGATCTTCTTCTGAGAGCAACTTTTGGCTCATAATTAGAGGAAGATGTGGCTATCGCAAGTCAGACCCTCCGAGAATTCGATTGGGTGTTGAACATTAAGAAGTCGGTCCTGACACCGACTCAGCGTTTGGAGTACCTAGCATTGACTCTGGACTCCAAGGAGGCCAGAGTCTTCCTTCCTTTGGAAAAATTGCAGACTCTCCAGTCTGCGGTGAGGTTGTTGACATCCCGCAAATGGTCGTCTCTCCGCTGCGAGTTCTGGGTCTTGTGGTAGCCTCCTTTGAGGCGGTACCGTATGCCCAATTCCACACTCGAGTCTTGCAGAAGGAGATCCTGTCCAAATGGAACAAATCTCCGTTGTCTCTGGATCATCAGATTCAGATCAGTCGCCTGGTCAGGGCTTCTCTGAGTTGGTGGCTGAGATCCCTGGCTCTTCAGTCCGGGAAGTCGTTCCTTCCCTTCCATTGGACTGTGATTACGACGGACGCCAGCCTCACAGGTTGGGGGGGCAGTCTGGGGAGTCCTGTCGGCCCAGGGTCGCTGGACTCCGGACGAATCCAGTCTGTCGATCAATGTCCTTGAACTTCGGGCGATCAGACTGTGTCTCTCCTCGTGGTCGAGGAGACTACAGGGACGCCCGATCAGGATTTAGTCAGACAACGCCATGGCGGTGGCTTATGTCAACCATCAGGGGGGAACAAGGAGCTCAGTTGCAGCATCCGAGGTCGCTCACATCCTGCGGTGGGCGGAAAGAAGCGTGCTGGCTCTGTCGGCCGTCTACATTTCGGTCATAGAAAACTGGCAGGCGGACTATCTGAGTCGCCAGATGCTAGACCAGGGGGAATGGTCCTTGCACCCAGGGGTGTTTCAACTCCTTTTCTGCAGGTGGGGAATGCCGGACGTGGATCTCCTGGCCTCTCGACTCAATTGCAAGGTGTCGAGATTCGTGGTCAGGTCCAGAGATCCCTGGGCAGACGCATCAGACGCGTTGGTGGCCCCGTCGGGCCAGTATCGGCTAATTTATGTTTTTCCCCCACTGAAGTTGCTTCCTCGTCTACTCCACAGAGTGGAGACCAAGGGGATCCCGGTGATTCTAATTGCTCCAGATTGGCCCCTTGGTACGCCGACCTCATGCACCTGGTGGCAGACGTACCCTGGCGGTTGCCAATGCGGGAGGACCTTCTGTCTCAAGGTCACATACTTCATCCTGCTTTAACGGCATGGCTATTGAAAGCCAGGTACTAAGGGACCGAGGTCTTTTGGATTCGGTAGTTTCAACCATGTTGAGGGCACGAAAATCTTCTTCCAGGAAGTTCTACCATCATACTTGGAAGGCCTACATCTCTATGTGTGAAGAGATGGAGTGGCTTTCATGGACGTATTCGGTTTCCAGGATCCTGCTGTTTTTACAGTGTGGAGTGGATCAGAAACTTGCCTTAAGCACCATTAAAGGTAAGATTTCAGCCTTGGCTGTTTTCTTTCAACGGCCTTTGGCGTCCCATTCCCTGGTGGGTACTTTGGTGCAGGGGGTTCGACATGTGGCTCCCCCAATTATACCACCTCTTCCTCCTTGGGATTTAAATCTGGTGCTCTCGGTTCTTCAGGAACCTCCTTTTGAGAACATCAGAGAGATTCCTCTCTTGACATTATCTCAGAAGGTGGCCTTTCTAGTGGCCATTAAATCTGTCGGAAGGGTTTCTGAATTGGCGGCCTTGTCTTGCAAGTCACCATACTTGGTCCTACATAAGGATAAGGCGGTGGTACGCCCGCAGCTTAGTTTTTGCCTCTAGCGGTGGGAATATCTCTCTGAACGTCGCGAACAGCACAGGAACACCTCAGAGATGCAGGAGAACTCAGACAGGTAGAGGGCGGACGGCAGCGGTGTGCAGTACCTGGGTCAGGGTGGTGAGTCCTCTGGGGGGGCCCCTTGGTCTGTGGCAGCTAGGAGGGTTGACTTTTTTGTGTACCTTGCCTTGGTCCCTACGGGTTTCAGGCGAGTGTGGGTCAGCATGGCGTCAGTAGCTGGCGCTTCTTCCCCAGACATCCCTGTGTTGGCAACCGATGCCCCTGCACCTGCGGTGCCTATGGACGCTTTGTCGACGGTCCTGGAGTCTTTTGTTGCCAGGGTGGAAGCGGTATGCGGGCACAAGGGGGGTAAAAAACGCCCCCTCCCCCCACTATCTTCTGGAGAAAGCTCTGATTCAGACTCAGGCCTTGCTGTGTCAGAGGATGCGGACCAAGAACATTCAGACAGTGAGGATGACTCCGTGTCCGGGTCAGCGCAGGAAAAAGCGCTTGTTGGAGCACTTATCACTGCAGTGCGGGATACCCTAAAATTGGAAGATACGGCGGGGGCATATACTGAGGTGTCGGTCCCTTTTGGGTCTCACAAGTCGGCCTGCACTGCTAAGGTGTTTCCTTACATAACTTATTTTGATAGGTTTATATACAAGGAATGGCAACGACCGCAGTGGGCCTTTTTGGTCCCAAAACGCATGGCAGTCCATTACCCTTTTGAGCAGAGTTTCCTGAAAAAATGGACATCTCCCCCGATTGTGGACCCCCAGGTTAAACAAGGTAACCACTATTCCGGTGGAGGGGACCCCTGCGTTTAAGGACTCTGCAGACAGGAGGGCCGAGGCTGTGGCCCGGTCCATGTTCATGGTACTGGGGTCAGCTTTGCGGCCTGTGTTGACTATGGCCCTGGTGTCAGACACTTACCGAATGGGCAAAAATGTTGCACCACGAGTTGGAAAAGCAAACAGGCTTCCACGGCCTGCGTGGAACTGGCCGACCAGTTGGTGCATGGCCTTAAGTATGTCTGCGATGTGGCCTTAGATACAACTCCCTTGCTTTCCAGAGCCTCGGTATCTGCTGTGGTACTACGTCACCTGATTTGGCTAAAATGCTGGTCTGTGGACCAGACATCTAAGAAGGCTCTGCCGAATTTGCCCTTCCAGGGTAAGAGGCTATTTGGAGCCTCGCTGGATGACATTATAAAAAATGTCACTGGGGGTAAGAGCACACTGCTCCCACAATCCAGAAAAGGTAAGGAGCCACGCCGTAGGCCAGGGCCTTGCTCTTCCGCTCAAGCGTTTTTTTTTGTCCGCCCGGGGCTGTAGGTAAGCGTTCCCAGGCCGACAAGGTGCTCCCTGAGGGACAAAAACGTCCCTGGTTTCACAAGCCAAACAAGCCTGCAAACAAATCTGCGACAGAATAAAGGTTTTCCCCCACCCGCCTCTCGGGTGGGGGGGGGTCGCTTTCGCGAGTTTGCAGCTTGGTTGACCTCCCTGCTTACCGACCAGTGTGTTTGCGAAGTGGTTTCATCAGGGTACAAGATAGTTTCTCTCTTGTCCACAAAACAGATTTTTTCCCTCCAACCTTCATCTTCCTTCAGCTCATCATGAAGCCCTGTTTGGGGCAGTGCAGGACCTGCTGGTGCGCGGGGTGATAATACATGTACTGTTGCCGGAAAGGTTTCAGGGATTCTACTCCAATCTATTTGTAGTCCCAAAAAAGGACGGGGTCCATCCAATCCTGGATCTCAAGGCCCTCAACTGCTTTGTAAAAGTACAAAGGTTCAGGATGGAATCAGTTCTCTCTGTGGTCACTGCACTCCATCCGGGCGATTTTCTGGCGTCCTTGGGACATCAAGGACGCATACTTGCATGTCCCCATATACGTCAGGCATCAGAGATTTCTGCGGTTACCAGTCAGACTCTTTGGGAGTTTGGTTGGGTACTGAATCTCCAGAAGTCGGTGTTGGTACCGACTACACGCCTGGAATACCTGGGCTTGATTCTGGACTCCTCAGAGGCAAGTTTTCCTCCCTTCGGACAAGTTGCAGACTCTTCAGGCTGCGATGAAGCTGTTGACATCCCGCAGGTGGTCGTCGCTGCACTTTTGCATGCGAGTCCTGGGTCTCATGGTCGCCACCTTCGAGGCAGTACCGTATGCCCAATTCCACACTCGAGTCTTGCAAAAGGAGATCCTGTCAAAATGGAACAAATCTCCGTTGTCTCTGTATTGTCAAATCCGGGTGAGCCGGCTAGTCAGGGATTCCCTGATCTTTTGGCTGAGGTCTCCGGCTCTTCAGTCCAGGAAGTCGTTCCCTCCTTTTCACTGGATGGTTCACGATGAACGCCAGCCTGACCGTTTGGGGGGGGGGGGGGGAGTCTGGGGTGTACAGTCGACACAGGGTCGATGGACACAGGAAGAATCCTTAGAAAGTGAAAAAAGAAATTGCGCTACAGGTATGGAACTAGGCAGATATATCAAATGCCTAGGAACAAACAAAGGGAAAAAGCAGCAACTATTCTGAAAACTAACAGTGCATACAAATAAGAAAAAATATATAGTCGCGCTAACTTATGAATATAAACATAAGCCCACCACTGAGTAATTGAAAAAATTGTTTCCAAATCACCACAGTGATAAATTATGTGAGTGCTCAGTGAAGAACAATAACTAAACAATGTAAACAAAGCATATAAATTGATAATAATACAAACTTAATTAATAATATTATTACATGCTTGTATAGGACCCTTAAATGATCAAGTCTAAAGTCCATACAAAAAAACACACCCGTGATCAAGTGTCCATACTAGATAAAAAAGAAAAAAGGGAAAAAAGAAAGAAAACAAAACAAAAACGATTCCGAATCTTCTTGTATTCGTGACTTTCACCACCACCAGTAAAAATTCCTGCTTACCAAAAAGCGATGGTCCCCTATGACGGAGGACCCCAAACAGCCTCAAATGATAATCAATAGGACTCCAAGCTTCAGTATATGTTGAGCCTCAATTAATTTGGTAACCAAAACGCTCATATACCATCATGCAGTACTCGATGCGGAACATGAAAGGAAGGGAGGACACTACATAGTGTAAAATCCTTGGTGGATGTTTATTTAAAAGAAGAAAACATACTTACAAAAATGCAGTTTAAAAACAGCCTTAGAAGTGTGACAGCGCCGACCGGTCAAAGGCGCTAGTCACACACATACGTCCGTGGAAGTCGAGCAGTGGAGGGTGACGTCAGCACAAAGCTCGTATCCTGCCCTACGCGTTTCGTGAAAATTCACGTTGTCTCGGGGCCTGCCTTCCTGCCTTCCGATCAATGTGCTGGAACTTCGGGCGATCAGGCGGTGCCTCTCCACATGGTCACAGAGGCTGCAGGGATGCTCAGTCAGGATCCAGTCGGACAACGCCACGGCAGTGGCGTATGTCAACCATCAAGGAGAAACAAGAAGCTCGGCTGCAGCATTGGAGGTCGCTCGCATCCTGCGGTGGGCAGAGCGGAGCGTGCCGGCTCTGTCGGCGTATACATTCCGGGCGTAGAAAACTGGCAAGCGGACTACCTAAGTCGTCACATGCTGGACCAAGGAGAATGGTCGCTACCAGGGTTGCCAACTTTCTGTAAATTTACGAACAGTTTGTAAAATCCGTACTTTTTGCATCTTTCCTTGAATGTCCATTGCGGACATGTAGGCTGCATGTCTGTAACTGACATTCATGGACAAATGCAACAATTATGGATTTTACAAACTGTTTGTAAATTTACTGAAAGTTGGCAACCCTGGTCGCTACACCCGGATGTGTTTCGACTCCTTTGCCTGAGATGGGGCACGCCAGACGTGGATCTTCTGGCTTCTCGACTCAATCGGAAGGTATTGAGTAGGGGTGCAACGGATCAAAAAGTATTTGGAAGTCCGATGGACTGTTTAGATGTTAAATTTTAAAAGCCGCAGCAAACCTGATGACCTTAAATGGTTGCTAATGTGACAGAACACCTCTGATTTTCACATTTAACTAAACTTCCTGACGATACAACGACCGCCGTAGGGTATACCAAGATGGCCTCCGCCGCTCCGGAGATAGGCCGAAGCCGCGGCCTTGCCTGTGGCCGAGGCAGCGGAGCGTTCCGCGGATCGCGTGGTGTGCCGATCCGAACAGGTTGACCCGTTCGGATCACGGTTTGGTGACGATCCATTGCACCACTAGTATTGAGGTTTGTGGCCAGGTCCAAGAATCCCTGGGCGGACGCGACAGACGCGTCGGTGACTCCGTGGGGACAGTATCGGACAATTTATGCCTTCCCCCGCTAAAACTTCTTCCTCGTCTGCTTCGCAGAGTAGAGACCGAGGGGATTCCGGTGATCCTAATTGCCCCAGATTGGCCTTGGCGTCCCTGGTACGCCGACTTAGTGCAACTGCTGGCGGATGTTCCTTGGCCACTGCCGATGCGAGTGGACCTTCTGTCGCAAGGTCCTATACTTCATCCTGCTTTACAGTCGCTGGCTTTAACGGCATGGCTGTTAAAAGCCAGGTGCTAAGGGACCGAGGCTTGTCGGATTCAGTAATTTCCACCATGCTGCGGGTACGGAAATCATCTTCTCTTAAGATTTATCATCGCACGTGGAAGGCCTACATCTCTATGTGTGAGGAGATGGAGTGGCGTCCACGTACATATTCGGTTTCCAGGATCCTGCTGTTTTTACAGCGTGGAGTGGATCAAAAACTTGCCTTAAGCACAATTTAGGGGCAGATTTCAGCCGTGTCTTTTTTCTTCGACCCTTGGCGGCTCATTCACTGGTGAGTAGGTTTGTGCAGGGGGTTTGACATGTGGCCCCTCCGGTTCAATCACTGCTGCCTCCGTGGGACTTGAATCTGGTCCTCTCTGTACTTCAGAAACCACCGTTTGAGAACATTAGAGAGATTCCCCTATTGACGCTCTCTCAGAAGGTAGCCTTTCTGGTGGCTATTGCATCAGTCAGGAGGGTTTCTGAGTTGGCGGCTTTGTCTTTCAAGGCTTCCTATTCGATCCTCCACAAGGATAAGGCGGTGCTACGCCCGCAGCCTTCATTTCTTCCTAAGGTTGTTTTGGCTTTTCATCTAAATGAGGACATTGT
Organism: Rana muscosa; assembly: GCA_029206835.1. Classification (NCBI taxonomy): domain Eukaryota; kingdom Metazoa; phylum Chordata; class Amphibia; order Anura; family Ranidae; genus Rana; species Rana muscosa. The sequence continues at coordinate 244,014,849 of CM055121.1, read as the reverse complement.
GCTTCCATCCTTGTGTCTTTGGCCGTCGCATCCCAAAGAGGTTGCGTTGCATTCCTTGGACGTGGTCCAAGCTCTGCGGATGTATCTGTCTGCTACGACTCCGTTCCGGAGGTCAGACTCGCTGTTTGGTCCAAAGAAGGGCCTGGCGGTCTCGTCGGCCACCATTTCTCGGATCAGACAGATTGTGATTCAGGCTTTTATGCCCTAAAAGGGCTAGCCCCTTCCCTTTCCTGTCACGGCACATTCAACCAGGGCAATTGGTGCCTCTTGGGCTTTCCGACATCAAGCGTCTGTTTCCCAGGTGTGTAAGGCGACGACCTGGTCGTCCGTTCACACTTTCACTAAATTTTACAAGGTTGATGTGAGTGAATCCTTGGATGCTTGCTTCGGCCGCAAGGTTTTGCAGGCGGCTGTTTAAGGTTGCAACTCCTCCGTTGAGGATCTCTGGTTGTTTTGGGTGGAGGTTTGTTTGCTTGCTGTTCCCACCCATCATTTTTTAACAATGCTTGAGGACGTCCCTAAGGTCAAGATTAAGCTGCTGTGTCTGTCCTTGAACGAAAGAGAAACTAGGATTTTTGTACTCACCGTAAAATCCTTTTCTCTGAATTTCATGGACGGACACAGCACCCACCCCTCCTTTTTCTGTTTGTACTGTTTTTGACGAACTGAGCTGCTGGATGCAGTGTGACGGGTTATAGCTGGAGGGACCGCCCCCTGGGCGGTACTGTACAGTTTTGATGTTTTTTTAAACATGTTACATGTTCTGCCTAGTCTTCTCCTGATAGAAGGCGAATAACCCTAAGGTCAAGATTAAGCTGCTGTGTCCGTCCATGAACTTCAGAGAAAAGGATTTTACAGCTAGTACAAAATCCCTATTTTTATTGTAATCAGTGCATTTTTATAGCACTGATTGCTGTAAAAATGACAATGGTCCCAAAATGGTGTCAAAAGTGTCCGATGTGCCCACCATAATGTCGCAGTCACGATAAAAATCGCTGATCGCCGCCATTACTCGTAAAAAAATATATAAATAAAAATGCCATCAAACTACCCCCTGTTTTGTAGACGCTATAACTTTTGCGCAAACTAATCAATAAACGCTTATTGCGTTTTTTTTTTGTTTTTTTTTTTACCAAAAATACTTATCGGCCTAAACTGATATTTATTATAGCAATAAGTAAAAAATATTTAATTTTTTTTAGAAATTGTCACTTTATTTTTTATATAGCGCAAAAAATGAAAACCACAGAGGTGATCAAATACCACCAAAAGAAATCTCTATTTGTGGGAAAAAAAGGACGTAAATTTTGTTTGGGTGCAACGTCGCACGACCGCGCAATTGTCAGTTAAAGCGACGCAGTGCCGAATCGCAAAAAGTGGCCTGGTCTTTAGCCAGCGAAATGGTCCGGGGCTTAACACTTTAACTTTTTTGTACAAGGGCTTACCTGGTTATAGCTTGATTGGATAATTTAGGTTCTACTATTATGTCGTTTTGGTAAATCAAAAGTTGATTGTACAGTCAGATCCATTTTATAATGGACTTTGACCAATTTATAAAAGTGAGCAGAACATTCTATGTTATAATATTAAAAATGTTGACTTTTTTTTTTTTTCCATTATCCCTCTAGATTAGGGGTGGTTCTTGATTTTCTGTTAAATCGTAATAGGATGCATTAAGGAGAAAAAACAGGAGGGTTTACAACCCCTTTAAAGAGTTAAATTGGCATCATTTTGCATTATACATCTCGGTAGAATGTATAGGTTAACGGAAAGTTTTTTTCCTCCTGTTAAGAGCCTAGCTGTTCTGTGATGACTTTATTTTGAAGCAGGCTGCGGCCTGTGGCACAACTGAATATCCTGGCCTCATAAGTACAGCTCTGGTATTCTAAGAGCCCAGCCTTTCTCGAATTTATTAAACATCCAATACTTCAGGAAAGAGCCAAATAGTTTCCAGAGAGAACATCCTACCCTCTGCGTAGGCAGTTCTGAGCGAGAAATATCTGAGGGTTATTTGAAAATAAAGCTGCTACAGCTGGGGGTTCTTTAATTCCCTTCAGTCATAGCAGCCGCCCACCTCTCTCTCTCCCTTCAGAAGTCAAAGCTGGCTAATGAGCAGACCTAAAGTTTAAACAAAACATTCCTGCTTTGGGACGCTCCAAATTTAACCAAATAAAAACAAGGCCGAGAGGAAAAATATTTTCCAATAGTCTACAAGCTGAGTCTTAACGACATGAAAGGCCATTTGCAATAATTTTATTGGCCAATAACCATATAAAAAGGGAAATCTAGTAAGGGGGAAAAGGGCTCCATAACAAGTGCGCCTGTTTCTCTTCGTAAAAACGATGTCAGGCAGGCCCTTTGTAAATGCCGTGGCAAGTTGAAGGTCTATAGCGGCAGGCTTTTGTATGCTTCAAGTGGGTTTTACATTTCCATCTAAGTCTATAGGAATGCAAAACTTGCTTGATGGAGGTGGTCAACTGTAGGTCAAATGCACCTGTCAATCAAATGTAAATGATCTCTAAAATGTTTTAAATTTGATGCCATTGACAAAAGACCAAAGCTCGTCAATGCAGGCCCTAACGAAGCTAAGATAAAATGTTGAAAAATATATAATCAATAAAAAAAAAAATCAATAATCTACTAATAGGCTTAACATGATTGCTGCCCAGACCACTTAGCATGTATCCCCTTGTGACTCTCAATATGTAATAAACAAAATATGATAAATATAGTGTGGCGCAACCAAAAACTCATAAATCAAGTCGTGAGAACCCAGGAGGAGGTCTGTTTTGTCCAGGAACACCAGGAGGAGGAGGAGGAAAGGGTTTCCCCGAGGCATCCTGAGAGATATTACTACAGGTGTGTGTGACTCTGTAGTGGGGTCAACATTGGGAGGTGAGCAGACATTCCAGCTAGAGGTGGTGGTCACTAACAAAATTCCACCGTAGTGTAATTTTCAGTGACCGTTGATTGATATCCAGTGACTTCAGTGACCACCACCTCTAGCTGGAATGCCTGACCCCACTACAGAGTCGCACACACCTGTAGTAATATCTCTCAGGTTGCCTCGGGGAAACCCTTTTCTCCTCCTCCTGGTGTTCCTGGACAAGACAGACCTCCTCCTGGGTTCTCACGATATGGACCCCACTACCGAGTCACACACGCCTGGTGAAATATCTCTCAGGATACCTCGGGAACACAAATCCTCATCACAGTGCACCTAGACAGCTCAGACGTCCTCCCGGGATCTCATTCAGTCATGTTTAGCCATATAAAACAAAGGCAAACCATAGTGCTCTCTGCTAAAAACATTTAATAAAACTTAAGTCAGGGATAAAATACTCGCACACAAATGTGAAAAAAATGCATATTATCAATTTTGATGAAAACAGAGAAAAACGTCCTGAATGGTGGCGGCACCTCGCGCCTACTAAGGTGCTGCCATTCAGAATGTTTTCCTCCATTTTCGCTGGAGCTTACTGCAGTGCATCTCTAGGCAGTGACATTAACCACTTGCTAACTGGGCACTTAAACCCCCTTCCTGCCCACACCAATTTTCAGCTTTCAGCGCTCTCGCACTTTTTTTTTTTTATCAGATCTTTTTTTTTTTATATATATGCAAACAACATTGAGACAATACAAATACATTGCACAAACAAAATTGCATCAACCAGACACAACCCCCCCCCCAAAAAAAAAAGTTACTCCAAACCACCCCAACAAAAACCCCCATCCCCTCTCACACTTTGAATGACGATTGCGCGGTTGTGCAACACTGTACCCAAATTAAATTATCTTTTTTTTTTACACAAATAGAGCTTTCTTTTGGTGGTATTTTAATCACCACTGGGTTTATTATTTTTTTCTAAAAAAAACGAAAAAAGACCAAACATTTAAAAAAAAAAAAAAGTTTCATAGTTTGTTCTAAAATGTTAAAAACGGGTAATTTTTCTCCTTCATTGATGTGCGCTGATGAGGCTGCTCTGATGTGCACTGATAGGCTGCACTGATGGGCACTAATAGGTGGCACTGATGAGCACTGATCGGTGGCACTCATGATGAGGCACTGATGGGCAAAGTTATGTGGCACTGGGCAATGGTTGGCGGCACTGGTGGGTACTGATAGGTGGTCACAGATGAGGCAGCCACGGCTCTCTGTGTAAGGCGGGGGCTTGGAAATCGGATTACTTCATCGGGAGGCCACGCCCCCTTGTGATGTCACGGACCCATCATGCCTCAGGCGGTGACGTCACAAGGGGCCATGGTCTCTGGATGACATAATCCGATTGCCACGCCGGCGTCGTTATTTAAGTAATGCAGGACATCGGCGCCGACAGATCAGCGGGACGCAGCATCGGAGGAGGGTCATCGGTAGGAGAGGCAGGAGAGGAAGAAAAACACCGGACAAAGAAGACAGAAGAAGAGCGGAAGAAGAAGCAGGGGGGAAGGAGGATGCGGGAGAAGATGGAGGAAGACCGGAGGAAGAAGCGGAGGAGAAGAAGATTTTTAATAAAAGACTTGTTAAAAACTGTTTACTGTATTTTTTAACACTACACTACTTTTTTTTAGTGACTGGGTAGGGATACAATGTACCCCATACTCATTCACATAGGGGGGGCGGGATCTGGGGGCCCCCTTGTTAAAGGGGGCTTCCAGATTCGGATAAGCCCCCCGCCCGCAGACCCCGGCAACCACCGGGCAAGGGTTGTCGGGAAGAGGCCCTTGTCCCCATCAACATGGGGGCAAGGTGCTTTGGGGTGGTGGGGGAAGAGCCCCACCTGCCCCAAAGCACCCATCCCCTCATGTTGAGGGCAAGCGGCCTGGTATGGTTCAGGAGGGGGGGGGCGCTCGCTCGTCCCCTCCCTTTCCTGACCTGCCGGCCTGCATGCTTGGATAAGGGTCTGGTATGGATTTTGGGGGACCCCACGCCATTTAAAAAAAAAAAATTGGTGTGGTGTGGTCCCCTCCGAATCCATACTAGACCCAAGGGCCTGGTATGGACCTGGGGAGGGGGACCCCACACTGTTTTTTTTGTTTGTTTGTTTTTTTACCTGGCAATTCTTTTTTTTTTACATTCAGCTGGAAGCCCACTGACAACTGATGACTCATTGGTTGTCAAGGACACGGCGGCCGGCTTCCCGGCCCCCTCCTTAGCAATCAGCTATATACAGCGTAAAACCCCCCCCCCCCTCCGCGCGCAAAATCGCAGTAAAAACGCGGCAAGCACCACAAAAAGCACTGCAGTAACGCTCAAAAGCAACATGCATAGATGTGAATCGAGCCTGAGTGCAGAGAACGTGGAGGTTGTCTGACCAGGTTTGTTTGTTACGGAGTGCATTGGGCAGTGCAGTCAAATTCTGGTGCTTTTTGGACTACAGTCATATTAAGACAAAACGCACAAACGCTAGAACAGGAATGTGAAGATAAAACCATTAAAATGGAGATAGTGCAATGCCTGTCTGAATCAATATCAGATTCTGTGGCTTCAATTGGTCTTTAAATGTCACTCTGACAATTATCGGTCAAATACAATATGCAGCCCAGTCCATTGCTGTACAACGTGGGAATGTTTCCAAGACGCTTCATGTTTATGTCATTAGCAAATGGAACATTAAACATCTCTTCTTGAAAATCCTTCTTTATTGGCCCTGCCATACACACACAAATTTTAGTACTGTGCATTTATTTTCAGTCTTTTTTTTTTTTTTTTTTTTTTTTATGGCGGTTGGCCATCTTATAAAAGGCCTTTGCTGTTGAATTTATGCCTATATACTTCTTTTTTTTTTCAACATTGCAGAAAAATACATTTTGGCAAGACATCAGATTCTAAAGTAAGTCAGGCTATAGGCAATGAAAAAGCTCCTTGTTTTGTGATCTACTGGGACACATTTTTTTCATAAGTTTCCTTTGTAAGGTTTAAATACTGTGATTAAAGGAAGCAGTAACCTAAGGAATATGACTGAGGCTTGCAATGTAGCCTGGAAATGCAGAACTTAAGCTATATTTTCCAGCTGCCAGGCTTTTATTTCTCAACTGTATTGGGGGTGCCAAAGTGCACACATTGCAAGACTGTGAGCGAAGCTGTCCTTCTTCCCTGTTCACGGTTAAAGCTGAACTCTAGGCAAATATAAAATGCACAAATTGACACAGCTGTGTAATCATTAAAGAGGAGCTCCAGTCTCCAGTCAAATACTATAGCTGTTGACTTTTGATAAAAGGACACTTACCTGTCCAGGGATCCAGTGATGTCCTCACCCGAGCCGATTCTTTTATCCGCTTCGGATGCAGGCATTAGCATCTTAGGTAAGGGAAGCCAGCAGTAAAGCCTCCTGGCTTCACAGCTGGATTCCTACTGTGCATACGCGAATGGTCCCTCAGTCTTCTGGGACCTGTGATGTGTCCCAGAAGGCTGCGGAGGAAAGGAGATGGGGGGGGCAGAACTTCCACTCAGATTGCCACAGTGATCTGATCTAAAGTGGGTGACTGTCAAAACCAGGTATACCGACTCCCCCCAAAAAAGGCCCAAATGTGCCAGTGGAGGGGGAGAGGATGCAAAAAGCGGAACTTTAATAAAAAAAATATTTTTTTTTTTTTTTAAATGCAAACCAGTGTAACTACCTGTAATTGGCCTGACTTTAATCTCTGACAGTCCAAGTACAGCAGGGCTAAACAATTATAAGAAACGGGTTCAAAAGGAGGCATTCAGTTCATGTGTTGAAAAATAATATACTGATAGGAAGAGAAAGTAGAGCGACAGAGAAGGTGCCCATTGCGGTATTGCTTCTCGTTTCACTGCCCAGTCACAAGCTGGGGCAGGTTCAGGACAAACTGGGCTCATAGGAGTTTGGTTAAATGATGCCAGCCATCAGATTGAGGACAGCTAGTGGCAGAGAAAACTATTATGGGGAACATTTCAGTAATAATGGACAACTGTTGCACACGAGTTGCATTGTATAACATTCAGGTACGACTTTCATGCAACTTCTGAGAGTTAACATTGAAGTCTATGGCCCTCGAGTTGCATGAAAGTCGGACCAAAGTAGTGCATGAACTACTTTGAAGACGCTGCAACTTTAAGTCGTGCATATATGAATGGTTATCATTGAAAAAAACATGGGGAATGACTTGTCATGCAACTTTAATGTCCAAAGTTGCATGACAATTTGCACAAGTGTGAATGGAGCCTTTGGACTTTTCTTCCACTTTAAGACGGAGTTCCACCCAAAAATGGAACTTCCGCTTTTCGGAATCCTCCCCCCCTCCAGGGTCACATTTGCCACCTTTCAGGGGGAGGAGATGCCTGTTTAACACAGATATTTTGCTTCCACTTCTGGGCATAGATAGCCGAGCCACCCGCGGCTATCTACGCCACATCCGACGCCTCCTCCTCTGCCCCCCCTCCGCTGTCTTCTGGGAGACACACAGGTCCCAGATGACAGCGGGGACCAGTGGGATCACGCAGTGCTAGTCGCGCATGTGCAGTAGGGAACCAGGCTGTGAAGCTGCAAGGCTTCACTTCCTGATTCCCTTACCGAAGATGGTGGCGCCTCCACCCGAGATCCGAGGTATAGATCGGCTTCGGGTGCCGACATCGTGGGCGCCCTGGACAGGTAAGGCTGGTTTCACACTGGTGCGGTGGCGGTATAGCGCCGCTATTTTTTAAGGCGCTATACCGTTGGAATTGCGGAGGTATTCGGCCGCTAGCGGTGCGGTTTTAACCCCCGCTAGCGGCCGAAAAAGGGTTAATACCGCCTGGCATGCGCCTCTGCAGAGGCGTATTGCCAACGGTATTACCGCGGTTTCCCATTGCTTTCAATGGGAAAGAGCGGTGGAGGAGCGGTAAACACACCGCTCCTCTCACTGCTCCAAAGATGCGGCTAGCAGGACTTTTTTTTTACCGTCCGGCTAACGCACCGCTCCAGTGTGAAAGCCATCGGGCTTTCACACTGGAGGAACAGCAGCGGCTGTTTAGGGACGGTTTGCAGGCACTATTTTTAGCACAATAGCGCCTGCAAACCGCCCCAGTGTGAAAGGAGCCTAAGTGTCCTTATTTTAAAAGTCAGCAGCTGCAGTATTTGTAGCTGCTGATTTTAAAAAAAATTTAAAAATTAGGCGGAACAATAATATAATAGTAGTTTTGCCACCTGGTATGTTTCTTGAGCACAGCATTCTATAACCCAGAATTCAACTTTTATTTGAGATTTTAGTGTGCTCATCCATGAAAGGAGAATGCTTGGAATCAAGCCACTTTTCTTAACCAAATCTGCTTACATTGCTGAAAATGTTCTCTGTGATATTTCACACTCCTTCCTCTCCACTGTTTGGAAGATTATCACGCTTTATATTATACAGGTGTGGTTGGAACAGCTTTATTCCAGCTAATGAATTGTGAAACGCTCTATCTGCCACATCCCCTGTTGCTGCAGTCACTCAGAAGGTGCTCTAGCTAAGCTTTCAATGAATAAGCGCAGAGTTTAAGCACGTTCTGGAAAGGCGAGTCCAAGTATTAAAATAAAGAAGGAGCTAAGGAAAACTGATTTATATTGGAGAGAAGACTTCAAGCACTGACTTGCACTGGAAGGGTAGGGCTTAAGTACAAAGCTGTCTAAATACACAGACTCGGTTCTGTGGTTTTAACTGTGTAAAGAAAAGCAGCGGCCAGGCCTCGGCGTGCGCCCGTCATCGGGTTTTCCTGCACACACAATAGTTAAATCGCCAGCTTTGTGCGTAGAAATTGCTGTCTCATCTCGCACACAGGGGAGATTCTTTCATCAAGTTCCTTATGTAATCACTAATTTGTTTTTACTGTATTGTGGTTTTTACAAAAGACGATTTCATAGTAACATTTCAGCCTGCAGCAAACTCCAGTGGAATCTGGCGGCTGTGACATAGTCCAAACTTTCTCCTTTGTCTGTTTCCACTTGGCATGTACCAGACCGACTTGTTGTCATAAGCCCTCAGCGTCAACGCCATTAAGGGCCGCTAAAAGGGAAAAGCCTGACGTGTCCTAGGGAAAGCGGGCTAATGAATGCTCTGTATGAACCTTCACTTTCATTGTTCTACTGAAGATGTTTGGATATTTAATGATTTGCTGGCAGTTCACTTGGTGTTTGTTGGGTTGGGTGTGGGGCTGTTTTTTTTTTTTTTTTTTTGTCCACACAGGGTGCTGCCAAGCCAAGGAAGGTCAGAATAAGGCTGTCAGTGTTTTTTTTTGTAGTCTGAAACTGATTTTGGTTTTTAATTTATTAACCAGTTTTTTTAGTTCGCTCTGCCTAAAGCAGTGGTTCTCAACTCCTGTCCTCAGGACCCACTAACAGGCCAGATTTTAAGTATTACCTTGGTGAGATGCAGACTAGAATACTGCAATCCCTGAGGAGCAAATGATATCACCTGTGATGCATTTCAGTTATCTTGCAAACCTGGCCTGTTGGTGGGCCCTGAGGACTGGAGTTGAGAACCACTGGCCTAAAGTGACCCTGCTGTCTAAGTAAACTCTAGCCAGCAGCCCATGTAATAGAAAAGCTAGACAAAGTGAAAACTTTGCTCTTTTGCACAGCTGAGAGCACTGGTACTATACAAGACTTCCAAAGTGTCAGCATGTTTCCCACTAGGCAATGTCTCCTCCCCTGGTGGGAGGGACCACAGCACCCTGCAGAGACACACCATCCGGAAGTGTCGGATAGGTATTCACAGCCATTGTATCCATCCTTTCTGAAAATTCCGCTATTGTGCACCATGGGATCCTGAATTCCAAGTATGCAATTTATTTTCAGGTAATTGCATTTCTCAAAATCAGTGTTCTGCAGCCAGAGTTCACAGAGCTCCACGTATGGGAGGTGGAAGTGTTTGTTTCATGAAGCCGTGTTGCCTAGCCTTCTTTGTCTCTGCTTGATATATTGCCAATGACATTTAAACTTCAAAGTTTCACTTTCATGACTGTGAAATAATTCCCAGTACTGACCTTTTGCTTCACCAGGCTTTCCGTATGTGATATACGGTAAGAGTTGGTGCATGCGACGGCCCTCACACTGATCAGTTTTTAAACAGTTTTTCTGTTAAAATGATTGTAAAGTTTCATATTTTTTTTAAATAACAAACAAACATGTTATAATTGCCTCCACTGAGCAGTGGTTTTGCACAGGGGTAGCCCCGAATCCTTCACTTCTCGGGTCCCTCTACGTTGCTCCTGGCCCCTCCCTCCTGTCGAGTGCCCCCACAGCAAGCAGCTTGATATGCGGACACCCGAGCCGAGCTGCAGCTCTGTGTGCCTATTCAGACACGGAGCTGCTGTTCGGCCAAGTCCCTCTCCCTCCTGATTGGCTAACTGACTTTGACAGCAGCGGGAGCCAATGGTGCCACTGCTGTGTCTCAGCCAATCAGGAGGGAGAGTCCCTGATGCGCTCTGTGTGTCCATTCAGACACAAATCTTCCGTTCAACCCCCCCCCTCTCCTGATTGGCTAACTGACTTTGAAAGCCGCCGAGCCAATGGCACCACTTCTGTGTCTCAGCCAATCAGGAGGCAGAGTCCCAGACGGCTGAGGGACTCGTGGACATCGCTGGATAGAGATGGGGCTTAGGTAAGTATTCGGGGTGCTGGGGCGGCTGCTACACATAGAATGCAATAAGATAAAAAAACCTTCTGCCTTTACAGCTCCTTTTTAAAAAAAAACAAACAAGCGGAAGAGCATGCGTTTTTGCCGCGTTTTCGCAATGGAGCAGTGTGAAAGCAGCCAAAAATGCAACTGAAACTCAACTGAACAGTGTGAAGAGTCCCATGTGATTTTAAATAGATACATTTTTCTTCCGCTTTTATTTTTAACTTAATAACTGATCAGTGTGAAAGGGCCCTAAATAGAAAAAAATCTACATGGGTTTCCAATTTCTTTACAAATAAAAAAAACTAAATTTAAAAACTATGACTTCAGTATTTTCCCTCTTTGCTCTGAAATCCCTGAATTAGCTTTTTTACAACTAGTTGACTTCAGATGTCACATAATATATTGGATAGGACTAGCTGTATGCGATTTGAAAAGTGTCATATGGTCTCAAAATAAAAACCCCAATTTCTAGAAGGTCCTATGGATTTGTACGATAACATATCTAAACAACACCATAAATACCAAGGAGATTGCCACATCACCGGTTAGGATCGAGTTATAAAATATAATCCCTAAACCCTCATTAAATCGCTTTTTAAAAATGCAAAGAATATGGCAGAATCACTCTATCTGGTGAAGGATATCCATTTATACTCCGGGACAGCCAGGAAAGATTTTATGGAATAGCAGTATGTAGAAAGCCATTGGTAAAAACAATCGTTGTTGACTCCATTCATAGTTTTTTTTTTTTTTAATATCTTTTTTATTAATTTTTCAACAACATATAACACACTTTACAATACATAAAAACACATATACTTAATATTTCCCGAAGAAAGAAATAAATAAAAAAAAAAAAAAAATGAGAACAATAATCTACGCTCCTATATAAAAAGCCCAGCCCTGGAACCCCACACTCCATACTGACTAGGGGAATCAGGGCTGTGCAGAGAACAGGGAAAGGGGTGCACAGGAGGAGAAGAAGAGGGGAAGAAAAAAAAAAGGGAAGAAAGAAGGGGAAGGAGAGGATACAGTCCCTCGTTTTCTCCCCTAAGTGTTTTAAGGTTTATTATGTGTTAAAACTCTAATGTTAGTGCCCTTTTAAGTGAAAGTACCTAATGTGGGGTGACAAAAAGTGGTTCCAAAAACTTCTTCAAACAAAAAAATAAATTTAAAAAAAGGGGGCCCCAAATATTAGAGTCCTGAAGTGGGCTATATAAATGACTGAAGGATGAGTTTGCAAATGGCTGTGTTGATGGAGTGACAAAACATGTATGTAGAGATAAAAAGTGACAGGGATAGGTGACCTCACCAATATGTGAAAATGGGGAAGAGAAGAAGAAGAAGAAAAAAAAAAAAAAGAGGTGTGGGGGGAGTGAAAAATTAAGGATCCCCTTGTTCTCCCCCCGATATCTTATGTGATGAGACACCAATATTGATGCCCCTTAAAGTGAGGTGATTCCAAAAACTACTTCACACCAACAACCTGGTGTTAAGGTCCATTAATGGACTATCTAAAAAAACTAGGAAATAAATTTACAATTGGCTATATTGATAAAGTGACCCAACTTATATGTGAAAGAGAAGAAGAAAAGGAAAAAAAAGGAAAAAAAAAACTTATACACAAAAAATTCACCCCCCTCTTCCCTATGTGCATTGATCATAAATGATTTATCACAACTTCGTTAAATAGTGTTAAATGACTCCATTCATAGTTCTCCAAAATGCACATGGGGCAGGGGGGAGGCCCGTTAATTAAGGGCGCACGGGCGCTGCCCCCCCATTCATATGTCCCTTTTTAGGACACCAAACGCATGAATTCCAATATGGGGTGGGTGTTTTTTGTTTTTTTGAAGCACCTATTAGAGCGCAATTGTCAGTTAAAGCGACACAGTGCCGTATGGCAACAAATGGCCTGGTCAGGAAGCGGGCAAATCCTTCCGGGGCTAAAGTGGTTAAAAAATAAAATAAAAATTTACGATCACTTTAAATTTTCTTTCATGATAAAAATGTTTTGTACCTTTTTGAAGTGTTGAGTATAATTTTTAAATAAAATTACAAAAATCCCAGTTGAATCCATTTTATGTCCAGGCTGTAACACTATAAAATATAGATAGATAGATATCCCCAGGAAAGGAAGTGGGGAATAGGTATAGAATGTGCTATTTATTTAACACAACTGTAGGACTACAGGAGATAAATCCAGGTTATAGGTGTGACCAATTGTTTTTCATATCCCTATATTTAGCTTCTGACCATAGCTAAGGATGACTTTGGGCTAACTGATGTTTGCCTGTGGCTACGCATTTGTTATATACATGCAAACATCTAATCTACCAAACTATTCCCATATGTTTTCGGCTATGCAATCCCTAAATGGTTTTGGCATATCCCCCTCAGTATTAGGCTCTGTTACATTGTATTGGATTACATCCTGCAAGTAAGGTGTACTTGATTAGAATGTAGTAAATATGTATATATGGAAAAGAGTTGTGGATTTTGGAGGCAATGTGTGCAACTCTGGTTACCTATTGGAAGATGTGATCCAAGATAGTGTTATACGAGACAGTCCTTTAATGCAGTCATTCCGCTAGGCCATTTATAATGAATATCATTATGCGAATTCTCCGACCCGCCCTGCGCATTTTAGTCCCATTTTTTAGAACAAGTGTAATCATGCAGATTTCCTTTCAATGAGTGAAAACTTGTTTTCAATTACTAAGACATTTGAAACATATTTTAAGTCAATTTCACAAGCAAGAAATTAAATTAGCAGTTTTGGAATTGAATTTAAATATATTTTGCGTAGCATTCAACCTTCGGACAACATTTGTGTTAGGCTGAGCATTACTCCTACTTTACGATCATGTCGCTGGTGCTAAAGCAAAGTCCATTAATTAAGCTGATGGTGTTTGGAGGTCATTGTTTTTAAAACGGACTTCTGACAAAAATTTGTTTTAGACTGTGGGGAAGTGTTGGAACATCTGTCTAGTTTACGCTACTTTCTTGTCCTGTTAAGGAGATTTTCTTTTCCTAATGCATTTATTCCTGTTACTACTACCACAGGAAATGAGAGGAAATCTCCCCAGCTGGGTAACTGGTGGTGATGAAGGAGGTCCTATCCCTTTCTTGCTGTCTTTAAAATATTTTTTTTTTTTTTTACTGTTTGTGTACCTGTTTGATTATTTATTTATTTTTTCATATTTTTTATTTTTACTTTCAATTTCCATCTCTAATTCAGAGGCTGTCACTGGAATAAGAAGTGAAGGCAAACACAGCAGTTAGAATCCGAGAGAGCCTTTCAACCCAAGGGTCTCCAAACTTTTCAAAATGAAGACTACATTGTATATTTTAGTAGTAGTATTTGTAGCTGCTGACTTTAATTTTTTTCTGAAGGAGCCTGGACGACGTCTTTAATTTCTGTTTTCAATGTATTTATTGGTTTTAAGCCACAGGGTAAGATATCAGAAGTAAGCATATGGGTCTCTCTCGCAGGGGCTAAAGAATGATCAGGTATTACAGAAGAATCCAAGAGGAATACAAACATAATCATAGTTAAGCCTTCTTGTGATTGGGATGATATTGAAGGATAATTAAGGTGAAATGGAAAGGGAAGGGAAAAAGGCCATACACCACAACCTACTCGCAGTCCTCCCCAGGGGGTGGTCCCATTCCTGAGACCAACCCCAAAGGATGGAGTCTGTAAGAACAAGAAGAAAGAGGAACCAGAAAGAAGGTAGGAGGGAGTAAGAAAGGACATAGTCTAGAGAAGGAAGGAGAAAAAGGAAGGAAAAATAACTCGGATACACCGCCGGAAGCAGTCAGAAGAGCGCCGAACAAGCTGGTTGGAGTGAGGGAAACTCATAGGAACTCCAAGGTTCCCAGACGTTGAGATATTTTGGGTGTGAGTCGTTCACGATGCTAGACATCTGACTTCACCCCTTAAAAGTCAACGCGCGGGGTCTTCCAGGCCTGGGCTATCGTCCGTTTAGCAGATATAAAAAGATAAGTAGCCAGCTTCTGCTGGGATGTGTATAGGCCTGGAATTGGGCAATGCAATAGGGACAACTTTGCGTCCCTGGTATATGGAAGAGGGTCTGGAGCAGGCTGAAAACCCTGGACCAGAACCCTGACCTCTTTAATTTCAAACCTTTTTTAAAAATACTTGTAAATGTGTAGCGTTCTTTAAAATAATAACTGATGATTCTGCCATGAAGGCCCTTCATTATTTATTTAGAGACCTGACAGGACCTTTTAAAACAGAACTACTCTACATTTGAGCACCACAAATAAAAAACACAATTTAATTCATTTTTAATATTCAAAGCAAACTCCCCCATCCATCCATGTCTCCATGCATTTTCTTTGCTGAGAAATTACTTTGAAAAACAATCCCCTAGCATTTCTGGCCGTGGCCATCTTGAGAAAGGGCAGATGAATCGTGTAGCATTTGCTTCCTGGAATTTGCCTACTCTTGGCGCAGGCAAGAGGGTGTGCTTAGCTGAGCAAAACCCTCCTCCTTTTCTGAAGACTCCTGGGATATATGACATTGTTTTGGCCCAGAAACCAGATAGTAACTGAAGAAACATAAATAAAAAAAGTTTAAAGCAAGTAAATATTATATACTTTCCTATCTCTTTACTAATGCTAGCCACACAAGGATTAGAAATAGCCAATTGATTGAAAGAGTGAAGTTGAGCATTAACGCAAATAAAGACAACAGTGTCACACCCTCTGGCTGTGCTAACTGACAGAGGTGTAGGAATCTCAATGTGACAGGACAGAATTGCAAATCCTTTGGTAGATTTGACAGTTCACACGTGTATTTTAATTTTGTATTTATTTATGTCCCTTGTTGCCTGGAGTTTTAATACTCCTATTTGAATAATTTAGTCTTTGTCATTTAATTTTAGACTGTTGTTAATAATCAGTTTACACTGGGTTGATTTGGCAGCATTGATATTTGTGATAAAAATCTGCAGTCCTGCTTGCTTCACAGGGAATCGAATTGTATTTTGATCAGATACAGAGACAGTATTTATTTCTGATAAATCTGAATGCCTGTAGAACCAAAAATAGATGGCTGTGAATGGTTTTATTGTGTGAGCAGTCAGTGTGTTTGAAGTAGTGTGGCATGGTTTTAATAAAACGTACTGCCCCCCGTGACCTCGCTCGCTTGTTTAATTCTTTCAGATGCAAGGAAGAGAGCCTGCGTGGCTTACCACGCCAATGGTTATGCAACGTCTTGGAGGAAATTAAATCTAGCGATCCATCTTCTAGGCTCTGTGCAACCAGGCGCAGTGCTGGAATTCCATTCTACATACAGGTAACTGAGCAAGCTGTGCATGGTTTATTTTATGGGAAAAAAAGCGCTGGGTCTCTTTAATCCAATATGCAAGAGAGCCCATGTACTCCCCTTTGTTTTTTTCCTAATAAAAACTGAAATTATATGTTTGTCAAAGGTATTTTCTGAATAAATGTAAGAGCAGCTGGGGAAAGACCAGCTACTTTTTCTATAGAAGGAAGTGATAAAAGCCTGAAGTATATGTAAACTTAATCACTGAAACTCGTATAAGTTTTATCATGTTAACTTAATTTCAAAAGTAACTTTCACCACGATTACCCCCTTCGCCCTAACAGTACGCATACATGCAGCCTTTCAGGGCTGGGCATTTTTTCGTGGGGCTCCATGTATATGTGGAAAAAAACAGGGACTTGATTGATTATCAAGGTAGTGTAGTCTTTGAATGGCAGAAGAAGCTATTGGCTGAACAATCAAATACAACCAATAGTGAAATGGAGGTGTCAGCAACAGTTAATGACACTAGAGGCCCCCCCCTGTAGGATCCCATACTACATCACGTACTGGTGGGGGCCAATCTGGGTTACCACCTCCGAAAGGGAGACAGGGTTCCCATCAGTCCCCCTATAGACAAGGTGGATGGGTGAGAAATGGTCCCCCACCTAATTATACATCTCTACCGCCACGACACCCTCAGGGTTCAGGTCATAACTCCGGTGGCAGTCGTGGCAGAGGTAATAGTTATTCCCATCCGGGGTTTAACCAGAACCGGTCTGTTTATGTTCAGGGTCAGCAGAATAATGGATTTTATGGAGGTCCTCCTCCTTTCTGCAGTTACAACCAAGGGATTAATACGAATTATGGCCCACAAGGTGGACCAAGGCCCAGCCAATTTGATAGACTGGGTTTTGAACCACAACTTTTTGAGCCCCCTAATTCATTTGATCGTAGGAATGATTTTGATTATAATGTCAATACAGCTAATAATTTCTTTCCACTCTGTGACAGAGAGGGTCCCTTGGAGGACTATGATCAGAGAGGCTTCGTAGGCCCACTTAACCCATTTCAGGTCCCCAATGTTGAGAGACCTGATGGTTTTGATAGCCTGGGGCCATCCAATCAGGATGGCCAACATTGGGGTTTTCAGAAACCGAGTCAAGGCACAAAACGGTCGGGAGGCCCAATAGAGGATCAAGAGGGGGCAAACGGCTATGAGTTAAAAAAAAAAAAAAGCTCTAGTAGGTTTCGGGATATTTAACCTACCGTATTTTTCGCTCCATAAAACGCACCTAACCATAAGACACACCTAAGTTTTAGAGGAGGAAAACAAGAAAAAAAATATTCTGAACCAAATGATGTACTAAAATATTTTATATTATACTACTACTATGGGTAGGTGGTGGACACACAGCAATACCACACCCCCCTATCAAATCAGCTCAGCTACACTATATCTGGTGGTGGTGGTGGACACAGCAACCTCCCCCCCTTCCCAGATCAGCTCAGGGTGGCAGGGCAGACACAAACACCCCTTAAGCCTCTTCTATCACAACAGGTCAGGTGCCTGGGCAGTGGATACCATGCCAGCTCACACCTCACACCTCCCACCCCCTTATCAACAGCTCACCTCAGGCAGCGGAGGACACTGCCATTACAATCCACAACCCCCTCTGGCTGGCTGGCTCGCTGGCTGCCTGGCTGGCTCTCAGCCTCAGATGTACCCAGGAAGCAGCTAGAAAGGAGGACTGGGGACATAGTTTACAGCAGCAGCTGCCGGGGGAAGGAGCAGGAAGTCAGACTGGACCAGACCACGGCACCGGGGGTTCCGGCTGAAAAAACCCCCAGCAAGGGCTCTCACTGCTTTCGGGATAGTGTCACCTCTGGCGGGTGACACCCGACCTGGGTGCGGAGCGCACTCCCATAGCAATGCTACTGACACCCCCCATGTTTTGACACCCGGGGCAAAACGCCTCCCCGCGCTCCCCCTTGGTATGCCCCTGCAAGGATGCGCCTCACATCCTGTCCTCTCTCCTTCACAGAGAAGCAGAGCACTGGGATTCTGACGCGGCAGGGGGGGGGCGGAACCAGTGCCTGGTCAGTATTCGCTCCATAAGACGCAGGGACATTTCCCCTCATTTGGGGGGGGGGGGGGAGTGCGTCTTATGGTGCAAAAAATACGGTAAGTAAAGTAGTTCTTACCAACTCTGAAAAACTTGTGTTGGATAGGGGCCTGAAATTTGCGCCTCCTCGTGGGTTGAATAAATTTCAAGCCTTCATGGATGTCCATAAATTTATTCGTAGGTTAAATATTAAACGCTACATGCTTTCAAACCCTATCCAGACCAACACCAATACAAGGAATGAGTTCAGCCATTCAGGACTTTCTAACGCTTCATTATTTAATCCACCAGGGGCGCTTACCCCATCTTTGAAAGTCTTTAAGGATGTAGTGCTTAGGGATTTGGATTTATTGCCCATTAAAAGGATTAGATCCGATAAAAATATGGTTGCTTTTTTTAAACTCCTTATGTGAAAATAAGGAGTTGGTGATTAGGCCAGCTGATAAGGGAGGGGGGAATCATCATTTTACATAAGACAGACTGTCTTGCTGAGATGCATAGGATTTTGGGGGATCGTGAGACTTGCACTCCACTACCTTCAGATCCTAAAGCCAAATACAAGAAAATTCTAGAAGGCCTTGTCCAGAAAGGGGTTGTGCAGGGATTCTTAATCACTTGAGACCCGCGCTATAGATGAAGGACGTCTTCAGCACGGCTCTCAAGTGCCGGGTGGACGTCCCTGGTTGTCCTGCTGTGTTTAAATCCCCCCCGCGCGCGCCGCCGAGGTCACGCGGCGGGGATCAGCTGTGCCCGCCGTGTCACGTGATGCCGATGCGCGTGCCTAGCGGCCGCGATGTCCGCCAAGTACACGCGATCGGCTGTTACAGAGGCAGGACGTGGATCTCTGTGTGTAAACAGAGATCCACGTCCTGTCAAGGAGAGAGGAGACCGATGCTGTGTCCCTTGTACATAGGGACACAGATCTGTCACCTCCCCCATTCAGTCCCCTCCCCCACACAGTAAGAATCAATAATAGGGAACATATTTAACCCCTTGATCGCCCCCTAGTGTTTACCCCTTCCCTGCCAGTCACATTTATACAGTAATCCGTGCATATTTATAGCACTGTTCGCTGTATAAATGTGAATGGTCCCAAAATAGTGTCAAAAGTGTCCGATATGTCCGTCGCAATATCGCAGGCCTGACAAAAATCGCAGTTTGCCGCCATTACTAGTAAAAAAAAAAAAATATATAATAAAAATGTCATAATTCTATCCCCTATTTTGTAGGCGCTATAACTTTTGCGCAAACCAATCACTATACGCTTATTGCAATTTTTTTTACCAAAAATATATAGAAGAATACGTATCGGCCTAAACTGAGAAAAAAAATTGATTTTTAAAGAAAGTTGGGATATTATTATACAAAAAGTAAAAAAAATTTTAGTTTTTTTCAAAATTTTCTGTCTTTTTTTGTTTATAGCGCAAAAAATAAAAACCTCAGAGGTGATAAAATACCCCCCAAAGAAAGCTCTATTTGTGGGAAAAAAATTATAAAAATATAATTTGGGTACAACGTTATATGACCGCGCAATTGTCATTTAACCACTTAAGCCCCGGACCATTTGGTAGCTAAAGGACCAGAGGTGAATTCAGAATTTTGCACTGCGCTGCTTTAACTGTAAATTGTGCGGACATGCAATGTTGTACCCAAACGAAATTTGCGTCCTTTTCTTCCCACAAATAGAGCTTTCTTTTAATGGTATTTGATTGCCTCTGCGATTTTTATTTTTTGTGATATAAACGGAAAAAGACCGAAAATTTTGAAAAAAAATGATATTTTCTACTTTTTGTTATAAGAAAAATCGAATAAACTCAATTGTAGTCATACATTTAGGCCAAAATGTATTCAGCCACATGTTTTTAGTAAAAAAAATGTCAATAAGCGTATATTTATTGGTTTGCGCAAAAGTTAGAGTTTACAAACTAGGGTACATTTTCTGAAATTTACACAGCTTTAAATTTATGACTGCCTATCTCATTTCTTGAGGTGCTAAAATGACAGGGCAGTACAAAACCCCCCCAAATGACCCCATTTTGGAAAGTAAACACCCCAAGGAAATTGCTGAGAGGCATGTTGAGCCCATTGAATTTTTAATTTTTTTGTCCCAAGTGATTGAATAATGACTAAAAAAAAAAAAAAATACAAAAAGTTGTCACTAAATGATATATTGCTCACACATGCCATGGTTATATGTGGAATTTCACCCCAAAATACATTTTGCTGCTTCTCCTGAGTACGGGGATACCACATGTGTGGGACTTTTTGGGAGCCTAGCCGCGTACGGGACCCCGGAAACCAAGCACCGCCTTCAGGATTTCTAAGGGCGCAAATTTTTGATTTCACTCCTCACTACCTATCACAGTTTCGAAGGCCATAAAATGCCAAAATCGCACAAAACCCCCCCAAATGACCCCATTTTGGAATATAGACACCCCAAGCTATTTGCTGAGAGGAATGGCGAGTATTTTACAGCTCTCATTTGTTTTTGAAAATGAAGAAAGAAAATATATATATATATATATATATATATTTTTTTTCAATTTTCAAAACTTTGTGACAAAAAGCGAGATCTGCAAAATACTCACAATACCTCTTAGCAAATATCTTGGGGTGTCTACTTTCCAAAATGGGGTCATTTGGGGGGGTTTTGTGCTATCTGGGCATTCCATGGCCTCCGAAACTGTGATAGGCAGTGAGAAGTGAAATCAAAAATTTACACCCTTAGAAAGCCTGAAGGCGGTGCTTGGATTTAAGGGTCCCGTACGTGGCTAGGCTCCCAAAAAGTCTCACACATGTGGTATCCCCGTACTCAGGAGAAGCAACAGAATGTATTTTGGGGTGTAATTCCACATATGCCCATGGCATTTTTGAGCAATATATCATTTAGTGACAACTTTGTGCAAAAAAAAATAAAATTGTCGTTTTTCCGCAACTTGTGTCAACATATAAAATATTCCATGGACTCGACATGCCTCTCAGTATATAGCTTGGGGTGTCTACTTTCCAAAATGGGGTCATTTGGGGGGGTTTTGAACTGTTCTGGCATTTTATACACAACATTAGGAAGCTTACATCCACTCTTCTAACCACTTGAAGACAAAGCCCTTTTTGGCACTTTTTGTTTACATGAAAACATTTTTTTTTTTGCAAGAAAATTATGTTGAACCCCCAAACATTATATATATTTTTAAAGCAAAGGCCCTACAGATTAAAATGGTGGGTGTTGCATTTTTTTTTTCTACACAGTATTTGCGCAGCGATTTTTCAAACGCATTTTTTGGGTTAAAAAATACACTTTTTTTAATTTTAATGCACTAAAACACACTATATTGCCCAAATGTTTGATGAAATAAAAAAGATGATCTTAGGCCGAGTACATAGATACCAAACACGACATGCTTTAAAATTTCGCACAAACGCGCATTGGCGACAAACTACATACATTTTTAAAAGCCTTTAAAAGCCTTTACAGGTTACCCCAGTAGATTTACAGAGGAGGTCTACTGCTAAAATGATTGCCCTCAATCTGACCTTCACTGTGATACCTCACATGCATGGTGCAATTGCTGTTTACATATGACGCCAGACCGACGCTTGCGTTCGCCATTGGGCAAGAGCAGGGCAGGACAGGGGTGCTTTTTTTTTTTTTTCTTTTTTTTTTATTATTAATTTTTCTTTTTTATTTTATTTTTAAATTGTTCCTTCCAAGTATTTTTTTTTTTATCATTTTTATTGTTATCTCAGGGAATGTAAATATCCCCTATGATAGCAATAGGTAGTGACAGGTACTCTTTTTTTGAAAAAACTGGGGTCTTCTAGACCCTAGATCTTTCCTCTGCCCTCAAAGCATCTGACCACACCAAGATCGGTGTGATAAAATGCTTTCCCAATTTCCCAATGGCGCTTTTTATATCCGGGGGGGGCATTCCCTCCCACTGCTTGTAAAAGCAGTCCAGAGGCTAATTAGCCGCTAGGATTGCTTTTACATGAAAGCCGGCCGCAGGCTGAAAAGAATGATACCAAGATGATACCTAAACCCGCAGGCATCATTCTGGTATAAACATTCAAAGTCCAGCAACATACCAGTACGTTGCTGGTCCTTGTTGGACATGTATTGTAATCTTTTTATTTCATGCAGCCAGTTGGCTGAACGAAAAAAGAGATTGATCGGTGGGTATGCCCACCATTAGAATACCACCCTTCATCCACCCACTTCCAATGATGGGCATACACGCACCATTTATATATGCCGAAGCATGGGGGCATCCTCCCGCAAAAAAGTTATGCCGCACACACATGGTCGGACTTTTCCACCGGCAAGCCTCCGTCGGAATTTCGACCGTATGTACGCGGCATTAGGAGCAAAATCGCTCCTCCACTCCTGCTGCCCCAATGCTTCGGCATATTTGCTTTTTTTTTTTAACTGTGGTGGTGAAATCACCTCCTACAGCACTGGAGTCGCAGGGATCAGGCCTGTCTCTGCGAACGCTGCAGTTATGTGTGTTTTTGTTTTGTAAGTGACAGTGATCGATCGATACTGCACTTGGGTGGCCTGGGCTGGACGGAGGGGCAAAAAGCAGGTGCCAGCAGGTATCTGGGCTGATCCCGCTAACACTGCGTTTTTGGGAACCCTAAACTGCTGGGGACGCTAGTATAGATCTGATCAGATCAGATATTGATCTGTTCAGATACTATACCACTAAAGGGGGTGTATGCTTCACGCGTGGGTGTTAGCGTTACTGGCACTAACCTGACGCTGCCTGGGGTGTGACTCAGACCCTCTCTGACGCTAAAACCTAATTGATATCACCCGCCGGGCGATCAGGGGGTTAAACCTTTATTGGGTTATATACACGGCGGGTGCCCTGACACTATAAAAAGCAAACTAACTAACCAGCGTCACCCATAACACTTATATGGTGATCACTGGTGAAAGGGTTAACTAGGGGCAATCAGGGGGTTAAAACCTTTATTAGATAATATATGGGGGTACCTGACGCTATAAAAACCTGCGGCGAACCTAAAAAAATCTACCAGCTACCGATCTGCATCACCGACACTAAGACAGCGTTTAGAAAAACGATCGCTTAGTGACAGTGGTGATGGGGGTGAAAGGGTTACCTGGGGGGCGATCAAGGGGGTTAAACCTTTATTAGATAATATATTGGGGTACCTGACGCTATAAAAACCTGCGGCGAACCTAAAAATAATTACTGGCTGCCGATCGGCATCACTGACGCTAAGACAGCGATCAGAAAAATGATCGCTAAGCGACAGTGGTGATAGGCGGTGAAAGGGTTATCTGGGGGGTGATCAGGGGGTTAAACCTTTATTGGGGGGGGGTTAGGGGGCTACACTGGACCTAAGACTAAACTTTGGTGACACTTTTACAGTCACAAATGTCACTGATTGCGGTGATCACTAAATTAATGGTCACTGCAATCAGTGACACTGTGACTGGGGGCTGGGGGGTGATCTAGGGGGTGATCTGGGGTGTCTGGGGGGGCGATTTATGTCCCTATGTGTCCTGGTGTCAGTGTAGTGTTTAGTGCACTGACCTGATGTCTTCTCTTGTACGGCGCTCGGTATATGTGAGCGCCGCACCAGAGATGACATCACTTCCTCCTGCTCCCTCTGTCTGACACAGACGGGGCATTTCCATTCGCCGGGAGCGATCGCGAGGGGGTGGCCAGAAACGAATGGCTGCCCCCTCATCCCGGAACGCTCCCGGACACTTAGCCACCTCTCACTGTATAGGAGGGGGGTCCGATTGGACCCCCCAACTATACAAAGGCAATCACGTACACTCTACGTGATTGTGCCTGTCGGCGCCATTCTGCCGACGTATATATACAGTGAGCGGTCGTTAAGTGGTTAAAGTGCGTCAGCGCTGAAAGCTGAAAATTGGTCTGGGTACGAAGGGGGTTTAAGTGCCCAGTAAGCAAGTGGTTAACAACAAGGAGAGACAATATTTGGTGCCTTTAGCACCACGTACTCCGGTAATTTATTACCTCACAAAAATACACAAACATCCTACCTGCCCCCCTGGGACGCCCTATAATCAGTGGCATTGATTCCATCACATCCCGGGTGGGTAGGTATATCGATTTTTATTTACAACCGTTGATTGTAAAAATGCTATCACACATTAAGGATTCACACCAAGTGATAAACCTACTAGCAGAACATGTTCCCAGACCAGGTATGTGGCTGGTAACAGCTGATGTGACCTCTTTATATACGGTCATCCCACATGACCTGGGATTGTTTGCTGTCGAATACTTTTTAAGATGGGATTCAAGTCTCTTCGACGAGCATATCATGTTTATTATGGAACTTCTGTCTTTTGAGGCGGCGCATAGTTACTTCTGGTTTAACAACCAGTTTTATAGACAAGACAGAGGGGTCGCTATGGGGGCCAAGTATGCCCGGAGTTTGGGCAAACTATTCATGGCCCTATGGGAGGAGGATGTCGTCTATGCCCAACGGCGACCCCAGGTGGTGCTGTGGGCTAGGTATATAGACAACATCCTTTTTATTGCATATTTAAATAGAAATACCAGAGGAATTTTTCTGAATTTTGAGGCAAACCAAACAGTGATTAACTTTCTAGATTTAAGAATTGGTATTAAAGATGATCTTTTTACTACCTCTACATTCCTTAAGAGTACTGACAGGAACTCTTATATTCCAGTTGGGAGTTGCCACAATGAAGCCTGGCTTAAGTCAGTTGCTAAGAGTCAGTATCTTTGCTTAAATAGGAACTGTACAGATAATAATGAATTTCTAAGACGGGCAGGTATTCTAAATGAACGTTTTCTTGAAAAGGGCTATCCTATTGCCTCCCTTCAGAAGACCCTAGATGACATTTCATTGATTGATAGGAGCGATCTGTTGAAGGACAGACCGAGAGGTGATGGGTCGCCTTCTGTTCCATTCATTACCACCTATTCTGTGCAGCACATGAATGTCAAGAAACTTATCAATAAGCCGTGGCACATCCTTACTAATGATTTGATCCTTGAGTCTGTACTTCCTGACAGGCCACAAGTCATTTATAAGGGTGCCCCATCCATTAGAGGGAGAGTAGCGTCCAATGTGCTCGACCCCCCTTCTATAAGGAAAGGCTTTTTTGAACATTTGTCTGGTTTCTGCCATTGTAGGAGATGCAGGGTGTGCTCTCTGAGTGGTTGTACACACAGACGCACCCATAAGTTTATATCAACCAGTACTTCATTAGAGTTAGAAATAAAGCCCCTTATTACGTGTTCCTCCGAGGGGGTCATCTACCTGCTCCAGTGCCCTTGTGTGCTACAATATGTGGGCAGGTCTAAGCGACCCCCTCGTGTGAGATTGAACAAACACATAACAAATATCTTGACTGGCTTTCCGAAACATCCAGTCTCCCAGCACTATCTGGAGGTTCATGCAAAAAATCCAGATAAAATTATCTTTCTGGGGATTGATAAGTATGCTCCACAATGGAGGGGTGACTCTTTAGTACGCAGTATATCCAGGCTAGATATGGCCTGGATACATAAGATCAAGTGCTACGCCCCTTTTGGGCTGAACGTGGAGATTGATCTAAATGCCTTTTATTGATCATTCTTGATTTCCTCGTTTTTAGTCTCTCTTTTTAGCAATGTATGGGTTCATTTGTACATATATTTAATTTTATGTGTACTTGATGTGACTCCTTGGCAGCACCATCTCTTGTTCACCTAATATGTGAATATAGGGCTTAGTAATGCATATTGGATTAACTTTCAGAGATATGATTATTTTTTATTTCTGGATATTTATCAATTTTTTTCAGTGGGTTAGGTATATTACCACATGACGCACTCTTTATATATATATATATATATATATATATATATATATATATATATATATATATATATATATAGTGTGAGAGTGAGAGCCCCTGTCTTAGTGAAAATGTGTTTAAAATGGACACAGGACTCTCAAAGAAGCTATTTGAGAGGTTCCAGCAAAAGATTGCGGAGCAGAGAAAACTATGCTTTAAGTTTTCTCTGGATTTTGTAAGTCTGGATTGGAGCTGGCAACTTGAAGACTTCAAAGAGCATTGGGAGGGAAGGAGTCTTCAGTCATGTGTCCGGGTTTTCTAGGAGCTCTGCAGGTTGAGTGTGTGGCCAGGTGCACACACTCGTTATAAGGAAGAGCTGAAGATAGCTCAGTGTGTGTGGAAAGGAGTTGGTGTGCCAGCAGTTGCTGGAGGGAAATGTGCTACTGTGGAAGAACTCGGGCAACATCCTTGAGACGGTTCTCCATCTGGGAGAGGTTCCAGGTCAGTAGACTGAGAGAGTTGGGCTAGCTGAGAGAGTCGGGGAGACTATAGCTGAGACAACTGGAAGAGAGTCTTGGGGACCAGAGGGGACTGTAAGTCTTGGAGGAGTGTGGAAGCCTGGAGTGTCAGGAGAGCCCTTCCTAGAGGCCAGGAGTGGGCCTGTGCAGCAAAGAACTGCGCCGAAGGCTGAGCGAGCCTTAAGAGCCAGGTGGATTGGCATTTTCATGTGTTGATGTTTTTGGGAGAAGAGCCCCTGTGTGGGAAACCAAATGCATGTATGAACTTTCCTTTTTTGTTTCTTTCAATAAAAGTGGGCTACCACACCCTTAAACCTTAGTTCCTGTTGGCTGTGAACGGGAGCGACGTGCTGATGTCACCGACATACCAACGAGTCCCGGAGCGAACGGGCTGTCTTAGCCGGCCGGCTAAATTATACCACACGCCTTAGATTCACGATTGTTTGTAAGTGCATTTTTAATATATTAAATACTGTTTTACCGGATTTACGCTATGGTGGCATTCTTTTCCTTTGTACTTCAACAACTGTGACATACGGAGAGAATTGGCGTTTAATCCTGGAGATAGCTAATAGCAATATAGAGACCCTGGCAGGGGAATAGCCATCTGTCTGTACCGATCCGTGAATGGATCATTCGTTCTGGTAAGCGGCAGTGATAACTAGTGGTGGTGGAACCTTTCTCTATCGAATACGTGGCACTTTTTCAAGGGTTTTTAGTGTTTTGAAGTCACCAGTGGTTGAATAAGATTCGCATCTGCAACATATGGTCATTTTGACTTTCAGGATTTTCCATCTGTATATGCATTTTTCACTATTTACATACAGGACTGTGCTCTTTTTTCATTTTTATAGTTTTATGTTGGGCTGTCTGGAAACAGTCGGGACTTTTAATTTAGTTGCTAACTATAAACGTTAGAGACTGCATCCTGCTACACCATGTGTTTGTTCATATTTTGGTGGTACTCATTTAAGTGTTGCGCAGCTTTATTACGTTGATGTGCCTGTCCGTGCCATTCTGCCGACGTATAAGTACAGGAGGCGGTCGGCAAGCGGTTAATGGCAAAGCTGTTGAAGTCCAGGTTATGAAAGACAGAGGCATTATTGAATTTGTGATTCCTACAATGCTAAAAACTAAAAATGCGACTTTCTCCAAGGTCTATTAAAGGATGTTGAAGACGTACTTCACTTGGCGTGAAGTTCAGTTTCTCTGGGGGATGAATCTTTTTCATGGAGCTTGGTCTGGACTAGTGTTAGGCGACCAGTACTTTCAAGGGTTAGGTTTCTTTTTGTTTGAGACTGATGTCGTTTCATTTTTAAGACGGGGACTCGTGTAGCTCCCTCTATTTGTTCCCCTCAGTAAGGCTTAAATCGGGTACACTCTGCGCTTAGAAACTGCCGTTTGAACCCATCAGAGACATTTCTCTTTATATTCTTACAAATACATCTACAAGTTGGTGTTATTTGTTGCCCTTACCTCTGCAAGACGAGTATCTGAACTGGCATCCCTATTCTACAAACAACCCCTTTTCAGGTTTTGAAAAAGAACAAGGTGGCATTGAGACCTAGGACTTCTTCTTAAGGTAGTTTCTGCATTTTGCCTTGACTTGGACATCATTCTTCCATTTCTCAGTCTGGCTAAAGTTAACCCAAAGGAAAGGTTTCCTTATCTGCTGTTTTTTTTTATTTTATTATTATCCTAGATGAACTGGTGTGCCTGCTTCTCATTCCACTATTTCTAGGTGGCTCAGCAGACCATCATCCAAGCTTAAGGTCTCGAGGTCCTGGGTTCCACCCTTTTCTTGTCAAGGTGCACTCTACTAGATCTTGAGTGCTTCTTAGTCTTCAGCATCAAACAACTGTTTCTCATATTTGCAAGGCTGCCACCTGGTCTTCTGTTCACACCATCTCTAAGTTCTATAAGGTGGATGTTGAGGCCCTATCTGATGTCTGCTTCAGGCCTAAAGTCCTTCAGGTGGCTTTCTGAATGCAGGCAGCCTCCAGTTCTCAGTTGTTTTTTTCTTGGGCCTGTTTGTGTGTGTTTTGTCTGTTGCCCACCCATCCTATGGACTGCTCTTGGGTGTCCTGAGGCTAAAAAACTTCCTGTGTCCTTCAATGAAAGAGAAAGAAAATGCTTTTCTTGGACACCATTGAGTCTGCTTCTCTGTGTTTATGATCATGCTCTCACTGCTTTGCTTCTAAACTGAGGCATGCTAGTAGTAAGAGGGGTTACCCTGGGCTGGCTTACATGTTATTTGTGTTTGCCAGTGTCCAATCCACCTGTAGGAAACCCTATAATTTCCAGTGTCTCTCAACAGACTTTCAAAAGACAAAAATACATTTTATGGCAAGTACAAAAAAACTTTTCTTTTTTTTTTTTCAAAAAAGGATAAAGAAATGTGAACAACAAATTAAAGTGACAGTACACAACAATGGGTTATCTTCTTGTGTCTTGCAGAATTTGCTGTTTCTTGTACGTTCATTGATGGATAAAGTGTTTTCTTATTCTTGACCGTTGAGTTTTAGCACCATCTTCACCTAGTAGGACACTAGGCATAAAAAAAAGCACATGACCGCCTATGGGCAGTCCTAACTGGTAGTCAACCCCCCTCTCTGCAGCTTTTTTGCTTAGTGTTGGGAAGTAAGGACCTAAGGTTCCTGCTTGTAATCTTCGTCCCCCTTTTTTTGCAGGTAAATCCTTTTCTTTTGATGAAGAATTAGGCAGACTGTTGTCCAGGCTTATGTCAATAATGTTCCAGCTTTTTCCTTCCCCGTTACGGCACACTCCACCAGGGCGATTATTGCTTCCTGGGCTTTCTGACATCAGGTGTCTGTGTCTAATGTTTGCAGGCGACTACCTGGTCGTCTGTATACACCTTTACCAAGTTTTAGAAGTTGTTTTTGCACCATAATTTTTTTATTGTGTAATACAGTGATGGTAATTCATTAGATATAGGGGGCCATAATTGTGCCCCCCTCCCCCAAACTTCTGGGAGCTGCACATATTAGGTGTATGTAGCGATACAGAATATTTTTACACCAGTGTGGTGCAAATGTTGCTGGAGATGGTCGGAAGCTGGTAAAAAGGTGAGATGTCGTTGAAGACAGCAAGTATGCCACAGTAAATAGTTAGACACTAGGAATATGTTACATTGGACTGCTAGAGATCATTGCCATTACTGCTCCTTTACAAATGCATGCTCCCACCACTGGCTGTTGGGGTCCAAGAGCCTCATCTTGAGAGCTAAAGGACCACATGCTGCCCTGAGACCATAGATTGAGCAACAGGGATGTAATGGATCCTGTAGCCCATAAAAACAATATTACTATTGTGTGCCGACATTGTGAATAATGATCTCCAGTGTCCAGGTACAGTGCAGCTGTTGAAGCAACTGAAGTACAATAAATTGTGTATGACTAATGGTGAAAATTAGCCTGGGTGATTCCATTGGCTGTTTTGTCTTGCACAGCTGGAAGTGTGTGTGAGAGTTTATGCAAACCACACAAGACAGCCAGCAAATTCCAAAAAAGCAGGTGGTACTAGAATTTTACAGGAAGTCAAAGAATTTGTGAAAGGACAGTAGGAAGGCAATGAAAGTTCAGAGAAAGCCAAAGATTTACAGGAAAATGTCTGAAAGTACATAAATATAAACCTGCACACTAATACCATTTACCTAAAAGAGATTCCAGCATCAAAATAGCTTCTGTCCATCTGTTGTCAACCTCAAGTATAAAAGTGATACATCCATTCACTTCTGATCCCCCACTGCGAGGTGCTGATAAGTAATTATAAAACATCACGCTCTTGTTTTGCGAGACGCCCTTTAGCTTTCCATCTTCTTTGCCAGAGATAAAACACAAAAGACGTTTGGTTTTGTTAAACAAAGATTTATTGTTTCAGTTAAAACATAATTTTCTGGCTTCAAAACAGAATCCTATCCAAGTGTGTCTAGATTGCTATTCTAGGTACCATAAAACTGGAATTCTCCAAGGTCGAGAGCTTTTCTCACCACTGTTACCCTTGTTCTGACAACATGTAACAATGATATTCGAAGTCGGCTTGCAGTATTGTTTTTTTTTTAACTATCATATAAACTTTTTATCATGCTAGTCAGCGAACCACAGTCAAAATCATTTTCCGCTTCAAGGCTCCATATTCAGCTTGACAGCACAGGAGATTCCGAGTATATATTGAATTCCCCATTTTATTTGACTGCAGAATGTTTAGAAATTTTTAAAGTGATACTAAACAGAGAAGTTAACGCAGAAGTAAACTCTTGTGACAGACCCAACTGGGACGGGGGCTTTTGTAGGGGACTAGGGGCTTGCCTCTCCTACCCACTGATTATGGCCCATAGAGAGAAAATAATTCTCTAATGATGGACAACAGCATAATGGATGCTGAGAGCGAGGCTTGGATTACTTCTCTGAATAAGGACAATAAATCTTCCCTTCTGGAGTGGATGAAAAGGTGTAATATTAATCTTGTACAGGTTAATAGTCAAAGGGAATATTGTGGCCCTCCTACAGACTGGGTTGGAGAGGCTCCTTCACTTCGGACAGAAATATTTATCAACAATATCACTCGAGATCTATTAATTCCACCTTTTCAGACTACTGTAACATTGTACGAGTTTGTCTCATAGACTTTTGTTGGCTGTTGCCGGCCAGTCTGAGGTGGGGTGGGTTCACTGTTGTGTTTCTCTCCCACTGTGTGCCTCCTAGGTGTGAATTCCCATTGTTAATTGAGTTCATTGAGACACCTATTGTTTGGCTGTTGGCTAATTTGGCTAACTTTTGGTGGTTCCTACATGATGGGATTAGTCTGGTGTCAACTCTACCTTGTTATCTAACCTTTGTGTGATGTTTTGGGTAATATTTGGTTTCATTGTTCATGTGGTGACTGACCTACTTTCTTTTTCGTACATCACGGGACACAGAGCGACTTAGTCATTACTAATGGGTTATATAGTTTACCTTCAGGTGCTGGCACTGGCAACTTCCAAACCGGAAGTACCCTCCCCTATATAAGCCCCTCCCATCCGGGAGCACCTCAGTTTTTTGCCAGTGTCTAAGGTGTTGGCCAAAGAGTAACATGTGTTTTCCTGGGCTTGCGTACAGGTTCTTTTACGGGCCTTAGTAAGCTGTTCCGGATCCCACCAAAAAAGCTTCATAGCTAAACGGTCGGTACCCGGGCCTTGCAACAGAAGAGCAAGGTTTTGCCTGTAATGCCTCTCTTAGGAGGGCTGGACCCTGGGATCCAGAGCTCTGGTCATACCCACGACCAAGATGTTTTCTGTGCAGGGTGCTATACAGGTCCAGGGGAGTGGAATCCTTGGGAACCCGGTCCCTGAAGGTTTAATTACAATGCCTGCCGTGATAGGTGAAGTTTGGGCTTCTGTGGACCAAACAGAGTCCTGCGGCGGGGAACAGGTAAGTGGGGGCCCCCAGGAACTTGGTTCTATTGGGGGACCCCCAAGCCTAATTTGTCTTTCTGTCTGTTACCTAACGGTATTCCCGCTAATATCTGTGTATGCCTGTAACTACTGAAAAATGTAAAATTGTAATAGTAGTCAAGAAAAAAAAAAAAAAGAGGACCGCGGTACCTGTGTTAAACCACTAGAGGCCGCTGTGGTCCATTTTTTCTTGTCATGTGGATCTTTGGTTTTCTCAAAGTCAAAAGATCCAGGCAGTTGGTAAGTTCTCTGTGGGAATCCACTTCCTCTGCCCTGTTGCTGCGCTCATCCACCGCACAGGCCCTCCGGCAAAAAGGGCCCTGGCTCCTAGTCCCTGCTTGGTTTCGAAAAGGGCGGCAATGGTGCACGGGCGCGCGCGCGGGCGCGTGCACGTGCCTCCTATGAAGAAAAAGGGGCGGGGCGGGTGGATGACGCTCGATGCGCGCCGCGGCGCTTCTGCGCATGTGCAGGCGTCCCAGCATGTATAAAAGACACAGTACAAGTGTCAGCTGGATGCAAACAGAGCTAGCAACAAACAGTGGCACACAGAGGCAGTTGATGCAGGCATCCCCATAGAAAGGCACTTTAGTGGACACCAGCTGGTATATAGCAGCAACTGTGTTAGACTATTACCAGCAAAATTGGTGTATGACGACGGGAATACCTCAGCTTTGTGCTTAAAGGATATGTCGTCCAGACGCTCCGGAAATAAGTCTTCCAGGAAGCCAAAGGGGTCTCCATCGGGCTCTGAGGATTTTGGGCATGCTTGTACTGCACCAATCTCCCCTGAGAATTCAGAGGTCAGTAGCCGTAGGAACCCCGCAGGAGTGCCTGGTGCTGCGGCTGTCCCCAGTCCACCTGCTCCTGTATATATAACAGAGGAGGTTTTATCCTCAACTCTGGGAGGATTGGAAGAGAGATTAACAGCATTGATCGCTGCTTCCCTGTCACAGGGAAAGCGCGTCCGATCTCCGTCTCCTCCTTCAGAGTGCCTGTTAGTGGAGGAACAGCCCCACACAGAGATCGACCTACCTGAAGGGGATCAGAATGAGGTTGATTCAGTTATGGAGGAATCAACAGTGGAAGAACCTTTCTCAGCATCTCAGGCTGAAAGATTATGGGTTCAGTCTCTGACTAACATGGTCCGATCAGCATTTAAAATGCCTCTGGCGGAACCATCAACCACTACGGTTTCCTCACTGGGGTCGCTGAAAACTCCCCAGGCTGTCTGTTCCTTCCCAATCCACCCTTTATTGGAAGGGCTTATTTACCAGGATTGGGAGCATCCTGATAAAATATTTACTCCCCCCAAGAGATTTCCGGTGATCTATCCCATGGAGGATAAGTTCATAAAAAAATGGAGGGTCCCTACAGTGGACGCAGCCATCTCTTCTGTGAACAAATCACTGACATGTCCAGTAGATAATGTTCCAATGTTCAAAGACCCAATAGATAAAAAATTGGAGTCTTTACTAAAATCTGCTTTCTCTACAGCAAGCATGGTGACACAACCTGTGGTAGCAGCGTTTGGAGTCTGCCAAGCGGTGAAAGATCAGTTGAAACAAGTCTTAAGGGACTTACCAGATCAGCAGGCTCTTGCCCTAGCTGACCTACCTAGAGCCTTGTGTTTTGCGGTGGACGCCATAAAGGATACAATCCAACAGGCCTCCCGCTTTACGCTGTCTGTAGTACATATGCGTAGGCTTCTATGGCTCAAAAACTGGTCTGCTGAAGCTCCCTGTAAGAAATTGCTGGTTAGCTTCCCATTTCATGGAGAACGCTTATTTGGAGAAGATCTGGACAAATATATCCAGAAAATTTCTGCCGGTAAAAGTTCACTCTTACCGGTTAAGAACAAGAGTAGAAGTCCTTCTTTTAAGAGGCCTACTTCTCCAGTCCCTGGCACATCGGCTGTGAAACAGTTCCGACGGCCTCCGCGGTCAAATTCAGGGGGCAGAAATCAGGGACAATCACAGGGTAACAAGAAACCCTGGGTCAAGAGAGGTACAAAACCTCCCCCCAAGTCATGAAGGGTTGCCCCCACTCAATCGGGTGGGTGGAAGACTTCAGTTGTTCACGGAGACCTGGCGGGACACCATCAGAGACAGATGGGTGCTCTCCGCAGTAAGTCTGGGATACAAGCTGGAGTTAAAAGACACTCCTTCTGCCCAATTTATGAGGTCAAACGTGCCAAGCGATCCCCAGAAGAGAGGATCCCTCCTTCTGGCACTAGAACAACTATTGCTCCAAGGTGTAATCATGAAGGTTCCCCTGGAAGAAAGCGGGTTCGGGTTTTACTCGAACCTTTTCACAGTCCCCAAACCAAATGGGGACGTGAGGCCCATATTAAATCTAAAAGGGCTAAACAAGTTCCTAAATATCAGGACTTTTCGGATGGAGTCGATCCGATCGGTGGCCACCGCCCTACAAGGGCAGGAATGGTTAGCCTCGATCGACATAAGGGATGCTTATCTGCATATTCCCATCTTTCCGGCCCACCAGAAATTTCTACGCTTTGCAGTAGAAGGGCGCCATTTTCAGTTCAGAGCCTTACCTTTCGGTCTGGCCACAGCACCACGAGTGTTCACAAAAATTCTGGCCCCACTATTGGCCAATCTAAGAACACAAGGTGTAACGATAATGGCGTATCTAGACGACCTGCTACTAATAGACCACTCAGTGGAAAAGCTGGAAGTAGCTATTCACAAGACAATCAAGTATCTGGAATATCACGGTTGGATTATCAACCGGGACATGTCAGCTCTAAGACCAGTCAGAAGTCTGGAATACTTAGGGCTAAGGCTGGATTCAAATCAGAGAAAGATTTTCTTACCTCCAGAAAAGGTGTCGTCTTTAAAAGATTTGACCCACTTAGTGGGTACAAAAAGAAAACCATCCATACGCCTGTGCATGAGGCTGCTGGGAAAAATGGTGGCTTCATTCGAAGCAGTACCCTACGGTCAATTCCATTCAAGGAACTTGCAGAGGGCCATACTGTCAGCCTGGAACAAAAAAGTTCAGGCTTTAGACTTGCCAATGTCCCTGTCCCCTTCCGTTCGCAAGAGCCTCCATTGGTGGTTGGTGCCCCAGAATCTGGAAAAAGGGAAACCCTTCAGTCCGGTTTCTTGGAAGGTGGTCACTACAGATGCCAGCCTCATAGGCTGGGGGGCAGTACTGGAGCAATGGTCTCTCCAGGGCAAGTGGTCAGAAGCAGAGAAGGCCCTGCCCATCAATCTCTTAGAGATACGAGCAGCCCGGTATGCCCTAGTAGCATGGATATCCAAACTCCAAGGGTCCCCTGTCAGAATTCAATCAGACAATGCCACAGCAGTGGCATATATCAATCACCAGGGTGGCACCAGGAGTCGTGCAGCCCAGAGAGAAGCGAATTGCATCCTGGAATGGGCAGAAAGATATGTCCCAGCCATATCCGCGGTTTTCATCCCAGGAGTGGATAATTGGAAAGCGGACTTTTTAATTCGCCAGCAATTATGCCCGGGGGAATGGTCTCTTCACCCCGAGGTTTTCCAGGCAATATGCCAGCGGTGGGGAACACCGGATGTAGATCTGCTAGCATCCAGATTCAACGCAAAGGTGGACAGATTTGTGTCTCGCACAAGGGATCCCCTAGCTTGCGGCTCGGATGCCCTAGTGTTCCCTTGGGATCAGTTCAAGCTGATATATGCATTCCCACCGCCACAATTGTTACTGCGATTAATCCGCAGAATCAGGGTAGAAAAGAAACCAGTGATTCTGGTGGCTCCAGCGTGGCCCCGAAGGGCATGGTACGCGGAGATTGTAAAAATGTCAGTGAGGAGTCCTTGGACCCTCCCACATCGTCCGGACCTGCTGTCGCAAGGACCGATATACCACCCTTCCTTACCAGCCCTAGGTTTGACGGCCTGGCTATTGAAGCCCACATTCTGAAAAAGAGAGGGCTCTCTAATCCTGTGGTATCTACCATGATCAATGCCAGGAAGCCGGTATCCAGGCAGATCTATTTTAGGATCTGGAAGGCGTACATTACATGGTGTGAGGCCAAGAAATGGCATCCACGTAAGTACGTAATAGGTAGGATTTTGGACTTCCTACAGTGGGCTGTAGATAGGAAGCTGGCCTTGAGTACTATCAAGGGTCAGATTTCGGCCTTGTCAATATTTTTTCAAAGGCCCTTGGCTTCGCATTCACTAGTCAAAGCTTTCATACAAGGAGTGATGCGTATTAGCCCTCCGGTTAGTATTCCCATATGTCCATGGGACTTAAACCTGGTTCTGTCGGTTCTACAGAAACAACCGTTTGAACCATTGCAACACATTTCCTTGGTTCTTCTCACCAGGAAATTGATTTTCTTAGTAGCCATTTGTTCGGCTAAAAGAGTATCGGAATTAGCCGCCTTGTCCTGTAAGGAGCCATATCTGGTTGTCCATAAGGACAGAGTAGTATTACGTCCTCATCCAGCCTTTCTTCCTAAGGTGGTATCGAGGTTTCATTTGAACCAAGATGTGGTTCTTCCTTTTTTTTTTCCCAAGCCTAGCTCGGTAGAGGAAAAGTTATTGCATTCTTTGGATGTAGTAAGAGCAGTTAAAGCTTATCTAAAAGCCACTGCTCAGATTCGCAGAACGGATACTTTGTTTATTCTGCCGGAAGGCCCCAGAAAGGGTCAGGCAGCATCAAAATCTACTTTAGCCAAGTGGATTCGACAGGTCATAATACAAGCCTATGGCTTGAGAAAGAGACCGCCTCCATTCAAAGTTAGGGCGCACTCCACAAGAGCAGTTGGAACTTCATGGGCAGTGCATCACCAGGCCTCCCTGGCTCAAGTCTGTAAGGCCGCAACATGGTCTTCAGTACACACGTTTACTAGATTCTACCAGGTAGACGTTAGAAGTCAGGAGGATGTCGCCTTTGGGCGCAGTGTGTTGCAGGCCGCAAAAGATCCTCATGCCTGATGGCGCCCAGCTTATGTATAGTGTATCCCTCCCCTCATTTGGCATTGCTTTGGGACGTCCCATTAGTAATGACTAAGTCGCTCTGTGTCCCGTGATGTACGAAAAAGAAAAAGGGATTTTTATAACAGCTTACCTGTAAAATCCTTTTCTTGGAGTACATCACGGGACACAGAGCTCCCACCCCTCTTTTTGGGACACTTATTGCTTTGCTACAAAACTGAGGTGCTCCCGGATGGGAGGGGCTTATATAGGGGAGGGTACTTCCGGTTTGGAAGTTGCCAGTGCCAGCACCTGAAGGTAAACTATAACCCATTAGTAATGACTAAGTCGCTCTGTGTCCCGTGATGTACTCCAAGAAAAGGATTTTACAGGTAAGCTGTTATAAAAATCCCTTTTTTGAAGTGTATAAAAACCTGTAGTTCTGTTAATAAAACAGTCATTCCTTTTGGTTTTACATCCATATGTGTGACTCTACAGGTGAAACTTTGAAAAATTTGAATATCGTGCAAAAGTTCATTTATTTCACTAATGCAACTTAAAAGGTGAAATTAATATATGAGATAGACTCATAACATGCAAAGCAATATAGTGATTTTTCATAATTGTGATGATTATGGTTTACAGCTCATGAAAACCCCAAATCTCAGAAAATTTGAATATTGTGAAAAGATGCAATATTCTAGGCTCAAAATGTCCCACTCTAATCAGCTAATTAAGCCATAACACCTGCAAAGGGTTCCTGAGCCTTTAAATGGTCTCTCTGTCTGGTTCATTAGGAATCACAATCATGGGAAAGACTGCTGACCTGACAGTTGTGCAGAAAACCATCATTGACACCCTCCATAAGGAGGGAAAGCCTCAAAAGGTAATTGCAAAAGAAGTTGGATGTTCCCAAAGTGCTGTATCAAAGCACATTAATAGAAAGTTATGTGGAAGGGAAAAGTATGGAAGAAAAAGGTGCACAAGCAGCAGGGATGACCGCAGCCTGGAGAGGATTGTCAGGAAAAAGGCCATTCAAAAGTTTTGGGCACTTTCACAAGGAGTGGGCTGAGGCAGTGCATCAAGAGCCACCACACACAGACGGATCCTGGACATGGGCTTTAAATGTCGTATTCATCTTGTCAAGCCACGCCTGAACAACAAACAACGTCGGAAGCGTTTTACGTGGGCTAAAGAAAAACACACCTGGTCTGTTGCTCAGTGGTCCAGAGTCCTCTTTTTCTGATGAGAGCAAACTTTGCATCTCATTTGGAAACCAAGGACCCAGAGTATGGAGGAAGAATGGAGAGGTACACACTGCAAGATGCTTAAAGTCCAGTGTGAAGTTTCCACAGTCTGTGTTGATTTGAGGAGCTGGTGTTGGTCCACTGTGCTTCATTAACTTCATGGTCAACGCAGCCGTCTACCAGGAGATTTTGGAGCACTTCATGCTTCCTTTCGCAGACGAGCTCTATGGGGATGTTGAATTCTTTTTCCAGCCGGACTTGGCACCTGCCCACACTGCCAAAAGCACCAAAACCTGGCTCAATGACCGTGGGATTACTGTGCTTGATTGGCCAGAAAACTCACCTGACCTAGAGAATCTATGGGGCATTGCCAAAAGAAAGATGAGAGACATGAGACCAAACAATGCAGAAGAGCTGAAGCCCACTATTGAAGCATCCTGGTCTTCCATAACACCTCAACAGTGCCACAGGCTGATCGCTTCAATGCCACGCCACATTGAGGCAAGAATTGCTGCAAAACGGGCCCAAACCAAGTACTGAGTACATATGCATGCTTATACCTTTCAGAGGTCCGATTTTGTTCTATGTACAATCCTTGTTTTATTGATTGCATGTAATATTCAAATTTTCTGAGATTGTGGATTTGGGGTTTTCATGAGCTTTAAGCCACAATCATCACAATTATGACAAATCACGGCTTGAACTATCTTGCTTTGCATGTAATGAGTCCATCTCATATATTAGTTTCACCTTTTAAGTTGCATTAGTGAAATAAATGAACTTTTGCACGATATTCAAATTTTTTGAGTTTCACCTGTATAGTCACCTGGGCTGCACAGATGAGAAATAGGAGATGACAATAGCTGGTCTTCACAATCTCACACTGCAGTGGGGACACAGAGAAGATGGTTGGGACAGCTGAAGGCTGAATCAACCAGATATATTTCACATAAATGCTTTAGTGGCTTTGTGAGTAGGAATACTCTGTTATATAGTTATATAGCATGTAATGAGTGATTTTATAGTCTGGGTGTAATGACACTTTAATTGTGCTTGGGCTGTTTTCCAAAGTGGAGTGAACTTCTGTATATATAGAGTATACATTAGATGTTGGTCCAACACCTCGGGATCTTTGGATTCCAGCATGTTTTATTGACGTATCACATAATACAGCAGTTTTAAATTGAGCAACTTGGTTAAATCTTTTAAAAAATGCTGAAATCCAAAGATTCATGGGTGTTAACTTGCCTGCTTGTTGTAGTATTGATCTGTTATCATCAGGCAAAACTGGGTATTTGAAACGGTGATGAGAGAAAAGATAAATCGGATCCCTCATGCAGCAGTAGATTGAATCGTTTCCATTTACAGCTGTGGCCAAAAGATTTGTGAATGACACAAATATTAATTTCTCTTTTCGTCCATGGACGGACACAGCTCCTTAAATTTTAACATGTGGGTTATGTTCCTGTTCATAGGAGAGGACTAGGCAGAACATGTTTGTTATCTTAAAACATGTAACTTTAACAGAGTTGAACAGCCCCGCCCAGGGGGCGGTCCCCCTGGTCATAACCCCTCACCCTGCAGCATGCAGCTCAGTTTTTTTCTGCCTAGCAGAGGAGAAGGACGTGGCTCCCTTTTGGGCCCAGAGTCCTGAAGAAATTTTTAATTTTAATTTTCCGATTCTTCTATCAACTGCCGGCTCGGCGACAGGCTGGATATTATAGATCCTTGTAGTCTTCCCAGTCTGG
The DNA here is from genome assembly GCA_029206835.1 of Rana muscosa. Taxonomy (NCBI): domain Eukaryota; kingdom Metazoa; phylum Chordata; class Amphibia; order Anura; family Ranidae; genus Rana; species Rana muscosa. Next base: position 243,975,119 of record CM055121.1, on the reverse strand, counting down.
CCATCGAGCGTGCCACCAGTCCTTAGCTACGCGTTGGTTCTGCCACGACATACCCCATGGCTCCAGGGGTGTCCGGTGAGCATATGCTCCGGGGTCCACATATGACTGGGCTGCTGTTGTCTCACAGTGGACCGGGCCGACAGCTACTCCGTACCATCGGTTGTGGGTCTGTCAGGGACGCGCCAGCAAGTCCTCGCAAGGACGGGTAAGTACGGTTCCTCCTGCCTCGGCAGGATGGAACAGCTGGGCATTCCCGGGATTAAGGGGTTCTCCTGTCTTCCCTTTTCCCTGCTCTCTGTCACCCTTTCCCCTCATGCCCTAGGGCCCACTGCGACCGGGGTATACCTGTGGGGGGACTTCGGGTCCCTGTGGGGGACCGTGGGGCGCCGGGGTCCGCTTCTGTGAGGGGGGGGGGGTTCTGTCTCCTGGAAAAGTCCCTGCACGGTCTTCTCATCCACATCGCGGTGTTAAGACGCCATTTTGCCTGCCTTTCTCCATTGAAAATTCCATTGGCGGCCATTTTGTCGTGGCCGCGCTGTGACACAGGTCAGTATTGCGGGCGGCCATTTTCTTGTGGTCCACGTCCTTTTATATGAGGCGTCTGGCGGCCATTTTGGAGTGGGTTTGGCCTCTAGCACTGGCTTTCTGAACAGCACACAACTTGTTCTCCTCAGATTTTTTTTCTCACAAACACGCGGTGTATACGAGGAAGGCGGGCAGAGGTGCTGAGCGGTCTCCCTCTGGGTGGTGAGTCCCCTGGGTAACCCCCTAGATTGGCGCAGCAAGGTGGGTGGACTTCTTAAGTGTCTTTAAACTTAGTCCCTGAGGGCTGTCAGTGGGTGATAATGGAGTCAGTATCTGGCCTTTCTTCCCCTAAATTGCCAGAGGCAGCAAAGGTGCCCCTGCGGTTCCCATGGATACGGTGTCGGCGGTCCTGAAATCATTTGTTGCCAGGGTAGAGCGATGTGCAGGCGTAAGGGGGGTAAAAGGGCGCCCCCTCCCCCGCCATTTTCTGGGGGATTGCTCTGACTCAGATTCGGGCCTGGCTGTGGCTCAGGACCCCGGTTCTGGTATGTCAAAGGATGCGGACCAGGTCCTCCCTGGTGGGGAGGACCCCTCGTCTTGGTCAGTGCTGGACAGAGCACGTACGAGTGCACTTATTGATCACACTAATCTAACCGCTCTGTGAAAGTTTTTCCTTATGTTACTTTGATAAGTCATAGATAAGGAATGGGCATGACCGGAGAGGTCCTTTTGTGGTCCCTCAGCGCATGACGGTCCGTTATCCTTTTGAGGAGAGCCTTTTGAAAAATGGGGCTTTTCTCCGGTCGTGGGCCCCCCGGTCTCTCGGCTACATAAGATAACCTCTCTCCCGTTAGAGGGGACCCCTGCCTTTAAAGGCCCTAATGATAGGAGATCTGGAACGGTGACCCGCTTTATGTTCGCCATGCTGGGGTTAGAGTTGCGACCTATATTAGCTGCGGTTTTGGTGCCTCAGACACTCACTGAATGGGCAAAGATTTTGCAACTGACAGCTGAGGAGCATCAGCTTCCTCAAGAGTGCGTAAGGCTGACTGACCAATGGTCCAGGGCCTTGTGTATGTCTGTGATGCCACTCTGGATGAGGCCCTCTGGATTTCCAGAGCCTCTGTATCTGCAGTGGTACTGCGCCGCCTGTGACATGCTGGTCCGCTGACCAAGCATCCAAAAAAGCTCTAGCAGATTTGCCCTTCAAAGGTGGGAGGCTTTTTGGTACCTCGCTGGACGACATTATTAAGGGTGACACTGGAGGTAAGAGCACACTTCTCCCACTGTCCTCTATGGGGAAGAAGCCACGCCATAAGCGGGGCCCTCCTATTCCGCGCAGAAGCGGTATTTTCGTCAGATCCTCCCTGACTGGCAGGCTCCTGTTGGGGGACAGGGGTGTCCCTGGGTGCGTAAGCCGAACAAGACGGCTAATAAGCTTGATACCACATGAGGTTTTGCCCCCGTCCGAGTCAGGGTGGGGGGTCGGCTTTGTGAGTTTGTAGCTCGGTGGTCCTCCCTGCTCTCCGACCAGTGGGTCTGCGAGGTGGTTGCTTCGGGGTACAAGATAGAGTTCTTTCTTGTCCGCCATACAGATTCTTTCCCTCAAATCCTCCTCTGCTTCCGGCTCATAGGTCTGATTTGATAGGAGCAGTACGGGACTTGCTCAGGTGCGGTGTAATTTACCAGTGCCCCTGGAGGAAGGGTTTAAGGGATTCTATTCAAATCTGTTTATCGTCCTAAAGAAGGAGGGTGTCCGTCCAATCTTGGACCCCATGGCCCTCAATGCCTTTGTGAGGGTGCAAAATCATCCGGGGGATTTTCTGGCGTCCCTGGACATCAAGGACGCCTACTTGCATGTCCCCAGCCTAGCATCAGCACCAAGAGTTTTCACCAGGGTGCTCGCCCCTATTCTATGCTGAGACAGCGAGGCATTGCCATCGTAGGTTACTTAGACGATCGTCTTCTGAGAGCTGCTTCCAGCCCAAAATTAGAGGACGTGTCTATAGCCAGTCAGACTCTCCAAGGATTTGGATGGATACTGAACCCCCGGAAGTCGGTGTTAGTTCCGATTCAGCGCCTAGAATACTTGGGGCTGATTTTGGACTCATCGGAGGCGAGAGTCTTCTCCCTCCAGAGAAGTTGCAGACACTCCAGGCTGCAGTGAGGTCGTTAACATCCCGCAATTGGTTGTCTCTCCGTTTCTGCATGAGTCCTGGGCCTCATGGTAGCCTCCTTCGAGGCAGTACCGTATGCTCAATCCCATACTCGGGTGCTGCAGAAGGAGATTCTATCCAAATGGAACAAATCCCCATTGTGTCTGGATCATCAGATCAGGTAAGTCGCCTAGACAGGGCCACTTTGACTTGGTGGCTGACATCCCCGACACTTCAGTCCGGGAAGTCTTTCCTTCCTTTCCACTGGACTGTGCTCACGGCAGATGCCAGCATGACCGGTTGGGGGGGTTCGGTCGGCCCAGGGCCGCTGGACTTCGGAAGAATCTCTCCTACCGATCAATGTCCTTCGAGCGTTTAGACTGTGCCTCTCCAAGTGGTCGCAGAGGCTTCAAGGGCGTCCGGTCAGGATACAGTCGGACAACGCCACGGAGGTGGCTTATGTCAACCATCAGGGTGGAACAAGGAGTTCGGACGCAGCGTCGGTCGCTCACTTCCTGAGATGGGCCGAAAGGAGCGTACCGGCTCTATCGGCTGCTTACATTCTGGGCGTAATAACTGGCAGGCGGACTATCTGATTCGCCAGATGCTGGACCAAGGTGAATGGTCGTTGCACCCTGAGGTGTTTCAACTCCTTGTCAGAAGTGGGGCACACCAGATGTGGATCTCCTGGCCTCTCGACTCAATCGCAAGGTGTCGAGGTTTGTGGCCAGGTCCAGGGATCCCTGGGCAGACGCGTCAAACGCGTTGGTGGCTCCATGGGGTCAGTATCGGCAAATTTATGCCTTTCCCCCAATGAATATGCTTCCTTGTCTGCTCAGCGGAGTGGAGGCCGAGGGAATTCCGGTGATTCTAATCGCCCAAGGCTGGCCCCAACGTCCCTGGTACGCCAACCTCGTGGGACTGGTAGCAGACGCTCCCTGGCGTCTGCCAATGTGGAAGGGCCTTCTGTCTCAAGGTCCCATGCTTCATTCTGCTTTACAGTCGCTGGCTTTAACGGCATACTATTGAAAGCCAGGTACTGAGGGACCGTGGTCTGTCAGATTTGGTAATCTCTACCATGTTAAGGGCCCGGAAATCTTCCCGAAAGATCTACCATCGCGCTGGAAAGCATACATCACTATGTGTGGAGATATGAAAATAGTGAGAGATAAGGGCGCTAAGTGACAATCTATCAAAATAATTCTAATAGATGTTTAAATTAATAAATTACACCTGCCTTAACTAAGTAGCGCTGTATAGTGTATGGATACTAAACCAATAGAATCACAAAAAAGAATTTTAAATGGTGAACAGAATATTAACGAACAAACTGCAACACCAAAAAAAAAACAAATACATATACACACTCTATATGAATAAATAAATGTGCAATTAAGTCCAAAAGTTGAACACAATAAAGTCCCACAACAATGGTGAACAAAACGATTCCTCTGCATGTGTCATAAAGCTTCCAGATACGTGATGTATTTTTTCAAGTAAATCCTTGTGACTTTCAGATCCACCTTCACCGTGAACACCCGATAGTGCTAAAGTAAAGATGGAAGCTTACCCCAACAAATTTACCCTTTTAACTAAAAAAGAGGTCAAGCAGGCTTTCTGCAAGTATCAACTTGCTAGATATAAATGAAATGGTGTCAGCTAAGCAGGCGATGGTAAACACTGGGATATGGAGAACTTTCCTCCTCATGTGTTCATCTTAGATGCAGAGGAATCGTTTTGTTCACCATTGTTGTGGGACTTTATTGTGTTCAACCTTTGGACTTAATTGCACATTTATTTATTCATATAGAGTGTGTATATGTATTTGGTTTTTTTTGGTGTTGCAGTTTGTTTGTTAATATTCTGTTCACTATTTAAAATTCTTTTTTGTGATTCTATTGGTTTAGTATCCATACACTATACAGCGCTACTTAGTTAAGGCAGGTGTAATTTATTAATTTAAACATCTATTAGAATTATTTTGATTGGCACTTAGCGCCCTTATCTCTCACTATTTTCACATTGTTTTCAGCTATCACTGAATTTTGAGGTGCAGCTTTTTTTCATCAATTTATTTTATATTAATTGGCGCAGGTTTTTCTTTACTAATGTGTGGAGATATGTCTTGGCGCCCACGGGCATATTCGGTTTCTCGGATCCTGCTGTTCTCACAGCGCGGAGTAGATCAGAAACTTGCCTTAAGCACTATTAAGGGGCAGATTTCAGCCTGGCTGTCTTCTTCCAATGACCCCTAGCGGCTCACTCACTGGTAAGTACGTTTGTACAGGGGGTCCGACACGTGATTCTCCTGATTGGACCACCGCTTCCTCCGTGGGACTTGAATCTGGTTCTCTCTGTACTTCTGGAACCTTCCTTTGAGAACACCAGGGAGTATTCATCTCAACGCTTTCTCAGGAAATTGTTTGTTTTTCTAGTTGCCATTACATCGGTCAGAAGGGTTTCTGAATTGGCGGCCTAGTCTTGCAAGTCTCCTTACTTCGGCTTTTCACCTAAACGAGAACATTGTACTTCCATCTTTGTGTCCTCGGCCTTCGCATCCCATGGAGGTTGCGCTACATACTTTGAACGGGTTACGTGCCCTACGGGTGTACCTGTTTGCTACGGCTCTGTTTACGGAAATCGGACTCACTATTCGTGTCGGTGTCTGGTCCACAGTAGGGCCTGTCGGATTTCGTCGGCCACCTTTCTAGGTGGATCAGGCAGACCGTCATCCAGACCTATGCCCTTAAGGGGCGGGCACTTCCCTTTCCTGTCTTGGCGCTTTCGACCAGGGCAATTGGTTTTTCCTGGGCTTTCCGACATCAAGTATCTGTCTCACAGGTGTGTAAGGCAGCGACCTGGTCGTCTGTTCACACTTTCTCACAGTTTTATAAGATTAATGTGAGTGCATCTTCGGATGCTTCCTTTGGCCGCAAGGTGTTGCAGGCGGCTGTTTGAGGTTGCAACTCCTCCGTTGGGGAGCTCTGTTTTTTTGGGGTGAAGTGAAGTCTTCTTTTGATTGCTGTTCCCACCCCTCTTTTTTTCTGACACTGCTTGGGGATGTCCCACATGTCAAGATTTAAGGAGCTGTGTCCGTCCATGGACGAAAAGAGAAAATAGGATTTTTTTGTACTCACCGTAAAATCCTTTTCTCTGTCGTCCATGGACGGACACAGCACCCACCCCTCCTTTTTAAGTTTGTACTACTTTTTGACGAACTGAGCTGCATTCTGCAGAGTGAGGGGTTATGACCGGAGGGACCGCCCCCTGGGCAATGCTGTTCAACTCTGTTAAAGTTACATGTTTTAAGATAACTAACATGTTCTGCCTAGTCCTCTCCTATGAACAGGAACATAACCCACATGTCAAGATTTAAGGAGCTGTGTCCGTCCATGGACGACAGAGAAAAGGATTTTACGGTGAGTACAAAAAAATCCTATTTTATGGTTCCTTTCTCTTATCTTTAATGGGATGCCATGGTGGAGAGGAGGGTCTATACCTAAAGTCTCCTGATACATGCTGTGCTACACACATAGATTACCAACTGAGATAAAAAATAAAACAAATCAAAACAAATATAATATAATAGTGACAGTCCCAAAAGGCCACACTTGTATGATAATATAAAATAACATGTAAAATGACACTCCAAATGCCCAATGATGAGTGATACTGTGTTTCCCAAGGGGGAAATGTCGCTTTAAAGCCTCGTACACACGAACGAGTTTCTCGGCAAGAAACGACAAGAAAACTGCAGAGAGAGCTTTCTTGCCGAGAAAATCGTTCGTGTGTATGGTTTCTCGTCGAGAAAACTGACCAGAATCTCGACGAGAAAAATAGAGAACCTGCTCTCTATTTTCTCGTCGAGATTCTCGTCGGCCTGTTTCTCGACGAGAAAAGTGTGTGTGTGTGTGTGTGTGTGTACACTTACCTGTCGCCGTGGAACCCCGCGCATGCTCGAATTGACTTTGTCGCATGCGCGGTAGCTTCCTAGGCATAGGTAGGGTGTAGCAAGATGGCGGCGACGGCATCGAATGTGACGAGCGCACGCTCGTCATAGTCGATGACGTCACCGCGTTCGCTCCATTCAAAGAACCGCGGGTTCTTTGAATCAAGCGTGTGTACACTCGGCCGGGACAAGTTTCTTGTCCAAGAATCTCGTCAAGAAAAACGACGTGTTTTTCCTGACGAGATTCTCGGCCGTGTGTACGAGGCTTCAGACTCCATCTCCAATGCTTGCTCACATAACCATGTCAGAGAGTTCATGACCACGCTATAGCCGAATGATGGCTACAGCGCGGTCGCACATTGCTGGGGAGGGCATTGATCACAGATCGGGGTAAAGGGCCAATCACAGCGGCTCTTTACCATGTGACCAGCTGCGTCCAGTCACAGCTGATCTCAGTGTAAACAGGGTTTGGCAGTTATTGGCAATCCTCTCCTCACGCTTACAGCACGTGAGGAGAGGAGAGCCGGTAACCGGCCAATGTGAAGTGGGATATCTTCACTGATAATCAGGGCACTGATCATCAGTGTACTTATGATCAGTACAGCCCTAACAGTGCCCATCAGTGCCTCCTCATCAACGCACATCAATCTTTTTACATATGTTTATCAAAAAAAAAAAAAAACAGTGGTGAATAAATACCACCCAAAGAAAGCTCTGTCTAAAAAAAAAAAAAAAAAAAAAAGAATACTTTTTTTTTTTTTTCAAGATGAAACCTTAAATCCTGCAGTAATTGGTGTTATTTTCAGCAATCAGGAGATGGATAAACTGTACAAAACCTCGTTTAACTAAAAGGCAGAATTTCGGATTACTAAAAATAAATTGTAAAACAATTCAAGCACACACGCTCCCCAAAAGCTTTTATTCGCCAAATACCAAATTTTGTGCCCCTACAAGCCGAGCCTTGGAGACTGTAATTGCCTCCATTGTTTCAAGTGCCAAGGATGATTTCATTTGCCATGCTGTGACTTGCCCTGGCACGGTGCTATGTATCATGGCATTTTATCTTAAACCAAGAAGGTGATGACATTAAGTGGAAGGGCAGGTATTTGTTTATACGGCAAGTTGAAGACTTTTATTTACTTTGTTAACACTTTCTATTATATAACTGCATTAAATGGCATTTGCAGGTCCCGTTTTCTGTTCTGAAATGTTTCCTCTCTTTGTTTGTTATCGAAAGCATTGAGGTCAAGGCTTAGTCGTGTATGAATTTGGAGTGGACTTTTACTATAAATAATTTGCTCAGTGTGGATTATTGGGAATGGATTAAATAATTTGCATCATGTCCATTTGACAAGGTTATAGTTTAATACTTGCTCTTTACACCTTGCTATTGTGATAGGAATGTGGGGACCAACAAACTTTTTTAGGCTGTTAGGTGTTGGATTTCATTTTTTTTTGTAGGCTAGACAGACAAGTGTTGGATGGCTGCATTATCTATAGCTCTGCATTTCAAAACAAGTTCTTTATACTATTAAAGGAATTGTAAAGGCAGAAGTTTGTTTTATCTTAATGCATTCTATGCATTAAGATTAAAAGCCTTCTGTGTGCAGCAGCCCCCCTCACCCCCCCTAATACTTACCTGAGGTCCCTCTCTTTCCAGCAATGTCTACGAGTGTCTCAGCCATCCGAGATTCTCCTTCCTGATCGGTTGAGACACAGCAGCGGCGCCATTGGCTCCAGCTGCTTTCAATCAAAGTCAGCTAGCCAATCTGGGGAGAGAGGGGGCGGGCCGGGCCAGGGCTCCATGACTGACTGAACACAGGGAGCTGTGACTCAGCTCGGGTGCCCCCATAGCAAGCTGCTTGCTGTGGGGGCACTGAACAGGAGGGCTTGGGCAGGAGAGTTGAAGAGGGACCATAGAAGAATAGGATCGGGGCTGCTCTGTGCAAATCCACTGCAATGGAGCAGGTATGTATAACATATTTGATATTTTTATAGAAAAAAAAAGAAGACTTTACCATCACTTTAAATTGTTAACTTTCCTTGTCATCGGACTCGCATCGGGAAAAAAAACTGTTTTCAGCCCAGTTTACGGCATTTTAGTACATAGTTGTGTGTTAACCAAGAGTACATGTAAAACAGAATTATGAATATTTTGCTAAACTACTGTATTTAAAAAAACATTCCCATTTTATTTTTTCCACTTTTTTTAATACCTTGTTGACTTACTGAACAGTATGTCCATGTACAGCAGGGGTGGGCAACTCTCCAGCTGTTTTGAAATTACAAATCCCATGAGACATTGCAAGACCCTAACAATCACAGGCATGGCTCCTAGAGGCAGAGGCATGATGGGATTTGTAATTTCAAAACAGCTGGAGGGCCGAGGGGGCCTACCCATGATGTACAGTATGCACTGTGTGGCATGGAAGCGATCAGCCTGTGGCACTGCTGAGGTGTCATGGAAGTCCAGTTTGCTTTGATGGTGGCCTTCAGCTCTCCTGCATTGTTGGGTCTGGTGTCTCTCATCTTCCCCTTGAAAATACCCCACAGATTCTCTATGGGGTTTAGGTCAGGCGAGTTTGCTAGTCAGTCAAGCCCAGTTGATACCATGATCATTAAACCAGGTATTGGTACTTTTGGCAGTGTGGACAGGTGCCAAGTCCTGCTGAAAAATGAAATCAGAATCTCCATAAAGCTGGTCAGCAGAGGGAAGCTTGAAGTGCTCTAGAATTTCGTGGTAGAGGCTGCGCTGACTTTGGACTTGAAGAAACACAGCGGACCAACACCAGCAGATGACATGGCTCTCCAAATCATCACTGACACTGGAAACTTCACACTGGACCTCATGCAACTTGGATTCTGTGCCTCTCCACTCTTTCTCCGGGCTCAGGGACCTTGATTTCCAAATGAATTTAAAAATGTACTTTAATCCGAAAAGAGGACTTTGAACCACTGAGCAACAGTCCCGTCCTTTTTTTCTGTAGCCCAGGTAAGACGCTTCTGACGTTGTCTCTGGTTCAGGAGTGGCTTGACACAAGGAATGTGACAGTTGTAGCCCATGTCCTGGATACGTCTGTATGTGGTAGTTCTTGAAGCACTGACATCAGCCGTAGTCCACTCCTTGTGAATCTCCCCCAAATTCCTAAATGGCCTTTGCTTCACAATCCTCTCAAGGCTCCGGTTATCCCTGTTGCTTGTGCACCTTTTTCTACCACACTTTTTCCTTTCACTAAACATTCCATTATTATGCTTGGATACAGCACTCTGTGAACAGCCAGCTTCTTTAGCAATAAACCTTTGTGACTTATCCTCTCGTGGAGGGTGTCAATCAGGTCAGCAGTCCTCCCCATGATTGTGTAACCTACTGAACCAGACTGAGAGACCATTAAAAGGCTCAAGAAACCCAAAAGCCCTGTACACACGATCGGATTTCCTATGGATTTTAAACCAATGGATTTTTCCATCGGAAATCCGATGAAGCTGACTTCTATCAGTCTTGCCTACACACCATCAGTCAAAAAAACGATCGTTCCATACGCCGTGACGTAAAACACTCAGACGAGCCAAGAAAAATTAAGTTCTATGCTTCTGAGCATGCGTCGACTTGATTCTGAGCATGCGTGGGTTTTTTATCCAATGGAGTTCCCCACAGATGATAGTAATTTGCTATCGTTTTTTTTCCATCGGATAAATTTAAAACATGTTCTATTTTTTAACACCGATGGAAAAAAGACCGATGGGGCCCATACACGATCGGTTTATCCGATGAAAAAAGTCCATCGGACTGTTTTCATCCGTAAAACCGATCGTGTGTACAGGGATTTAGAGGTGTTTTGAGTTAATTAGCTGATTAATGATGTGACATCATGACTCTACAATATTGAACTTTTTCACAATATTCACATTTTCTGAGATACTGAATTTTGGGTTTTCACTAGCTGTAAGCCATAATCATCAAAATTAAAAGACAACAATGCTTGAAATAGATCACTTTCTGTGTAATGAATCTATATAATATGAAGTTCACTTTTTAAATTGAGTAACTGAAATAAATTACTATATATAGTAGAGTATAAGCCGACCCGAATATAAGCCGAGGCACCAAATTTTACCAAAAAAACCTGGGAAAACGTATTGACTCAAGTATAAGCCTAGGGTGTCCATCTGCATGCCTCACTGTGTCCATGCCTCACTGTGCCCATGCCTCACTGTGCCCATGCCTCACTGTGCCCATGCCTCACTGTGCCCATGCCTTACTGTGCCCATGCCTCACTGTGTCCATGCCTCACTGTCACTGTGTCCATGCCTCACTGTGCCCATGCCTCACTCTCACTGTGCCCATGCCTCACTCTCACTGTGCCCATGCCTCACTCTCACTGTGCCCATGCCTCACTCTCACTGTGCCCATGCCTCACTCTCACTGTGTCCATGCCTCACTCTCACTGTGCCCATGCCTCACTGTGTCCATGCCTCACTGTGTCCATGCCTCACTGTGTCCATGCCTCACTGTGTCCATGCCTCACTGTGCCCATGCCTCACTGTGCCCATGCCTCACTGTCACTGTGCCCAATCTCCCTACCTGATCTCCTGCGCTGTGTGACTAGACTGACGTTTAACATGGGAGTCTATGGAAGGGGTGCCCGGGTTTGAAAAATCAGTGCTCCCCGGCCGTAGGTCCCCTGGACAACAAACTTTGTCTTCTTGTAGAGGAAGAGTGGGGCTACATTTGTGCCAAGTTTGACGTCCAGGGGACCTAGGGCCGGCCAGTACCGGGTCCCCAAATCCACCGGAGAAATTACCGTTTAACATGGGAGTCTATGGAAGGGCTGCCCCGCTTTTGAAAAATCGGTGCTCCCCGGCTGTAGGTCCCCCGGACAACAAACTTTGGACACTTGTAGAAGAAGAGTGGAACTACATGTGGGGGGCATTTTCAGCACACAAAAAAATGTGCTGAAAAACTTGGCTTATACGCGAGTATATACGGTAACTTTTTAATGATATTGAATTTTTTGGAGATGCACCTGTACATTCTATGAGCATCATTCCAGTGTACTCCGATGGCTGCTTTTATATTTTTATTGAAGTCTGTTTTTTTTTTATGTAATGTTTGCGTTATCTTGTACCTTGTTCCTACCCCAATAAACAAATTTAACACGAATGCTACAAAATACTAACATGCTTTGTAAAATATATGTGCAATACAATACAACATTTTTACAAGACTGCAGTGTGAATCCAGTCTAAAACAATATTAATATAGGAATTATATCCTAAATGCTTGAAGAGGCAGTGAACATTTTTTGGTAAAGGCTGTTTCTCTAGCTGCCTCCTTATATTTAGTATCAGGGATGAGCCGAACACCCCCCTGTTCGGTTCGCACCAGAACCTGCGAACAGACAAAATGTTCGTGTAAACTTTAGAACCCTATTAAATACAATGGACTCGAACGTTCGAAATCTAAAGTGTTAATTATAAAGGCTAATATGCAAGTTATTGTCCTAAAAAGTGTTTGGGGACCTGGGTCCTGCCCCAGGGGACATGTATCAATGCAAAAAGAAGTTTTAAAAACGGCCGTTTTTTCGGGAGCAGTGATTTTAATAATGCTTAAAATGAAAAAATAAAAGTGAAATATTCCTTTAAATTTCGTACCTGGGGGGTGTGTATGATATGCATGTGAAGTGGCGCATGTTTCCCGTGCTTAGAACTGTCCCTGCAAAAAATGTCATTTTTGAAAGAAAAAAAATGCATTTAAAACTGACTCGCGGCTATTAATGAATTGTCGGCTCCCGGCAATACATACAAAAGTCATTGAGAAAAAAAAAAAAAAAAAGCGTGGGGGTTCCCCAGAATTCAATTACCAGGCCCTTCAGATCTGGCATGGATTTTAAGGGGAACTCCACCCCAAGTTTAAAAAAAAAATGGCGTGGAGTCCCCCTAAAAATCCATACCAGACCCCTTATCCGAGCACGCAACCTGGCCGGCCGCAGGGGAAAAGGGGGGGACGAGAGAGCGGCCCCCCCTCCCTCCTGAACCGTACCAAGCCACATGCCCTCAACATGGGGAGGATGTCCCCATGTTGATGGGGACAAGGGCCTCATCCCCACAACCCTTGCCCGGTGGTTGTGGGGGTCTGCGGGCGGGGGGCTTATCGGAATCTGGAAGACCCCTTTAACAAAGAGGACCCCCAGATCCCGGCCCCCCCCCTATGTGAATTGGTAAGGGGTACATTGTACCCCTACCATTTCACGAAGAAAGCGTAAAAAAAATGTTTAAAAAAACACACAAACACCTTGAAAAAGTCCTTTATTTAAAAAAATAAATAAATAAACATTCCAGTGGTGAAATCCAGTGTCCCGCGGCGATCCCGATGTCCAGCGCTGTCCTTCATTGGTTGTGCCTGAGCGGACCTGATGGGGAACTCCCTCTCAGTATTTTAAATGTATAGACCCGCCCCTTCTAAAGTTCCCCATCAGGTCCGCTCAGCGGACGAGATGCGGAACATGAGAAGGGGCGGGTCTATACATGTATTACCAAAGTGAGAGCAGTTCCCCATCAGGTCCGCCCCCTCGGTATGTCAGACCCGCCTACGTCATTGGCTTGAGCGGGGAACTTCCTTCACTATGTAAATTTAAATTTACATAGTGAAGGAAGTTCCCCGCTCAAGCCAATGACGTAGGCGGGTCCGACATACCGAGGAGGCGGACCTGATGGGGAACTGCTCTCACTTTGGTAATACATGTATAGACCCGCCCCTTCTCATGTTCCGCATCTGGTCCGCTGAGCGGACCTGATGGGGAACTTTAGAAGGGGCGGGTCTATACATTTAAAATTCTGAGAGGGAGTTCCCCATCAGGTCCGCTCAGGCACAACCAATGACGGACAGCGCTGGACATCGGGATCGCCGCGGGACACTGGATTTCACCGCTGGAATGTTTTTTTTTTTTTTTTTTAAATAAAGGACTTTTTCAAGGTGTTTGTGTGTTTTTTTAAACATTTTTTTACGCTTTCTTCGTGAAATGGTAGGGGTACAATGTACCCCTTACCAATTCACATAGGGGGGGGCCGGGATCTGGGGGTCCTCTTTGTTAAAGGGGTCTTCCAGATTCCGATAAGCCCCCCGCCCGCAGACCCCCACAACCACCGGGCAAGGGTTGTGGGGATGAGGCCCTTGTCCCCATCAACATGGGGACATCCTCCCCATGTTGAGGGCATGTGGCTTGGTACGGTTCAGGAGGGAGGGGGGGCCGCTCTCTCGTCCCCCCCTTTTCCCCTGCGGCCGGCCAGGTTGCATGCTCGGATAAGGGGTCTGGTATGGATTTTTAGGGGGACTCCACGCCATTTTTTTTTTAATTTGGGGTGGAGTTCCCCTTAAAATCCATGCCAGATCTGAAGGGCCTGGAATGGATATTTGGGGGAACCCCACGTCAATTTTTTTTTTATTTGCGGCGGGGTTCCCCTTAATATCCATTCCAGACCTGAAGGGCCTGGTAATTGAATTCTGGGGAACCCCCACGCTTTTTTTTTTTTTTTTATCAATGACTTTTGTATGTATTGCCGGGAGCCGACAATTCATTAATAGCCGCGAGTCAGTTTTAAATGCATTTTTTTTCTTTCAAAAATGACACTTTTTGCAGGGACAGTTCTAAGCACGGGAAACATGCGCCACTTCACATGCATATCATACACACCCCCCAGGTACGAAATTTAAAGGAATATTTCACTTTTATTTTTTCATTTTAAGCATTATTAAAATCACTGCTCCCGAAAAAACGGCCGTTTTTAAAACTTCTTTTTGCATTGATACATGTCCCCTGGGGCAGGACCCGGGTCCCCAAACACTTTTTAGGACAATAACTTGCATATTAGCCTTTATAATTAGCACTTTAGATTTCTCCCATAGATTTTTCGAATTTGCCGCGAACACCCCAATTTGTTCGCTGTTCGGCGAACGGGCGAACAGGCAATGTTCGAGTCGAACATGAGTTCGACTCGAACTCGAAGCTCATCCCTATTTAGTATAAAGGAAGAGACCTATTACATTTCAACCGCCATTTTTTTTCAGAGGACCCCATTATCTGAATGTGAAAAATGACTCTACCATATGTATGTCCATTTTATAAAAAAAAAAGTTCTTGACAGTATATTTATTTTACCTAAAACATGTTCAGCAATAAGTCTGTCCTTTATTTTCTTTTGTCAAATTATTTTGAAGAGAGGTATTGTTTTATTTAGTATCCTTCAGGAAGGTGGACGCCTTGTTTGATTGAAACTAGTTTTCCTAAAGAATTGCCCCATATTTGGATTTAGCCACCTTGCTCTTAACCCTTACCAGGTTCTGAGCCCATGAGAAAAAAAAGCATACTCTGTGCCAAAATACTACCATCACCCTGGGTATGGTGTACTAATGTGCGGAGAGTTTGCTGTGCTTTCTACATATCTTTTGGCGAGCTGCAAGTAAGATGTGAGTTTTTTTCTCTCTTTTTATTGCTCTTATTTTTATTGTTTTTCCATAAATTACACTAGTTTTAAACCATCTTTGGGAGAGGCTTGTTCCATGGATGTTTTTATTTTTTATCTCAGCTGAGAGTCTCTGCAACTGTTTCATATCTACTGTTGGTCTCTTAAAGCAGAGTTCCACTCAAAAGTGGAAGCTCCAATTGTTTGCTTCCCCCCTTCCGTTGCCACATTTGGCACCTTTCGGGGGGGGGGGGGGTACCCATCCCCACTTCCGGGAGACCTGGATGTGGCGAGGTCGCCCGAAAGTTCGGCCTCCTTCCTCCGCCGCTGGGCCAGCTAGAAATCACAGCATGCTTCACGCATCAGTAGAAGCAGCTGTAAAGCCGAAAGAGACCCGATTGGAAAGTTGGCTGGGGTGCCAACATCGCTGGATCCCTGGACGGGTAAGTGTCCTAATTTTAAATGTCAACAGCTATAGATACCATGATTCACCTGTGTGGAATACAGTCTAGGCATATTTTTCCTCCTTTTATTGTCCCCTTTCTCCTCCCTTCCCCCTCCCCTTCCCTCTCCTGCCTCTCCCTTCCATTTTCTTGCTTCTTTTTTGCCCCTCCCACTTTCCCTTCCCCACCCACTCATTTTCCTTATTTTCCCGGGTCCCCCCACCCCCTCTTTTTTTTTTTTCTTCCTTCCTTCCCACTTCCTCCTAGGAATTATTTTGTCTGTTTTATAAGGATTCCATGTTCTGGTTTAATTATATCTTTGGAAAACCCTCATGTATTTGATTTTAACTGACGCTTTGCATACTCTCCTTTAATATAATTGTTGTGTATTCCTGCCTTATATGCATGTGTACCTGGTGCTTTCCTGTTATGCTGAATGTTTATTGTACTGACATACAGATGTTAAAATAAAGTTCTTTCATTTAAAAAAATATTAAAAAATTTCTGGTGGAGCGGCGGAACTCCTCTTTAAGCCAGCCATAGAGCAATAGATGTATTTGCATGCTGAATGTACCCAAATTGATGGATCGATCAACTTGGGTACAACCAACCTGCCGGATTTTACATGTGATTATTGCTAGCAGCTGTTATTGCTGCTTCCATTTATCGCTGTGTTCTCCTGGCTGGGATGGCTGGAATAGCAAGGAGAGCAGTAATTAGCACAGTAGTGACATCAAATCTCAACCCAGATCTCATGAGAGAGCCATCAGTGCCTTAGACCTCACACTGCAGATATACAACTATGAGACTGTAGACTTAGGAGTGTCAATGTACCTTTACATAACAGGAAGGGCACTGCTATTTTCCCAGAAGAATTCCAGACAAAAGGTCAATTTTTTGGGGTGGTACTCAGGCAAATTTACATTTCTAAATGCTCTATAATACAAGACAAATGTTCAGTTTTGAGTTCAGTTCCACTTTAAATCCATTTTGTGCTGTAACACCAGATAACGCTGTCGTTTTTGTAATGCAGTTGATAAAACATTAGCCGAGAAAGGATGGTTGGCTTGTACAGTCTGGTCTGCTTGGCTAGAAATAGGTCAGCTCATCCTTATCTGAGCTCTCACATACAATCTCTACAGTCAGGTCTTTTTTTTTATTTTATAAGTCGAATGACTCTCAAACAAAGCAGCTATTGTTCACTTAAATGTTTGAACAAATGAAAATCAAAAGGACATCTGATCTTAAAGGATTTTAAACACTGAATGTGTCACGTACTCCTTTACTGTAATAAAACCACAAATACAGTACATAGACCATTAAGGTGACTTCTATAAAGGTCTTCCATGACTTTATATTGTTTTTCTCTTGCAATTTTAGAAGATATATTGATATTACATAATTTTTGCAAAGACGCTTTTCCGTGCGCTAATATTTATCCAAATTGGAAGCCATCTTTGTCCAATTCAGGGATCTATGAAGCAGCATTAGTATGACAAATAAATTACATTTACTAAATAGGTAATGATTATTTAATGCAATTACTTTTTAAAATGTATTTATATAACTGGCTATGATCCTTGGTTACATTAATGTGGTTGTAAAGTCAGAAGGTTTTTTTATCTTCATGCATTCCATTATGGGTGCACCGATACCGAGCATTTTCACGAGTACTTGTACTCGTGCAAATGCTCCGATGCTTGACCCGATACTTGGGCAGTCAGGGGTGATCGGGGTGGGGGGGGTTACAACCATTGATCTCCCTGTATAGATTTCAATAAAGCAGCTGACAGCCGCTCCACCTCCTCTCCTCTGGTTGATCCTGCCTGTTCCTGTGTCCCCTTTTGTGTGTGCTGACCATGGTAATCAAGGTGCTGATCCATGATACTGTCAGTTTGCATGCCTCCATCATCCCGCAGTCTCCTCTCTGCTCTGGGTCTCTTCCTCTCCTTCTCCCCCTGCCTATTTGTCAGTTCCGAAGCCTGTTTGTTAGTGTGATCTCCTCCCTGCCCCTCCCCTCATGCTGCTCCTCCCTGTGACTTGAACATAACAGTCATAAGTAACTACCATTCCCTCTGTTTTATCAAGACCTAATGCTGTGTGTCAGTTTTTTTTTTTTTACAATTCTAATCCTAAATACCTTCTCACAGCACCGATGTGAGGTCATATGACCTTCCTCTGCTGGCCGGCAGATGTTAGAGGGTTATCTTAGCCCCTCCCTCTGCATTCCTTAGATCTGGTAAGGAGAGCAAAGGAATGTCATGTGACCTCGCATCGGTCCTGTGAGAGAAGGTATTTAGGATTAGGATTGTAAAAATCCTGGGACAGCGCTACCATAACTTTAGAAAACATCACTGCCAGCCCCCTCTCACAAAACACTCCCCCGTGTCACCCTCAGAATTAACAGAAGCCTAAAATACCAGAAGCAACGCCGCTTGTTCTGGCCGCTCTCCTCCTCCCGCTCCGCCTCCTCCTCGAGTGTAGCTTTTGATTGGAGGAGAAGAGCGGTCATGTGACATCAATGAAACAGTAGAGGAGCGTCACATGACCAGGTCCAGGAGAGAGCGGCGCCAATTGAGGTATACAGAAGCTTTGTTCTAAAATGACAGCGACACAGGGTGAGCGGTGCATAAGAAGGGGCTGGCAGCGATGTCCTCCCAACTTCAGCGTAGGCTGGGAATGCTGTCCCAGGAGACTGGGGGTCTCCTGGGAGTGCAGGGGGGAACTTTATAATGAAAGGGGGCTGTGAACTGTGCTGTGGGGGGTCCGTGTGCTGTGCGGGGGGTCCGTGTGATGTGGGGGGGTCCGTGTGCTGTGCAGAGCTGTGCATTGGGTCCGTGTGCTGTGCAGGGGGTCCGTGTGCTGTGCAGAGCTGTGCAGGGGTCCGTGTGCTGTGCGGGTGTCCATGTGCTGTGCAGTGCTGTGCGGGGGGTCCGTCTGCTGTGCAGGGGGCTGTGGAAAGTTTTTTTCCTAAAACTTCCCTTTTAAAATTAGGGTGAGTGTTATACGCATGTGCGTGTTATACGCCGATAAATACGGTATATAACAGTTTAAATTCAAAACTTCAAAAGCAGTTATAGACATCCAGAAAATTACCATTTCTCACGTTTTCTCAAGGCATTCGGCCCAAGATCTAAGCACCTTGAGCAAAATGCAGCCTGCTTGAGAAGTGGTCATTGGCTGGATGCTTTTAAGTATTACATATGACTGCTTTCTAAAGCAAATAAATTGAAAGACTCTGCACATCTTTATTTTGATGCTCCTGGAAGGTATTTAGCTGATTTAAACCTAAAATTCAGTTCGGCCCCTTTCACACTGACACGTTTTTCAGGCGGTTTAACGCTAAAAATAGCGCTGCTATACGGCCTGAAAAAATCGTGCCCTGAAGCGTTGGGCTAGCAGGACCGCTCCAAAAGTCCTGCTAGCCGCATCTTTGCAGCGGTGAAGGAGCGGTGCTGCCCATTGAAAGCAATGGGAAACCACGGTAATACCTCCGGCAATGCAGAGGCGCATTGCGGGCGGTATTAACCCTTTTTCGGCCGCTAGCGGTAGTTAAAATCGCCCCGCTAGCGGCCAAATATTGCGGTAAAAACAACGGTATAGCGGCGCTAAAAATAGCGCCGCTATACCGCCAGCGCACCTCCCCGCCCCAGTGTGAAAGGGGCCTTAGGCATTAAGTGTTAACTAAAAACAAAACAAAAAGCATGTTATACAGCACAGTTCTTGTGCTGTGTAAATTGGCCCCTTCCATCACCTAAAACACATGGCTGATCCTGCCTGGCTATGCCCTTCCCCCTGTACACTGACCATGGATTATTATGACTGCTTAGCCCTGACACTGTGTTCAGTTTACGTGCCTCTGTCTACGTGCAGCTCTCCTCTGTCCTCTCCTCCGTCTTCCCCCCCCTCCCTTCCTGTCTTCTCATATCAGTGCCCGCCCCCTCCGCTCCTGCTGCTCTCATATCTAACATAAAATCCTCCCATCTCCTCTGTAATATAACAATAAGCTTGCCTGTGTTATATAAAAAATATGCTGATCTGTACCTTTATCACAGCGGCTCCTGACATTCACTTGGCTCCTCGGCTCTCTTCACTCTTTCCTCCTCCCCGGCTGACGTCAGTGGAAAATGCTCAGCCCCGCCCGCTGGAGCTGTCGGCCAGACAGAGGAGAGAACCGAGGAATCACATGAGCGCTGAGAGCCGCTGTGATATAGGTACAGATCAGCATTTTTTTAATATAACACAGACACAGGGACACTTATTGTTATATTACAGAGGTGATGGGATGATTTTATATCCGTGGCTTAACTACTTTAAGTCATTACAGCTCCCAAAATTTTGATCCCATAGCCACAGGAGCAGGGCAACCTGAATTAGGCTCCCAGTGAGGAAATGTCTCCTTTGTGTCCCAATGCCCTCCCTATAACGCCAGCACAAGGAACGAGGGAACGGTGGTCACAGGGAAACAAAGGCACCTTTTTTTTTAAATTCTTTTTATTGAGTTTTGTGTGAATGAAAAAAGTTACAAAACAAAGCCTCTGGGCATACCCCGGCTTAAACAACATACATTGTAACATTACTATAGGTTCTAATACATCTATTGTAACAACTACAACTTAGACTGCTCGTGCTGTCAAATTGGAGGGATATGTGAAGAAAATGGATCATATATTTCAGGTGACCACTTCAGGGAGAGGTGCTGAGGCTGGGGGAAGCGCATCCAGGGGTACCTTCAAGTACCAGCAGACTTGGGTCTCCACCGCTACAAGACATTTAGTTAAAGTAAACAAACAGAGGGACCTAGATCTTACTGTGCGTTTGTGATGTCTAATTCTAACCACACGTGCCAAATTTAGTCAAACTTGGCTGGGCAGCTTCTGACGAGATTGGCCGCTTTGTACAATGGCACCACTGAGTTGATCAACGATTTGCATTAATTCAAAGTGGGTACCTCTGGTTGTTTCCATTTTACAAGTAAAGCCTTCCTGGCATAAAATAATAGTAGTCCTATTAAAGTTCTGGTTGCTCGACGGCGGGCCAGGGAGCCCACCAGACCCAAACAAAGGCACCTTACAAAAACTCGAAACTTTGCCATCTGTACAAGAAAAGGTGTTTTATTTTTATTTTTTATTCTCTCTGTACCCAATTGAAGAGATTTCCCATTTCTTTCTGTTTCACTGAATGCTGATATTGGGACGGGACGTGAGGGGAGTTCTCCTCAACAAGATATAGCGAGGTATTCTAACCGATTCCCACTCTACCTAAAGCAAAAGGAAATGTTTTAGTTGCCTTTTTTACATTCCCACCATCAACTGCACTCCAGGTAAAATTTCAGATCCGAGTGATTATAGGAGTGCCTAGACATGCTGGTGAAATGAGAAAGAAGAGAGGCAGGGTTGATTGATATATCCTATCTTCAGCCATGGGCGTCCGCTGAACTTTTTTCGGGGGGGGGGGCATCATTTTAAGGTCATCCATGCTTCTTTGGGGCAAAGGAGCAGCGCTGTATACACCACTCCTCCACCGCCCGTTGAAATAAATGGGCACCGCTGCCGAAGCACCTGGGTCATCATAATGTTCATGCATGTGTCAGGATGTGATGTTGAGACCCTATAGAGAGATTTATTAGGTTTTGAAAATGTGTTGCCTTTCCATAGTGTGGAAGATCCATTGACTATGGGACAACTACTGAACCCAGAACTAACCACGTTAAAAAATTGATTTTAGTAGCAAGTAGTGCTTTTAACTATGAGTTAAATATGATTTTTTTACTGTAATTCTTTAAATGTAATTCTTTCATTTAGAACCCTTTAAATAACTGCATTCATTAAGACTGCACTGATAATACTCTTATTTTTTTCTCTCTCTCCGCAGGCTCTCTTGGCATCAGAACCCAAGAACAGTAAAGCATGTCTCTTGAAGATGACTATGAAAGAATTAATAAACTTGGCTATGCCTTCGGGTGACCTGTCTGGAAATAAAAGCACAATCCCGCAGGTGACAGTGATATTACACAGGCTAAGCAGCCACAGCAGACCTCTTTTAACAAAGGACATTATATGTATCTTTACAGCTTATAGCACAGTTACTGACAATCCAGTGAAAAATCACAGAGCAACAGGAAAACCCTTTCCTTCAAGTCGGTGCATCAGGTCCAGAAATGACAGAAAAATTCATTTTTACACTAGCGCCATCCAACTGGCAGGGCCTAGTCCGGATGTGGTCCACAGAGGGTGTAGTGTCATTTCTGGCTTGTGTGATTTTGTACTGTATGACCTCACTTTTAGTTTAATAGGATCCAGCTAAAAACCCTGCATTGACTGGACAGAACCAGTTCTAATGTGCTGTGTAGTCATCTTGCTTTCTGATGCATTCATAAGTTTTGGAAAGAAGTATTAAAATGGCCACCATGATATTTTTCTCTGAGCTGTTTTTATAGTCCTGTCAAAACACAAGGAATACAATTTATTACCATTTTTTTAGGAGCAACTTAGGAACTCATTAAGAACTAAAAACTTCTCTTTAGCTCACGTCGATATTCTGTGACCCATTGCTAAATGTTGGCCAACAACCCCTGCCCAAACGTTCTTATGCCGCGTACACACGGCCGTTTTTAATGTCATTGAAAAAAATATGTTTTTCTTGACGTGATTGTAATGGCACCCCAAATACGAAAGGGGGTAACGCCGTTTAGATATCTTCCCTCTCCTGGACACAAATTCACTGTCGATCCTCCACAGTCAGACGACCCCTTCCCATAGGAATTAATCCTTCTGGAAGAACGAGACGCACTCTGTATCTTCCTAGGATCGAATGAATCTATTGAGAAAAACATTGAAACTTTTATACCCATCCAATACTGCATTAACCTAAAATGAACAATGGTCCAGCTCCACCCACAACATAACAAGAGCCAATACACATTATTTTGACGTCTGCTAGGAGACAACAGGTTCTAATCCCCTTTATGTTTAAATAACTATGCATGACCTTTATATTCACCAGACTGTCTGGTACTTTACAATACACACAAGGACAGACTTAATTTCTCCAATCCACATCACCACAAACAATGAACAGGTCTTCTAGAAGCTGGAATTCATTAGCATTACACTAGGCAGACAGGTGATTGAGGCTGAACACCTCAGTATCTCTCAATTAACCTGTTAAGTTCAGAATAAAACAATATTGTGGACTAATATTACTATTTCAATTTCAAGCAATCCAAGCCATATTCCTAATGTCCATGGTTTCCTGGCTCACCCTGTGTCCAACATGACCCTCCTGTCACAGTGATTTTTCTTGTTTCCTCTCAAGCCTGTCTTGCCTACACACTATCGTGAAAAAAAACCACTCGAGCAAAGCGTGGTGACGTACAACGCGTACGACGGCACTATAAAGGGGAAGTTCTATTCGGATGGCGCCACCCTTTGGGCTGCTTTTGCTGATCCTCGTGTTAGTAAAGTTTGGGGAGAGACGATTCGCGCTTTTAAGCCTCGTGCTCTTCAGTCCGTTACAGCGTGATGAATGTGCTATCTCCATTACGAACGTTAGTTTTACCAGAAGGAGCGCTCCCGTCTCATACTTGATTCTGAGCATACGCATTTTTTTTCCCCTCGTAAAAGCATACACACTACCGTTTTTCACGACGTGAAAAACGACGTGAAAAAATAGAGCAGGTTCTAATTTTTTTTAGGCCATTTTTCACGTCGTTAAAAATGCTCTGGAGCCTACACACGATCGTTTTTAAAAACGGTCGTGTGTCTGCGGCATTAGGGTAAGCGGCTATTGGGGTAAGAGGATATCATCTCGTATGGATTTTTCAGGGCACATTGGTCCTACCTCCCACTATATAGGAAAACACTTTTTTGGGGGGAGTTGTTTGACGGGTTTAGAGTTTTGTTTTGCCAAGTGATTACTTCTTGTTGATGCAAATGTGCAGCACTTTTAGGTTGATTGTTGGGCTGTTTGGGCTGCTGATTGGCTCTCCCTGTCAGTGTGAACCAAGGAAATCCGTTTACTGGCACTTCCAGGTTCACGCGATGATCAGCTGTGATTGGTCACAGCTGATCACGTGGTAAGAAGCCTCTGTCAGAGGCGCTCCATACCACGATCGGAGTTGCGGTGTGTCAGACTGACACACAGCACCTCCGATTGCCGCGCTGCGCGCCCCCGTTTCATATGATGTCCGATTAGGATAACTAAACCACTTTGCCGACGTCATGTTGCTATATGGTGGGCGGCAAGTGGTTAAAGTAGAACTATAGGCAAAACTTTTTTTTTCATTTTGGATAGAGCTCACAGGGGCAAATAGACTGTGCACTTTGCAAAGTGCAGTTAGTCTAGAGCAGGGGTCTCCAAACTGTGGCCCCAGGGCCAGATGTGGCCCTTTGCTAGCCTTTATCAGGCCCTTGGGGCACTATTCCTCCCACTGACACCAACAATGGGGCACTATTTCTTCCACCGATACCAATGATGGGATACTATTTCTCCTATTAATAGGGACACTACTCCTATTTACCACCAACCCTGAGTCCATTTTTATTCTAACTCGTGCCAAGCCCATGACATTTTCTGCCCCTGCTGGCCACAATCCGGCCCTCCTAGTCTCTGAAGGACAATAAACTGGCCCTTTGTTTGAAAAGTTTGGAGCCCCCTGGTCTAGAGCTTAGTAAATGAGGAAAAGCTTCACTTTGCAAAGAATCCCCAATCACATAAAAGGCAAGTTAAAGAAACAGCATTTTTGCTTGCACATGATTGGATGGTGGAAGTCAGCAGAGCTTCCCCTCATTTACTAAGCACTAGAGCAACTGTTCTTGCAAAGTGCACAGTCTATGTGCCTTTAGTAAATCAACCCCACAGACTCTTGTGTGCATATCCTATGTTAAAGTGGAAGTAAACCCTCCTATCGTTTTCAGCCAAGGAAGCTGCCATATTGGCCTCTGTTTAATCTTCAACTGCCATGATGCTGCACATGTGATCAGTTATGACACCAGCCATTGGATGGTTTAACAGTTGGTTTGAGAGCACAACCAATGTGTCAGTTAGCATTTCGGGCATGCCGGGAATGTAACTGTTTTTTGAAATTGTTAAATTGATGAGTTTACTTCCGCTTTAAGTAGAAGTTAGCATTGTGCACATCAGTTTGCAAAAGTAACTTGTTGACTGGTGGCCATATGTGTCTTGAAACCTGTCGAGTATTAAGCCTCGTACACACGATCGGATTATCCGACAGGAATTGTGGGATGACAGGCTGTTGTTGGAAAATCCGACCATTTGTATGCTCCATCGGACAATTATTGTCGGATTTTTCACGGACAAATGTGGGATAGCATGCTTTAAAATTGTCTGCCAACAACTGTGTTGTTGGATTTTCCGATTGGAGTTTTGTCTGACGTACTTGTGTACACACAAAGTAAAAACACGCATGCTCATGTACACAAGTCCGTCGGACAAAACTCCAAAGTACAAACACGCATGCTCAGAAACAATGCTCACCATAACACAACATTAGCAGAAGTTGCCCAAAGGGTGGTGCTAAAGAGCTGAAAAACCACGTAGTTTTGTGTTTGTTGGCTGACAATTCTTTGCCGTTTGTATACAAGACAAGTTCCTGGTCAACGTCCTTCGGACAAAAGTCCTACGCTTTGTCCGCGGAAAATCTGACCGTGAATATGAGGCTTTAGTGGATGCTTTCTGCTGTTTAGAATTTTTACATAATTTGTGACTTTAGTTTAGCCTTCAGTGGCTCATGTAAATCGATGTGTTTGTAATCGTATGGTGGGGGATAGTGGCTATTCAATTCATATATATTTGGTGTAGGTCAGGGGTGCCCAACCTTTTGAAGAGCAAGGGCCACTTAAGCAACTTGGTAGTTGGTCGTGGGCCACAATATGGGCCCTCTGATCCGCCTATATGGAATGGGACAGATACCCTTCTGTTTTTTTTAGCGGATCGGATTGGAGGTAGGCGGGTGTAAACGGACACAAGTCTGTTTACATCAGTGTTTCTCAACCTGGGGGTCGGGACCCCCTCGGGGGTCGAATGATGATTTGCTAGGGGGTCACCAAACCCTGGGCTGTTCCTGAAGCCTGCACCGCTCTCCCAGCCTTTTTGAGGCTGCCCAGCAGGACTGTCCCTGGAGCCCGCCACTGTCCACTCAGCCTCTTTGCAGCTGCCCAGTCAGTTCACGACATGGCTGGGGGGCAGAAACTAGAGGTCAGCTGACTGGTGATGAATGTGAAGTGGGAGGGGCTGCAGGAGACCCTATCTCCTGATTTCGGTAGAGTTGTCACTGCTACGAGACACCACAAAGTCTGAGACACAGTGAGTAACACTACCTGTGATTATAGTTCCCATTAAAAGTCCCCACTACAGTTCTCAGATCAGCAGATGACCTTGATCAAGAGCACCTAAGTTGGCCGATCAGAACTCTCCCCAGCATTGCCACTTATCCCAACTCTCCCCCAGCATTGCCACTCATCCAATTCCCCCCCCCCCCCCAACAAGGAGTAAGGGAAGAAAAAAAAGTAGAGAATACGTGGAAAGGAAAGGAAAAGAGAGGGAGTAACAAAGAAAAGGGGAGAGAAAGAATAAGTGAAAGAACAAGAAAGACGTCTAGAGTGAGGGATGGAGGGGGGGGATAAGAAATTAGGATAGAGAGATAAAAGGGAAAGAAAGGAGAACAAAAAGAGTGGTACATCCTAAAATGTACCATAAGGGGTTTTAATACTTTACGAGTGGAAGGGACTCAGGGTGCAAATTACTTGTCTTGCCTTGGGTGCTGACAACCCACGCTACGAAAATAATTTTACTGTTAGGGGTCCCCACAACTTGGGAAATTTTATCAAGGGGTCACGGCACTAGAAGGTTGAGAACCACTGGTTTACATGTACTGCTCCATAGAGGTGAATGGAGGGTCCACTGATCGTGTGAAAGGGGTCTAAGGCCGCTTGCACACTGATGCGCTGTGGTTTACCCGCACTACAGGTGCAGCGCAGTGCACCTGTGGCTTTTCAGTGGGTTAGCTGCACTTTACCATAGACTTCTATCATATCCTGCAGGTGTGGTGCACTTTCTGAAAGCACACCAAACCTGCAGGTTAAAACAGAGTGCATTTGGTATCACTCCGCTTGTGCCAGGAGTCGGCGCTATACAGGAAGCATCAGCTTATGCGGCTCTGCTGCGCAGCTTCTTGCTTCCTCTACCGCCGTCTTCATTCACAACACTGATGCTCTGGGGTGGCGGGTTGGAAAACCGCGATCTGGGCTTGCGAACCCACCATCCCAGAGAAGGAGGTCGCGGGCCACATCAGAGGGCTCTGCGGGCCACATGTCGCCCCCGGGCCATTGTTTGGGCACCCCTGGTGTAGGTCTTCATTTGAATAGGGAATGTGCCAAAACAGAAGAATGTCACCCCTTGGCAAATACAGTATATTCTGTATGTTGTTTTTAGGCCTTCTTGATAAATAACTGCACAGTTCTAGGGGTCAGACGTAGTGGTGTAAGTCATACACTGTGACTCCTTCCTTAAACTGTGCTGTATGTGCCTAGAAACTATTTGTGTTTATGATCACTAGCCATGTTTTTTGTTTTTATTTCTGGCAAGTTTAGAGTGTGGTGGACCCTTCAGTAACCTTTAGCGCCATATTTATCATTAACCACTTGCTTACTGGGCACTAAAATCCCCTTCCTGCCCAGACCAATTTTCAGCTTTCAGCGCTGACGCACTTTGAATGACAATTGCGCGGTCATACAACACTGTACCCAAATTAAATTTTTATCATTTTTTCCCCACAAATAGAGCTTTCTTTTGGTGGTATTTGATCACCACTGCGGTTTTTATTTTTTGCGCTATAAACAAAAAAAGAATGTCAATTTTGAAAAAAAGAACACTTTTTTACTTTTTGCTATAATAAATATCCCAATTTTTTTTTTTTTTTTTTTCCCTCAGTTTAGTCCGATACCTATTCTTCTACTGTACATATTTTTGGTAAAACAAAATCACAATAAGCGTTTATTGATTGGTTTGCGCAAAAGTTATAGCGTCTACAAAATAGGGGATAGATTTATGGCATTTTTATTAATATTTTTTTTTTTACTAGTAATGGCGGCGATCATCGATTTTTATCGGGACTGCGACATTATGGCAGACACATCGGACACTTTTGGCGCTGTTTTAGGACCATTCACATTTATACAGCGAACAGTGCTTTAAAAATGCATTGATTACTGAATAAATGTGACTGGCAGGGAAGAGGTTAACACTAGGGGGTGAGGAAGGGGTTAAATGTGTTTCCTAGATGTGTTCTAACTGTAGGGGGGAGGGGACTGACTGGGGGAGGTGACCGATGGTTGTCCCTATGTACAAGGGACATAACCATCGGTCTCCTCTCCCTAACAGGACGTGGATCTCTGTGTTTACACACAGAGATCCACGTCCCTGGCTCTGTGACAGCCGATCGCGGGTATCTGGCGGACATCGCGGCCGCCAGGCAAGCGCATCGGCACCCACGTGACACAGCGGGCACAGCTCTTCCGCGATACGCGCCGCCGAGGGCGCGCATTGCGGAAGTTAACAAGAGGACGTCCAGGGACGGCCTCTCGGCAGTGTTAAAATGCTGTCCAGTGACTTTGCTTAGACTGCAATGTTATGAGGTTACTTCATATAGAAGCAGGCATTTCTTCACTTTCCTCTCCCCCAATGATCCTACAGGCAGTTCTGCCGCTAGCAAAAATTTCTCCCATGCCAGTTAACGTAGTAAGATTCTACAGGGTTCGAACATCTCTCAGCCTTGCTTAGAAATGTAAAATTTCCCAAAAAAAATGTTTTTTGGGGGGGGGGGGGAATTGAAATTTTCGGAAAAATTTAAAAAAATGCTACATTAGCACTTTTTTGTCTTTTTAAGATTGAAAGTCATTCTGTTACGAGAACGTTGAGAAAAACTATGTGCATTGTCATCATTGTCCTCTTCACTTCGATCCATGAAGGATTTTTTAATATCTACAGGACATACAAGAATGTGTTTTGTCATCCTGGTAGCATTTGGAAATGCATATTTCATCTGACAATATTTGCAAATCACATTTTTCTTTTCAGAAAAACTTGTAATGTGAAAATGCCTCCATATGCTAGATGTTGGTCTCACCATTTTTCTGAGGGGAGTAGGAAATAAAAACAAGAAAAAATGACTACTTTGCCAGAAGACACTAATCTATGGTTGTGTGTGGGGGTGGGGGAAGAATCAGATTACTGGTAATTAAATTATTATTTACACAAAAGTTCATAAAGATAAACTAATGTAGCTAAATGATTCCGTTTTCTGGATTCAGAATCAGATAAATGTAAACTCTTACCTTTTTTAATTAAGTATATACTTTCAGGTCCTTTTTGTTGCTCTGTATTTTCTTCCAATGCTTTTGAGGCCTACAGAACAAACCAAACACACCCACTAACATGCAAAAGCAAAACTGAAACCTTTTTCTTGTTACAATAGCAGCACAGCACCTCCTAAAGGAAGAAATGCATACTGTTCTTGTATTGGAGGGTTCAGTTTGTTACCTAGGACTTGCTTGTCCTCACTCAAATTTGAATAATCTGATATCATACATTTTTTTTAGAAATGATTTGGAAAATATTTGAACACCTGGTCTTAAAATATTTTATTCATCATGTTAAAATAAAATATTCCACAATTTTTTTTTTTCTTTTTTCAATTTTTTTGGGGGGAAAAAAAACAAAAAAGCCTTCAGGAAAAAAACTGAAAAAAAAAAAAAACTTTTTTTTTTTTCCGAATTTTTCCGGGCCTTCAAATCTCTAGCCTTGCTACAAAGGGGACAATTCCATAGGTAAAGACAAGCTTCCTCGTTAGTGATCCTGCCAATGGGGATTTGTCGCTAGCAGCAGAATCGCCTGTCTGACATCAGCCTAAATCAAGGGTAATTTTTTTTCAGATTACAAACCCTTATTGGATTGCACAGTATGTCCCCATACCCCATTCACCAGACTGTTGAAATCCTTATTGCCATTCTTATTAGGTACCAGTATGACTTTAACAGTTGTCAATAGCTTAGCCTATCTTTACAAATGGAGAGCTAGGAACAGCTCAAAGAAACTCATAAGGCTTTTATTTTATGTATTTATTGAAAACGGCAAACCACTGATACACAAACTAGCTATAGTATAAAAAAATGCTGCTATCAAAGCTTAGAATGTCCAGTTCCAGTTGCTGACAATTCTGCATGTCAAGTTGACCCATCATGTCAATTTTTCCAATTTGATTTCAAGTAAAAAAATACAGAGAATCTGGTTTCAATGTTTTGAAAGCAACTAAGAGATCAATCTCATGTTCCCAAGCTCTCAAGGGTTTGATTCTTCTGGTTAAAATCCCTAATCTATTGGTAACTTCAATTTACCAGAGTCTTGCTGTGCGCCGTCAGGCCTACTCATGGAGAGAAGCAAGTGGAGGCATCAGAGATTGTAAATGCTGTGCCGGCTATGTGCTGACCAAGCAATGCAAAGATAATTTTGCTGATGTGAAAATTGATTTGTTTATAGCTGGTAGTAGTTAGTCCTATTCAACTGGACTTGTAGAATGTTGAAGATGTTTCGTAGCTTGTCCAGTCCACTTCTTCAAGTGGTAGTAAAGTCTGCTTTGTGATTTTTACCTACAGGTCTACAGTGCCTTGAAAAGGTATTCAGACCCCTTGAAATTTTCCACATATTGTCATGTTACAACCAAAAACGTAAATGTATTTGATTGGTATTTTATGTGATAGACCAACACAAAGTGGCACATAATTGTTCAAGGGAAAGGAAAATGATAAATGGTTTTCAATTTTTTTTTTACAAATGAGTATCTGTAAAGTGTGGTGTGCATTTGTATTCCACCCCCTTTACTCTGATCCCCCAAACTAAAATTAGTGGAACCAATTGCCTTCAGAAGTCACCTGATTCGTAAATAGAGTCCATCTGTGTGTAATTTAATATCATTATAAATACAGCTGTTCTGTGAAGTCCTCAGAGGTTTGTAAGAAATCCTTCATGAACAAACCGCATCATGAAAGCCAAAGAACACAGCAGTGGAGAAGTTTAAAGCAGGGTTAGGTTATAAAAAATATCCCAAGCTTTGAACATCTCACGGAGCACTGTTCAATCCATCATCCGAAAAGTATGAGTATGGCACAACTGCAAACCTACCAAGACATGGCCGTCCACCTAAACTGACAGGCCGGGCAGGGAGAGAATTAATCAGAGAAGCAGCCAAGAGGCCCATGGTAACTCTGGAGGAGCTGCAGACATCCACAGCTCAGGTGGGAGAATCTGTCCACAGGACAACTATTAGTTGTGCACTCCACAAATCTGGCCTTTATGGAAGAGTGGGAAGAAGAAAGACATTGTTGAAAGAAATACATAATAAGTTCCACTTTCAGTTTGCGAGAAGCCATGTGGGGGACACAGCAAACATGTGGAAGAAGGTGCTCTGGTCAGATGAGACCAAAATGTTACTTTTTGGCCTAAAAGCAAAATGCTATGTGTGGCCGAAAACTAACACTGCACATCACCCTGAACACACCATCCCCACTGTGAAACATGGTGGTGGCAGCATCTTGTTTTGGGGGTGGCTTTTCTTTAGCAGTGACAGGGAGGTTGGTCAGAGTTGATGGGAAGATGGATGGAGCCAAATATAGGGCAATCTTAGAAGAAAACCTGTTGGAGTCTGCAAAAGACTTGAGACTGGGGGCGGGGGTTCACCTTCCAGTAGGTCAACGACCCTAAACATACAGCCAGAGCTACAATGGAATGGTTTAGATCAAAGCATATTCATATGTTAGAATGGCCCAGTCAAAGTCCAGACCTAAATCCATGTGAGAATCTGTGGCAAGACTTGCTGTTCACAGAGCCTCTCCATCCAATCTGACAGAGCTTGAGCTATTTTGCAAAGAAGAATGGGCAAAAATGTCACTCTCTAGATGTGCAAAAAGACTTGCAGCTGTAGTTGCAGCGAAAGGTGGTTTTACAAAGTATTTACTCAGGGGGTCTGAATGCAAATACACGCCACACTTTTCAGATATTTATTGGTAAACAATTTGGAAAACCTTTTATCATTTTCCTTCCACTTCACAATTATGTGCCACTTTGTGTTGGACTATCACATAAAATACATTTATGTTTTTGGTTGTAACGTGACAAAATGTGGAAAATTTCAGCGGGTGTGAATACTTTTTCAAGGCACTGTATAATAAATCTTACATCAGTGCCTGACCTCACAAATGCTCTTCTGCAAGAATGGTTAAACATTCTCATAGACACACTTCTAAACCTTGTGGACAGCCTTCCCAGAAGAGTTGAAACTGTTATAGCTGCAAAGATTGGGTCAACTCAATATTGAACCCTACAGACTAAGACTGGGATGCCATTAAAGTTCATGTGCGAGTAAACGCAGGCGTCCCAATACATTTGGTAATATAGTGTATAACTAAAGGCAAAATGTTTTAAAGTTTTGTATATAGTGCAGAGAGAGGAGAATGCTTGTCCGTTTTTAATGCTGTCTGTGCCCCTGTTAGGATGATTGACCCTCTCGATTTGTCCCGTTAAAAGATTATTCCAAATTATGGGCTGTCCCAAGAAAAATAATTGGAGGGGAAATCTTCCAATGTGGACACTGGTTCTGATGACCTGGGGGTCCCCAAGGTATTTCCTTAATTTGTAGGGAGTTATTCTCGCTTCCTGTTTGGCTATGGGACAGGAAGTGAAGGAAAATCTCTGCAATGGGACACATGGCAAAAAAAAAATCGCAGGGGCAATAACTGTCCCTTACTCTGTCCAAAGAGGGAAAAAAAAAAACGTTTTTCCTATAGTTCTACTAAGTTTTGAAAGTTTAAACTTAATTATTGTGTCATTCATTGCTCTTTTATATAAAATAAATGTGTAATTCCATTTGACTGTCCCTATACACCACAAAGTGGAACACACAGACTCATTATCATGCTAATCTATACAAGCATCTTGAAGCAAGATCTCACTTTCTGTGGACCACAGCCAAAGCTAAAATATATTTCAGACTTTTATCACTGAGATTCCAAAGCTTTGTGATGTGTATACTCTTGTGTATGTATGCTCTGAGCATGTTTGATCAGTTACTCCTACATCTGTTATATTCTTTTCCAGTCCTCTTTTTTCTTTTTCTTTTTTTTCTTTTTGGCGGCACAATCCTCTATTGAGACTTGTTTAAGATCTAGATTAATATCTGTCACATGTTTTATTTTTCGCTCTCTTTTTATTTTATTTTATTTTTTTAACAAGAAAGCCCGGGAGAATTCCCAGAACCACCCGAGACACTTTGGTTTGACTTTTAATGCGTCTGACAGCACTTTTGGGATGCAAGTCTGATTTATGTTAATAAAATGAATGTATATTTTATGCTCGCAGGTGAAGTGGTATGTTAGATAATGATGAGGTTGCTCTAATAAGGCAGTAATAGATTATGAGTTGAAGGTGAGCTATTATTTATTAACAAGCTATGTGGCTGGGATCCAAGCTATGATTTAAGCAGGAAAAGATGCGCATATGTGCTTTTAACCAAAAACAGTTGCTGATTATGCAAGGTTCTTTGCCTTTACGCAGAGCATTTATTTGTTCTTACTTATATCTTTAGCATATTCATTCTTCAGATGTCTAGAGGGAAACGTAATGTGTTTCTTTAAATAATAACTTCAGGGTCTCAATTACGGTATATTAATTACAAATATGTCTCCTCAACTTTGGTTTACATCTTTGCAAGATCCTAGTGTTAGGCTGACAGCACTGTGCAAAGCATGCAGTATCGTGAAGTATTCATACCCCTTGACATTTTCCACATTTTGTCATGTTACAACCAAAAACATAAATGTATTTTATTGGGATTGTATGTGATAGACCAACACAAAGTGGCACATAATTGTGAAGTGGAAGGAAAATGCTAAATGGTTTTCAATTTTTTTTTTTACAAATAAATATGTGAAAAGTATGGGGTGCATTTGTATTCAGCCCCCCTGAGTCAATACTTTGTAGAACCACCTTTCACTGCAATTACAGCTGCATGTCTTTTTGGGATGTCTTTACCAGCTTTGCACATCTAGAGAGTGACATTTTTACCCATTTTTCTTTGCAAAATAGCTCAAGCTCTGTCAGATTGGATGGAGAGCGTCTGTGAACAGCAATTTTCAAGTCTTGCCACAGATTCTCAATTGGATTTAGGTCTGGACTTTGACTGGGCCATTCTAACACATGAATATGCTTTGATTTAATCCATTCCATTGTATCTCTGGCTGTACGTTTAGGATCGTTGTCCTGCTGGAAGGTGACCCTCCGTCCCAGTCTCAAGTCTTTTGCAGACTCTAACAGGTTTTCTTCTAAGATTGTCCTGTATTTGGCTCCATCCATCTTCCCATCAACTCTGACCAGCTTCCCTGTCTCTGCTAAGGAAAATCATCCCCACAACATGATGCTGCCTCCACCATGTTTCACGGTGGGGATGGTGTGTTCAGGGTGATGTGCAGTGTTAGTTTTCTGCCACACATAGCGTTTTCCTTTTTAAGCCAAAAAGTCCAATTTTGGTCTCATCTGACCAGAGCACCTTCTTCCACATGTTTGCTGTGTCCCCCACATGGCTTCTCGAAAACTACAAACGGGACTTCTTATAGTTTCATTCAACAATGGCTTTCTTCTTGCCACTTTTCCATAAAGGGCAGATTTGTGGAGTGCACGACTAATAGTTGTCCTGTGGACAGATTCTCCCACCTGAGCTGTGGATCTCTGCAGCTCCTCCAGAGTTACCATGGGCCTCTAGGCTGCTTCTCTGATTAATGCTCTCCTTGCTCGGCCTGTCAGTTTAGGTGGACGGCCATGTCTTGGTAGGTTTGCAGTTGTGCCATACTCTTTACATTTTTGGATGATGGATTGAACAATGCTCCGTGAGATGTTCAAAGCTTGGGATATTTTTTTTATAACCTAACCCTGCTTTACACTTCTCCACAACTTTATCCCTGACCTGTCTGGTGTGTTCCTTGGCCTTTATAATGCTGTTTGTTCACTAAGGTCCTCTAACAAACCTCTGAGGGCTTCACAGAACAGCTGTATTTATACGGAGATTAAATTACACACAGGTGGACTCTATTTACCAATTAGGTGACTTCTGAAGACAATTTGTTCCCCTAGATCAGTGGTCTCCAAACTGTGGCCCGAGGGCCGGATGCGGCCCTTTGCTTGCCAGTATCCCTCCCACTGATACGAGACACTATTCTGACATCTGACACTGAAAGTGGAGCAACATTTCACCCACTGACACCACTAATGGGGCACTATTCCTCCCTATGATACCAACAATGGGGCACTATTTCTCCCCCTAATACCATATGTTTCGTCCCACTGATGCTAGGAAGTCCAGCCCTCCAAGAGTCTGAAGGACAATAAACCGGCCCTTTGTTTAGAATGTTTGGAGACCCCTGCCCTAGATTTTAGTTGAAGGTTTTAGAGTAAAGGGGGATGAATACAAATGCACTCCACACTTTTCAGATATTTATTTGCAAAAATTTTTGAAAACCATTTATCATTTTCCTCCCACTTCACAATTATGTGCCACTTTGTGTTGGTCTATCACATAAAATCCCAATAAAATAAATTTAAATTTTTGGTTGTAACACGACACAAGGTGGAAAATGTCAAAGGGTATGAATACTTTTTCGAGGCACTGTAGAGCAGTAGTGGTTAACTTTATTGATATAGGGGGCCTCAGGTGCAGCCCCTAACATCAACAAAGGGGTGACATGATTTTTTATTTGATTTTTCTTTAATTCTTTTTATGGAAATTTTCATAATAAAGTTACAAACATTAAGGATGACATACAGAGACTGTGGACATAATATAGGAGATGGTCAGAGATTGGGGACATGATACAAGAGATGGTCAGAGATTGTGGACATGATACAAGAGATGGTCAGAGATTTTGAATATAATACAGGAGATGGTTAGATTGTGGACATGGTGCAAAAGATGGTCAGAGATTGGGGACATGATGCAAGAGATGGTCAGAGATTGGGGACATGGTGCAAAAGATGGTCAGAGATTGGGGACATGATGCAAGAGATGGTCAGAGATTGGGGACATGATGCAAGAGATGGTCAGAGATTGTGGACATGATGCAAGAGATGGTCAGAGATTGGGGACATGATGCAAGAGATGGTCAGAGATTGTGGACATGATGCAAGAGATGGTCAGAGATTGTGGACATGATGCAAGAGATGGTCAGAGATTGTGGACATGATGCAAGAGATGGTCAGAGATTGGGGACGTGATGCAAGAGATGGTCAGAGATTGGGGACGTGATGCAAGACATGGTCAGAGATTGGGGACGTGATGCAAGACATGGTCAGAGATTGGGGACGTGATGCAAGAGATGGTCAGAGATTGGGGACATGATGCAAGAGATGGTCAGAGATTGGGGACATGATGCAAGAGATGGTCAGAGATTGGGGACATGATGCAAGAGATGGTCAGAGATTGGGGACATGATGCAAGAGATGGTCAGAGATTGGGGACATGATGCAAGAGATGGTCAGAGATTGGGGACATGATGCAAGAGATGGTCAGAGATTTTGAATATAATACAGGAGATGGTCAGAGAATGCAAACATGATACAAGAGATAGTCAGAGACTGTGGACATAATACAAGAGATTGTCAGGAGACTGTGAACGTGCTGTTGGAATTGTTGAAGACTGGAGACATATTACACAAGGCTGCTAGAAATCACTGCCAACCACTATATTTTTTGCACTTTTTTTTTTTTCCAAGCAGTCTCTGATTGTATCCGTACCACTGAACCTGATATGTGTCAGTGGAAATAAAATGAGTGCCATGTATCCTTCCTTCCTGGAGCTGCTGCATGACAAAGACCCATCCCCTATTTTTTTTTTACTTCTTATTGCAAGAAAAAATTGAAAAATTGTTGATTTTCTGTAAATCTTGCAAGCTGAGCATGATGTGGGTCTGTATTGCATGGTTGAGTCCTACAAATATGCAACATTTCCAAATGAAGTAATCTGTCAGAGAAACATGGAAGCTTCCATTGCTGGCTGCCTTAATGCCATGCAGATTCTCTAGCTTTAGTAACATTGGTCTGAAACAAGCATGGAGTCCGTAAAATGAGAACAGCATTTAAAAAAAAAAGTTTTGAAGCCACATGACCAACATGAACTGCCAATACCGGTAGCTATGCTTTTCAGGAGAATGTCAGCAGTGACACTCATGCAATTGTCCTAATTGTCAGTTGGATTTCATACTCAGAAAACATGTACTATTAGTGTCCCCTAAGGACTGATTTGAGAACACGGGATAACTTATTACTACCATAACTATTATTATTATTTTTTTATCCTCTTAGGTCCATGCTTTAAATATTTTAAGAGCTATTTTCCGGGACACTCGCCTTGGGGAAAACGTCATTCCTTATGTAGGAGAAGGAACACAAGCTGCAATCCTTGGATTTACCTCTCCAATCTGGGCCGTAAGCAACTTTTTTGTTATTTTGTTTGTTTATAAGAAAAATGAATGAAATTAAACACAAGCCAATCTTTTTCCAAGTGCTTTTTTTTCAGTAGTTTGAAGCAACTTTTTGATTGAACATGATATTAAACAGAGAAGCGTTATTTGCCATAATTAATTCACATAAATCGTATAAACACTATATTACCAAAAGTATTAGGACACCTGCCTTTACACGCACGTGAACTTTAGTGCCATCCCAGTCTTAGTCCGTAGGGTTCAATATTGAGTTGGCCCACCTTTTGTAGCCATAAAAGCTTCAACTTTTCTGGGAAGGCTGTCCACAAGGTTAGGGAGTGTGTCTATGGGAATGTTTGACCATTCTTCCAGAAGCACATTTGTGAGGTCAGGCACTGATGTGGATGAGAAGGCCTGGCTTGCAGTCTCCACTCTAATTCATCCCTTCTGGGAAGGCTGTACACAAGGTTTAGGAGTGTGTCTATGGGGAAGTTTGACCATTCTTCCAGAAGTGCATTTGTGAGGTCAGGCGACGTGAACGAGAAAGCCTGGCTCGCAGTCTCTGCTCTAGTTTATCCCAAAGGTGTTCTATTGGGTTGAGGTCAGGAGTCTGTGCAGGCCAGTCAAGTTCCTCCACCCCAAACTCGTTCATCCATGTCTTTATGGACCTTGCTTTGTGCACTAGTCTGCAGTCATGTTGGAACAGGAAGGGGCCATCCCCAAACTGTTCCCACAAAGTTGGGAGCATGAAATTGTCCAAAATATCTTGGTATGCTGACGCCTTAAGAGTTCCCTCTCCTGGAACTAAGGGGTCAAGCCCAACCCCTGAAAAAAAAACCCACATCATAATCCTGCCCTCCACCAAATGATGTGGACCAGTGCACAAAGCAAGGTTCAAAAAAAGACATGGATGAGCTAGTTTGGGGTGATGGAACTTGACTGGCCTGCACAGAGTCCTGACCTCAACCCGATAGAACACCTTTGGGATGAACTAGAGCAGAGACTGCGATCCAGGCTTTCTCGTCCACCTCACAAATGCGCTTCTGGAAGAATGGTCAAACTTTACCATAGACACACTCCTAAACCTTGTGGACAGCCTTCCCAGAAAAGTTGAAGTTGTTATAGCTGCAAAAGGTGGGCCAACTCAATATTGAACCCTACGAACTAAGACTGGGGTGCCATTAAAGTTTATGTGCGTGTAAAGGCAGGTGTCCCAATACTTTTGGTAATATAGTGTATCTTTGAATTTCTCCTTTATATAAATTGTTTTTGGCCACATTTGATTCCTTAACCCCTTCAGACCAGAGCACTTTTTGAGATTCGGCACTGCGTCGCTTTAACTGACAATTGGGCGGTCGTGGTTTGAAAAAAAAGCAATTTTTTTTACTTTTTGCTATAATAAATATCCCCCAAAAATATATAAAAAAGCTTTACTCTTTCGTCCATGGACCGACACAGCTTCTCTATTGACATAGTGGGTATTATCCATTAATTAGGAGTGACTAGGCAGAAAACTTGTAAAAAGTGTTGCATCGCATCTTCTACAGTTGATAAAAGTACAGTACTGCCCAGGGGGCGGGCCCTCTGGGTATATCCCCTCAGTCTGCATCTTGCAGATCAGTTTTTTGTCTGTCTAGCAAGGAGTAGGACATGGCTCCCTTCGGGCCCATTGGTCCGGGGGGAAAATATATTTTTTTGCTACATTTTTTTGTTTCCTGCGAACTTCAATCAATTGCCGACTGGGTGACAGGCTGGATCCTCGATCCTTGTAGTCGCCCCAGTTTCGGCCATCGAGCATGTGCCGACCCTAGCTACGCGCTGGGTTTTCCACGACATGCCCGTCGCTCCACGGGTGGCCGGTGAGCCTACGCTCCAAGGCTTGCATCGGACTGCT
Source organism: Rana muscosa (assembly GCA_029206835.1). NCBI lineage: Eukaryota > Metazoa > Chordata > Amphibia > Anura > Ranidae > Rana > Rana muscosa. Next base: position 243,936,152 of record CM055121.1, on the reverse strand, counting down.
CAGCTTCGGCTGACCTTACGGCCGAGTCGCAGCAGCCTGTGCGGTGAGCGTCGCGCTCCAGGGCATACATATGATCGTCCCTTTGGGTCTAATCACAGCATGCCTGGCCAACAGTCCCCTACCGTGTGCGGACGATGATCTGTTTGGAATGTCTTCCAGCATGATACATGCAGGATAGGTAAATAAACTCCCCTGCCTCGGCTGGGTGATTTAGCTGGACATTCCTGGAGAGACCAAGTAAGTGGTTGTGGCCCCTTTCTTCCCTCTCTCCCTGCCTTTCCCTCCTCCCTGGGCTTCTAGCTAAAGGTTGCTGGGTGCTGGGGGTCACCTAAGGGGTTCCACTGGAGCGGGGCTGGCTGTAACTAACATTTAAAAGAAATGTCATTTCTGCTTACCTGTATGTGCTTCCCCCTCCAGGCTGTCGGCGGCCATTTTACGGTGGTCCATGCCGGTTTCGACCTCTAGTGACTTCCCGGCAGCCATCTTCCTGTGGTTTCGGCGCCATTTTCTTGTAGTTCCACACCCACTGGCCTTTATCGACTGATCGGCAGCCATGTTTGTAATGATCCACGCTGTATGTATATATTGCCGTTCGGCGGCCATCTTTTTGTGGTCTACGGCTGCTTTGGCCTCTATCTTCGGCTCGGCGGGCATTTTCATTATACTGGCGTGAGAAATTCACACAGGAAGCACTGATAAAAGAAGCAGACTGACACAGCAGCGGTGGGACAGCATCACAGGCGCAGCACGGCAACATAGCGGTACCGATCCAAGGGTGGTGAGTCCTCTGGGTGACCCAGCATCTCTGCAGCACAGGAGGGTGGCCTATTGATATCTTGCCTGGAGCCCTGTGGGTGTCAGCGCGTGGTCAGCATGGCATCTGAGCCAGATGTCTTCTCCCCTGAAACACCAGATTTAGCAGCTGGTGACCCTGAGGTGTCTATGAACGCTATGACGGCAATCCTAGAGGCGTTTGCTGCCAGGATGGAAGCAGCACACAGGAATACAGGGGGTAGTAAACGCCCCCCCCCCGTCCCCCGCAAGCTTCTGGGGATAATTCTGGTGCAGAACCTGGTCCAGCTACGGCTCATGGCCCAGTTTCTGACGCATCAGAAACTGCAGACCGTGACCGTACAGTGAGGATGACTCCAAGTCCAGGTCAGTACGCGAGACAGCTTTGGTATCTGACCTTATTACTGCAGTGCGGGATACGCTAAAGTTGGAAAATACTGCAGAAGCAGCAGAGACTCCGGTCCACTTTGGGTTTCATAAACCTGCCGCACTGCTAAAGTGTTCCCTTGTGTGTCTTATTTTGATAAACTCTTATACAAGGAATGGGAGAACCCACTGAGGGTCTTTACAGCCCCAAAGAGGTTTGTGGTACGGTACCCCTTTGAGGAGAGTTTTTGAAGAAATGGACCTCTCCCCCTATAGTGGACCTTCCGGTGTCCAGACTTAATAGAGCCACCACAATTCCAGTAGAAGGGGCTCCTGTTTTCAAGGACCCTGTGGATAAGAAAGCTGAAGCACTCGCTCGCTACCTCTACTCAGTGGTAGGCTCGGCAGTATGCCTGGCATTGGCGGGGGCCCTAGTGTCTCAGACACTTACTGAATGGGCAAGATTGCTACTCCAGGGGTTAAGGAGCGAGATGCTCCTCCTGATGAGATAACATTGGCCAACCAGTTGGTCCAGGGCCTTAGGTTTGTCTGCGAGTCAGACATGGATACTATTCCCCTGCTGTCAAAAGCTTTGGTTTATGCAGTAGCAATACGCCGCCTGATCTGGCTAAAGGGCTGGTCTGCGGACCAGACCTCCAAGAAAGCCCTGTTGGATCTGCCTTTTAAGAATGACAGACTTTTTGGGGCCTCTATGGATGACATCATCAAGGATGCCACAGGAGGTAAAAGCACTTTGCTTCCTCAAACTAGCAAGGGTAGGGGCCACGCCAAGAGCAAGGGCCCTCCTTTACTGCACGCAAGCGTTTTTTTCGTCCCCCTAGGGCGACAGGGAAAAGACCCCAGGCCGACAAGTCGCCTGCCCAAGGACAAAAGCGTCATTGGTCCCGCAAACCCAACAAGCCTGTGGACAAATCTGCGTCCGCATGAAGGTCCGCCTCCACCCAGCTCTCGGGTGGGGGGACGTCTTCGCAAATTTGCGTTTCAGTGGACAGCTCTAGTCTCCGACAGGTGGGTTTGCGAAGTAATCTCCTCAGGCTACAAGATAGAATTCCTCTCTTGTCCACCGACCCGTCGGGAGGCCCTGTATGGGGCGGTCCAGGGTCTGCTGGAACGCGGGGTAGTTATTCCAGTTCCAGAACAGGAACGGGGTCAGGGTTTTTACTCAAATCTGTTCATTGTGCCGAAGAAGGATGGGGTTCTTCCAATCTTGGATCTCAGGGCCCTCAATTGCTTTGTGAAAGTACAAAGATTTCGGATGGAGTCGGTTCATTCTGTAGTCACGGCTCTCCATCCGGGGGACTTTCTGGCCTCCTTGGACATCAAGGACGCATACCTGCATGTCCCCATATACTCCAGACACCAGAGGTTTCTGCGATTTGCAATCGGGAAGAACCACTATCAGTTTGTGGCCCTTCCGTTTGGCCTTGCCTCGGCACCCAGGACGTTCACCATGGTGCTCGCTCCGATTCTGGCACTTATAAGACAGTGGGGTATCGCTATCGTGGGCTACTTGGAAGACCTTCTTCTGAAGGCCCCTTCAAGCTCAGAATTAGAGGTAAGCATGTCCATTACCTGTCAGATTCTTCGAGACTGTGGTTGGATACTAAACATGCAAAAGTCAGTATTGGTGCCCACTCAACACCTAGTGGACCTGGGGTTGATTCTGGATTCCTCAGAGGCAAAGGTATTCCTCCCTGTGGAGAAGTTGCAGACCCTTCGGGCTGCAGTACGGCAGCTGACTTCCAGGAATTGGTCGTCACTCCGTTTTTACATGCGAGTGTTAGGCCTCATGGTAGACTCCTTCGAGGCGGTCCCATATGCTCAATACCACACTCGAGTGTTACAGAAGGAAGTTCTGTCCAGATGGAACAGATGTCCATCAGCTCTGGATTATCAAATCCGAGTGAGCCACCTAGTCAGGAGATCCCTGGTATGGTGGCTGACAGCACCGGCTCTTCTGGACGGGAAGTCATTTTCTTCTGGTTTACTGGATAGTGATCACGACGGATGCCAGCCTTACAGGTTGGGGGGGGAGTCTGGGGCATTCAGTCGGCGCAAGGTCGCTGGACCCCAGAGGAATCCCGCCTGCCGATCAATGTCCTGGAAATCCGGGCGATCAGGCTGTGCCTCTTCAAATGGTCTCAGAGGCTGCAAGGGTGTCCAGTCAGGATCCAGTCAGACAACGCCACAGCAGTGGCATATGTCAGTCATCAAGAAGGAACAAGAAGCTCAGCTGCAGCATCGGAGGTCACTCGCATCCTGAAGTGGGCAGAGATGAGCGTACCGGCACTATCGGCCGTGTACATTCCGGGTGTGGAAAACTGGCAGGCGGACAACCTGAGTAGCCAAATGCTGGACCAGGGAGAATTGTCCTTACACCCGGAGGTGTTCCAGCTCCTCTGCCAAAGATAGGGCATGCCAGACGTAGATCTTCTGGCTTCCCGACTCAATCGGAAGGTATTGAGGTTTGTGGCCCGGTCAAGGGACCCATGGGCAGACGCAACAGACGCGTTGGTGGCATCATGGGGTCAGTATCGGCTAATCTATGCCTTCCCTCCCTTAAGGCTTCTTCCTCTTCTGCTCCGCAGAGTGGAGGCAGAGGGAATTCCAATGATCCTAATCGCTCCAGATTGGCCTCAGCGTCCTTGGTACGCTGATCTAGTACGTCTGGTAGCAGATGTCCCCTGGCGCCTACCACTACGGAAGGACCTGCTATCGCAAGGTCCCATACTCCATCCTGCTTTACGGTCACTGGCCAGGTACTGAGAGACCGAAGCCTATCAGATTCAGTAATCTCTACTATGAGAAGTGCTCGGAAACCGCCCTCTAGGAAGGTTTATCACCGCACTTGAAAGGCCTACATCTCCATGTGTGAGGAAATGAAATTGCATCTGCGTACTTATTTGGTTTCTAGAAGCCTGCTGTTTTTTACAGCATGGGGTGGACCAAGGGGCTTGCCTTAAGTACGATTTAAGGGACAGATATCTGCCCTGGCTGTCTTTTTTTCAGCGACCCCTGGCGACTCACTCTCTCGTGAGTACATTTGTGCAGGGGGTTCGACATGTGGCCCCTCCGGTCCGTCCCCCACTGCCTCCGTGGGACTTGAACCTGGTCCTCTTTAGAGGGCACCGTTTGAGAATATTAGAGATATTCCCCTGTTGACACTTTCTCAGAAAGTGGTCTTTTTGGTGGCTGTTACGTCAGTCAGGCAAGTCTCTGAGCTGGCAGCCTTGTCCTGCAAGGCTCCCTATTTGATTTTCCACAAGGATAAGGTGGTGCTGCGCCCGCAGCCTTTCTTTCTTCCGAAGGTTATTTCGACTGTTCATCTCAATAAAGACATTGTACTTCCATCCTTGTGTCCTCATCCGTCGAATCCTAAGGAGTCAGCGTTGCATTCCTTGGACGTTGTCCGAGCTTTGAGAGTATACCTATCTGCTACTTCCCTGTTCCGGAAGTCAGACTCACTGTTTGTTTCGGTGGCTGGTCCCAAGAAGGGCCAAGCAGTCTTGTCGGCCACCATCTCTAGGTGGATCCGACAGATAGTAATCCAGGCTTACCCCTTAAAGGGTCAAGCGTCCCCCTTTCCGGTCACGGCGCATTTGACCAGGGCAATAGGTGCCTCTTGGGCTTTCCGACATCAAGCGTCTGTTTCCCAATTATGTAAAGCGGTGACATGGTCGTCCGCTCACACTTTCACAAAATTCTACAAAGTTGATGTAGGTGCATCTTCGGGTTTGCCTCTTTCGGCCGCAAAGTTACCACCCCTCGTTTTTTCTCTGACACTGCTTTCGGACGTCCCACTATGTCAATAGAGAAGCTGTGTCTGTCCATGGACGAAAGAGTAAATAGGATTTTTTACTCACCGTAAAATCCTTTTCTCTGAGTCCATGGACCGACACAGCACCCACCCCTCCTTTTAAGTTTGTACTGCTTTTTGACGAACTGATCTGCGAGATGCAAACTAAGGGGATATACCCAGAGGGTCCGCCCCCTGGGCGGTACTGTAGAAGGTGTGATGCAACACTTTTTACACGTTTTCTGCCTAGTCACTCCTAATTAATGGATAATACCCACTATGTCAATAGAGAAGCTGTGTCGGTCCATGGACTCAGAGAAAAGGATTTTACGGTGAGTAAAAAATCCTATTTTTTTTCCCTCAGTTTAGGCCGATACGTATTCTTCTAGATATTTTTGGTAAAAATCGCAATAAGCGTTTATTGATTGGTTTGCGCAAAAGTTACAGCGTCTACAAAATTAGGGGTAGTTTTATGGCATTTTTATTATTACATTTTTTTTACTAGTAATGGTGGCGATCAGCAATATTTATCGTGACTGTGACATTCTGGTGGAAACATCGGGCACTTTTGACGCTATTTTGGGACCATTGTCATTTATACAGCGATCAGTGCTAAAAAAATGCACTGATTACTGTAAAAATGACACTGGCAGTGAAGGGGTTACCCAGTAGGGGGCGCTGAAGGGGTTAAGTGTGTCCTAGGGATGTGTTCTAACTCTGGGGGGATGGGCTGTGTGTGACATGACACTGATCACTGCTCCTGATCACAGGGAGCTGTGATCAGTGTCCTGTCACTAGGCAGAACGGGGAAATGCCTTGTTTACATTAGCATTTCCCAGTTCTTCCTCTCCGTGAGACGATCGCGGGACTCCCGGCAGACATTGAGTCCGCGGGACCCGCCGTCACAATTTGCGGCGCGCGCCCACAATGCCGCATCTTAAAGGGGACATACAGGTACGTTACATGCCCAGCCATGCCATTCTGCTGACGTATATCGGTGAGTCAGTCGGCAAGTGGTTAATAGGCATACTGAGCCCTTACAGTAAAGATTTCACTGATTCTTGTTTCCTTTGATAAATATGTGACTATAAACCTAAAACAAATCAGATGTCGATAAGTTGTGTTGGAATGAATACTGCACGTTGTCTATTGTTGCGTGTCCAGAAGATCGTTAATAAGCCGTTCATTTTAGTGAATCACTTGGCTGTTTCTTCTCCATCATTCATTATACTTCAGCGATGTGGTCTATAGCACGTTGCTGCATCTGCTTCATTTGGCTTTACTTTCCTTTTTTTTCTCAATAAAGGTTTATTTTATAAATGTGAAATTAACATTTCAATTCTACATTTATATCAAAAGATTGGTATAAACAGTATGTATGAACAATGATATGCATAATGCTGGCTATATTGGTGTTCAAAATTGCATATTTCAATTTGACATGTAAATCATACAAAAATACAGAAAACGTAAACGTGTGGTTAGCGAATTAATAGATCATTATCCTAGGGAAGATCTATGTGAAATGTGGACTGGGAGAGTTTTTATGGTAATTTAAAAAAATGGTGGTAATGGTAACCCGAGAGGAGGAGCAATAATACTTTTCTGACAGACATACTTCAAGTGAAATTATATATTTGGATAAAGTTTTCATATTAGGTTTAGTCTATTATTTGGTGGCTAAACCACTTAAGCCCCGGACCATTTGGCTGCCCAAAGACCACAGCATTTTTTGAGATTTGGCACTGCGTCGCTTTAACTGACAATTGCGCGGTCGTGCGACGTGGCTCCCAAACAAAATTGGCGTCCTTTTTTTTCCCACAAATAGAGCTTTCTGTTGGTGGTATTTGATCACCTTTGCGTTTGTTTTTTTTTGTGCTATACACAAAAATAGAGCGACAATTTTGAAAGAAAAAAGCAATATTTTTTACTTTTTGCTATAATATATATCCCCAAAAAATATATAATTTTTTTTTCTAAGTTTAGGCCGATACGTACTCTTCTTCATATTTTTGGTAAACAAAATCGCAATAAGCGTTTGGTTTGCGCAAAAGTTATAGCGTCTACAAAATAGGGGATAGTTTTATGGCATTTTTATTAATAATTTTTTTTTTTTACTAGTAATGGCGGCGATCAGCGATTTTTATCCTGACTGCGACACATCGGACACTTTTGACACCATCTTGGGACATTCACATTTATACAGCGATCAGTGAACCACTAGGGGGCGCTGTAGGGGTTAAGTGTTTCCTAGGGATGTGTTCTAACTGTGTGGGGGCGGGGCTTACTGTGACAAGACACTGATCGCTGCTCTCGATGAGAGGAAGCAGATAGATGATCAGTGTCCTGTCACAAGGCAGAACAGGGAGATGCTTTGTTTACACAGGCATCCTCCGTTCTTCAGCTCTGTGACACGAGCGCGGTACACCGGCGGACATCGAGTCCGCGGGGCACGATCACGAAGCTCGCGGCAGGGGCGTGCACGTGCGCCCACGCGGTGGCAAATTTAAAGTGACGTACCTGTACGCCCATTTGCCTGTCCGTGCCATTCTGCCAACGTAAATGTTCGTGCGGCGGTCGGCAAGTGGTTAAAATGTACTTCTAATGCCGCGTACACACGATCAGTTTTCTCGTTGGGAAAACTGTCATGTTTTCTCTTGGACGAGAAAAACGGCCGTGTGCAGGCTCTCCAGCAGTTTTCCTGACGAGAAAACCGCAGAGAATCACGACGAGAAAATTTAAAACATGCACCAAATTTTTATCGTCGCGAATCGCAGCGTTTTTTTTCCTCGGCAGTTTTCCCATAGTTTTCCCATAGGGAAACACTGCTAGGGAGCCTACACATGGCCGGTTTTCTCGACCAAGAGAAAACCTGTCGTGAAAAACAGCCGTGTGTACACGGGGAAAAGGGGACCAAGCTGGTCCTCGTTTTTCCCGTCGGGTTTCACGGCAGTGTTTTCACCACCGAGAAACTCGATCGTGTGTACGCAGCATCAGCCTCTATTAGTATCTTGTAGGGTTCAGATAGTGTGAATATGTTCCAAAGCTTCCATATTTTTCTCTTTTAATGGCGATTTGTTTCTTCCATCTGGTAAATAGAGTTGACGTTTAGGAGCCAGTCTTTTACAGATGGGGTTTCTCTTGTTTTCCATAATGGTGGTATTAGTGCTTTGGCTGCATTTAGAAGGTGACGTGACAAAGAGTTTATATACTTTCTGCAAGTGAAATTGTTCACATGTAGAAGACGGCATTCTGTATCAAGTTTAAAGCGGTTGTATACCCGCATTTTTTTCTTTTTACACCTGTAAAGGAAAAGGCATAATGAGCTTGTATGCACAGCATACAAGCTCATTATGAAATACTTACCTTAGAACGAGGCGTCGGTGTCCCTCCCGGTCCACGCCGAGGCAGCTGACACATTATGCCTCGGCGTGTGTTCCGGGTATCGTGGCTCCAGGGCGTGCGACTTCTTTCCGGCAAGGTCCGGCATCCGCCGGGCCTTCAGTCGAGAATCCCCTGTGCGCATGCGCCGCTGCAGTCAGCGGCGCAGTGCAAGGGGAATATCTCCTAAACCGTAAAGGTTTAGGAGATATTTCTTTTAGTATAGGCTTACCTGTAGGTAAAAGTAAAAAAAAAGACTATACAACCGCTTTAAGTTGCGTGTTGGTAATGTGTGTTATTCATGTTTTGATCTGATTCCAGAACGTTTGGATCTGCTTGCAGGACCACCCAGATATGTAGAAAGGTTCCTTTAGTTTTGTTGCATCTCCAGAAGACGTCTGACTCTTAAGGAGACCAATTTTTTATTTTTAGCTGGGATGGTGTACCATTGAGTACGTATTTTATACAATATTTCTTGGATTCTAGTACTCGGAGAACATTTGTAGGTAAAGACCGAGCCTTTTTCCCATTGTTCGTCTGAAATTTGGATTTGGAGCTCATCTTCCCAGATTTTTTTTAATTTATCTGGCGAGTCGGAGGTTGGCTGAGAGATCCAATTATAAGATATTGAGGTTGCCTTTCGTATTGGTTTTTGGTCATAGCATAGTTGTTCGAAGTTTGTGAGGGATCTTGACATTAGATCCTTATGTTTGTTGTTTTGGATAAAATCGTGTATTTGCAGATAATGTGTGTCCAAAAGGTTTGAGTATTTTTATCGAAGTTCTTTCTCTAGGCTTGCTATTTTCCTTAAAGGAAACTGTTATAAGTGAAGTATGGAGGCTGCCATTACTGGCCTTTGCGTTGCTGGTTGTCTAACAGTCTTGTTGACCCTTTTGCTTTAATACATTAAGTCAGTTAAGTCGGCCATAGATGGTTCGAATCTCGGCCGGTCTCTGACGAATCGGCTGAGATTAGAACCCTCTATGGGCAGGCTGGTTCTACCCAAATTGATCCATCAATCGACTTAGGTGTAACCAGCCTGTCTAAATTTTTTATGTGATTACTGCTGGCAGATATAGCCGCTAGCAGGAATCATCGTTTTCTCCCTTTCTGGCATAACACAGTAGCGCTGTGGGAGAGATTCCCCATCAATACTGATTGTGTTAATTGGAAAATCAAGCGATTTTTAGGGATTCTCCGATAAATCAGCCGCCAAAAATGATCGGCCGAAAATAGGGTTATTGGCATTTTGCTGATGGAAAAAAAGAGTGCCGATAATGGCTTGCTGCCCCCTATTGACTGCAATGCAAAAACACTATTGACTCTCTATTGACTGCAATACAAAATCGCATCTTATTGAATTCAAGGCAAAAACGCCCCCTATTGACTGCAATGCAAAATGCTTCCCAGTTACTTCAATGCAAAAACGCCAACCACATTAATTCAATTTAAAAATGTTATGTTTTTAAAACTATCCATTTCGGGTTTTTGGCCAAGTGCATCCTGATTTTCCGGTTTCAGGACCGGAATTTTCATTTCGATGCACCACATGGTGGAAGGAAAGAAAATGGAACTATCTATGTGTAGCGGGGTGCTATATTTAGGGGGAGTATCTGAGTGATAATTAGGCTCAGATACACTAATTGTTAGGTTTCTTGGACCATTTCTGTCCCTGGGAGATAGTATTGGTGTGCTGTTCCCTGTGGCCTGCAGGTGGCGCTGTTGCCGTAGGCCAGGGTTGAACCACTGATACAAGCTGTGCCCTTTTTTGTCCCCTCTCGGCAGTGGTGACGGCGGGGCGGGGAACCTGCTGTGTCTGTCGGGGGAGGTTATAAAAAGGGGCGGCCATCTTCCAGAGGGGTCGCGCCCAGGCACCTTCAGCCTTGGTGGTGCGTGTGTCGTCTCCTGGTGCCCTAGGCCCGGAGGCCGAGTTCCTGTTCCATCCCAGACACCTTCAGTCTGGGGTGAGGTACTGTTTTGGAGGCCCGGAGCTCAGCGCCTTCGGCTGGGTTCCACCGGGGATTGAGGGCTCCCAGGGTGCCGCCTTGTGAGGGGACCCGTATCCAGGATCGAGGAGGCCAGGGAGGTGACCCAGCACAGTCTCGTGGTGACAGTGGGGGCCTCTGGTAACTCTCCGGAGGGAGGTTCTTCTCCTTGACATGGGCCAAGTTTCTTCAAGAAGGAAGTGCATGTTCTGTAGGTCATAGTGGCAGTGACCAAATAGGGCAAGGCCCTATTCACCAGGTCAGTGGCAGTGACCAACTTCAACAAGTCAGTGGCAGTGACTTTCATATTCACCCGGTCTGTGGCAGAGACCGTGCGCCCAAACCTGTTTGTGAAATCAGAACAGTAAGAGAAACCTAAATTGAGTTTGTGCCTGGACCTCCTCCCACCTTATCTGACCTGTGTCTCGTATCAACCTGTCTGCTCTCATAGAGACTATTTGTTATCTGTGGTGAAATAAATACAAAAGTTGGACTTTCAGTTGGTGTGGACAGTTACTTTACTGGGGAGAATTAAGGACTTGTTTCTGGCTAATGCAGAGGCGAGATCAGCTCAGGAGGATTCAAACACCAGCCGCAGGCAGGCCCGAAAACTAACACCGCTCAACCTCCCCATCCAGGAGGGTACGGGCATGTAGTGCGGTGTGCCTCATTCTTTCCTGCGGAGGAGCCAAGTAAAGAAAAGCAGGTAAAGTCTGGGGTGGGTGCGCTAGATATGGTTTGCCTTAGCTAGGACAATTATGTAGATCAGGACTTCTGAACACAGAACAGCTGCTATCTAAGACTTGGCCATACATGGAATCCTTTTTTATCGATCAGCCAGTGGGCTGATTGAAGGAACATTTTCCAGAAAGTCCGTTCAACAGAAATTGATCATTAGATTGACGTCTCTGGAACAGGAACATGTTTCATCGATTGAAATTCAACTGGTCCCTGCTAAACCAGCCAGTTTTGATCCATCTGAGGCCAGCTTAAGGGCTACTAGAGAGCTGTGACATGAGAGAGGGCTTTCAACAGCCTCATTGCCCTGGTACTGTTACAATATATAGAGAAGAAAGTGAGGAGCGCTGGACTGCTTGCTGTCTACCAGCCTATGATGTGAGGTACGAGGAGAAGTTTAGATACCCGTTTGGTCACAGGGACCCCTTGTGGGGTGTTCCCTGTAGAATCCTGGAAAGAGATTGGAAAGTAAAGGTGCCACTCCACTGATAGAAGCCCAGGATAGTTGTCATTTGTGTTCAAGATGTGCAGCAGGCTTTGGGGTCTACATAACGGAAAGTGGACCAATGAACTGAAAGCTGCCCACAATGGTTTGTCTCGGTTTGCATGTGACTAATGTACATGACCACAACCTTTGACACCACTATTTGAGCTCTGATTAATGTGGAATGCTGTAGCTCCGGAAACACGCTGCCACATCTCATTGTACACAACATCTGTTCTGGATTTTTACCTGTGGTTTGATGCATTTATCTTCCAATCTTTTTCCATGAAATGGAAAGAGGAATGGTGTGCGCCATTTTAAGCTTGGGGTTCAAGGACACCTTAACAACTGTTTTGAGGGTAACAAAAGGTTTGTGCAAGCATCTTTTTATAGAACCATGTCAGTTTTGTATGCTTACATTCATGATGGGGTTGCTTTCATGTAAAAATAAATAAAGCTCTCGGAATTCCATTCATACACAGATGAATCTCTGTACATGCTGTGCTTGTCTTTTGTGTTGCACAACGCAAGACTAACAGTTGTAATTAGGTTTGCAGCTATTCCTACAGCCATTTGTGTCTGTACATGTGCAGGTCACTGAAAGTGGGAAACCATATTAAAGGCCCCTATCGCACAAGGGTTCCGATTGGGTCCACCTGTCAGTTTTTCAGACAGATCCGATTGGACCCTCCATCCTCCTCTATGGGTAATCGGAAGTCTGTTAACACCCAGCTACCTCTGATCCGAGTGGATCAAAAGCAATAGGAAGGGTATCCGTTCCTCTCCATCTGACCGGATCAGATCATAAGGCAGTCGGGTGTAAACGGACAGCCAAGCCACCTCCATCCAACTGTTTATCCACTTCCAGCCCAAGGCCGTCATATGACGTCCTTGACTTTCAGTGGGAATACCTGAATGATGCCTGCAGTTACAAGCATCGTTCAGATATCCTCGTTTCCAGCCGGCGATTCTGTGCACCATAAGAACGATCATAGCGGCAGTTCCGCTGCTTGATCGTTCTTACAGGCGACAGGAGGGGACACCCGCCACCATCCGGTTCTTCTCTGGGCTTTCCCGTGCCATCAGGGACCTGGAGAAAACAATCGGCCGCCGATCTCTATGACCGTCAGAGGCCCAGGAGCGACGTTATGACGTCATGTCCTGGCCGCGGATGTATACAAAGAACACGCCTGGTAAGCATGAGATCTGTGATTTTTTTTTTTTTGTTTACGATCTCATGCTTTCCAGCCTGGAGGAGAGACGTGGGGTCTTATTGGCCCCGCATCTCTCCATAAAGAGGACCTGTCACAATATATTCCTATTACAAGAGATGTTTACATTCCTTGTAATAGGAAAAAAAGTGATTAAAAAAAAGTGTAAAAATAAAAAACATAAAGTAAAATAAAATAAAACTTTTTTTTTTTTTTTTAAAACACCCCTGTCCCCGGTAGCTCGCGCTCAGAAGCAAACACACATGTAAGTCCCGCCCACATATGTAAACGCCGTTCAAACCACACATGTGAGGTATCGCCGCATGCAATAGAGAGCAAGCAACAATTCTAGCACTAGACCTCCTCTGTAACTCTAAACTGGTAACCTGCAAACAAATTTAAAGTATCGCCTATGAAGATTTTTAAGTACTGAAGTTTGGCGCCATTCCATGAGTGTGCGCAATTTTAAAGCGTGACATGTTGGGTATCTATTTACTCCACGTAACATTCACATTATACAAAAAAATTGGGCTAACTTTACCATTTTGTTATTTTTTTTTAAAATTGCGTTTGAAAAATTGTTGCGCAAATACCATGCGAGATAAAAAGCAACGCAACGACCGCCATTTTATTCCCTTGGGTGTCTGCTAAAAAAACATATCATGTTTGGGGGTTCTGAGTACCAGTAATTTTCTAGCAAAAAAATGATGATTTTTACATGTAGGAGAGGAGTTCCAGAATAGGCCCGGTATTGAAGTGTTTATAGAGCAGAGCTTCTGTGTCCATGCCTGCTCTGCTGCAGAGGAACATCCTCATAACAGGATATTACCCCCTCCATTCTTTTCTGTAGGAATGGTGTTATTTGGATGGTGAGCTGTATTGGAATTCCGCCAGACATATTTGGTGTGGAGGCCAAATAAAACTTTAGTCTCATCTGATCACCTTAAAGTGGTTGTAAAGGCACAATGTTTTTTACCATCATGCATTCTATGCATGACGGTAAAAAACTTTCTGTGTGCAGCTGCGCCCCCTAATACTTACCCGAGCCACCTCTCCATCCAGCGATGTCCACGAGAGCCTTGCCTCTCTGGGAACTCGCACTCCTGCTGCAGCTGCTCCATTTGCTGTCAATCACAGCCAGTGAGCCAATCAGGAGACGGAGGGGGTGGGGCCAAACCATGGCTCCATGTGTGACTGGACACACAGAGCAGTGACTCGGGTTCCCCTATAGCAGTGATGGGGAACCTTGGCACCCCAGATGTTTTGGAACTACATTTCCCATGATGCTCAACTACGCTGCAGAAGGCATTTGTATCATGGGAAATGTAGTTCCAACACATCTGGGGTGCCAAGGTTCGCCATCACTGCCCCTATAGCAAGCTGATTGCTGTGGGGGGCACCCCATAGGAGGGAGGAGCCAGGAGCGCCAGCAGGGGACCTGAGAAAAGAAGGAAACGGGCCACTCTGTGCAAAACCACTACACAGAAGAGGTAAGTAACATGTTTATTATTTTAACCACTTCAGCTCCTGAAGGCTTTACCCCCTTCCTGACCAGGTCATTTTTGGGATACGGCATTGCGTGGCTTTAACTGACAATTGCTCGTGCGATGCTGTACCCAAATAAAATTGTACGTTTTTTCCCAAAAACAGAGCTTTCTTTTGGTGGTATTTGATCCTCTATGGTTTTTATTTTTTGCAAAATAAAAACAAAGAAAGAGCAACAATTTTGAAAAAAAAAAAAAAAAAATTACTTTCTGCTATAAAAAAAATAATCTAATTTCTATATCAGTTTAGGCCAATATGCATTCTGCTACATATTTTTGGTAAAAAAAAAATCCCAATAAGTGTATATTGATTGGTTTACACAAAAGTTATAGCGTCTACAAACTATGGGATAGATTTATGGACTTTTTATTTTTTTTATTGTTTTTACTAGTAATCAGCAATTTTTAGCGGGATTGCAGCGGACAAATCTGACACTTATGCCGCGTACACACGACCTTTTTTAATGTCATTGAAAAAACGGCATTTTTCTCGACGTGATTCTTCTCAAGCCTGCCTTGCCTACACACTATCGTAGAAAAAAATGTTCGAGCAAAGCGCAGTGACGTACAACACATACGACGGCACTATAAAGGGGAAGTTCCATTCGGATGGCGCCACCCTTCATGTTAGTAAAGTTTGTTGAGAGACGATTCGCGCTTTTCAGCCTCGTGCTCTTCAGTCCGTTACAGCGTGACAAATGTGCTATC
Organism: Rana muscosa; assembly: GCA_029206835.1. NCBI lineage: Eukaryota > Metazoa > Chordata > Amphibia > Anura > Ranidae > Rana > Rana muscosa. The sequence goes on along the minus strand of CM055121.1, from coordinate 243,921,126 downwards.
TCCATTATGAACGCTAGTTTTACCAGAACGAGCGCTCACGTCTCATACTTGATTCTGAGCATGCGCATTTTTTTTCACGTCGTTAAAGCCCAAACACGACCGTTTTTCATGACGAGAAAAACGACGATGTAAAAAACAACGTGAAAAATTAGAGCATGTTCCAATTTTTTCATGGCCGTTTTTCACGTCGTGAAAAATGCTCTGAAGCCCACACACGATCATTTTTAATGACCATTTTAAAAAATGTCGTGTGTACGCTGCATAAGACCCCTTTCACACTTGTGCGACTTCAAAGTTGCGTGATTTTACCGCAATTTTTCTGGATTTGCGGCTGCAATTTTGCCGCGATTCGCAGCCACGATTTTGCCACAATTTTGAGGAATGCCTGTGTAATTGGCATCAAAAGTGCAGGGACTACTTTGAAGTCGGAACGACTTGAAGTCGTACTAATATGAATGGTTGTCATTGGAAATCATGGGGAACGACTTGACATGCTACTTTGCAGTCCCAAATCGTGGGACAAGTCGTACAAGTGTGAAAGGGGCCTAAGTGACACTTTTTGGGGACCAGAGACACCAATACAGTGATCAGTGCTAAAAAAAAAGCACGGTCACTGTATAAATGGCACCGGCAGGCAAGGGGTTAACACCAGGGGTGATCAAGGGGTTAAGTGTGCTCCTAGGGAGTGCTTTCTAACGACGGTGGGGGGGGGGGTGGATGCATTGGATGAAAAGAGGAGATCAAAACCTCACTCCCTCATGGAACACACTATATTCTCCAAATTATTCTGTACTGTTTAGAACTATAATGGCAGATATGTTGAGATGGTCACTCCGCCCGCCGTCATGGTTTGGCAGATTATACTCGGTCAAAATGAATGTATTGCCAAGAATATTGTATCTATTTAGAGCACTACCAGTAGCAATAACTAAGGGGGACCTGAAAGCACTGCAATTTAAACTATTGTCCTTTATATGGGGAAACAAGAGACCTAGGGTGAACGTTTGCACGTTATATACTCCAAAGCATAAAGGGGGATTAAGTTTCCCGGACCTACTAAAATATTATCAGGCTGCACAACTAGCGAATGTCACCAGATTCCATAGCCGGGGATCTCATCCAATTTGGATGCAGATGGAAGCCAAAGCATGTAGAACACACCCAATTTCATCCATTCTTTGGCTACCCCCTAAGCAAAGACCCGCAGTTTTATGCCCAGCACTTTCCATCTCCTTGATTATTTAGGACAGATTACGTAAATCTCTTAGGTTTCAATCCCAGCATACTCCTCTAGCCCCACTATTGGGAAATGAAAAATTTGCCCCGGGTCTCACCCCCCGAGCATTTGCCTGGTGGACGAATAAAGGGTTAATGAGAATTACAGACCTCTGTGACAGCGGAGGTATTATAACAAGACAAACTAGAAGAAGAGTACCAACTACCGACCTCAGAGTTGTTTAGGTATGGTCAGATTGCACATTTTATAAACACTATGTCCAGAAACTCAGATATTACTACAATGACCCCTATGGAACATCTATGTGTACAATACGATAAGATTAAAGGGCACATTTCGGCAATATATAACACTGACCAGCTGTAATGAAAAATTAGAATATATGAAGAAATGGGAGGCTGATATGGGTGAGAACATGGAGCTGGATGAGTGGCACAAAATAGCAGAGGGTGCGACTAAAACCATTATGAATACATCATTAATTGAGGCCAATTTTAAAGTTATTATGAGATGGTATATGGTCCCAGCAAGGTTAGCAACTTTTATACCCGGAGCATCCCCGCTATGTTTTCGCGGATGTGGGCATATTGTCACTATGTACCATATATGGTGCCAGTGCCCCAAGGTGAGGAGGTACTGGATTAGGGTGTATAACTTTATTTATACACTTACCCAGGTGAACCTCCATAAATCTCCAACTCAGGCGTTGCTGGGAACCGAAATAAAACGGGTCACAAAACCCCTTAAGCAACTTATAAGATACATATTTATAGCAGCTAAAATTATAATAGCAAAAGCATGGAAACGGACAATAGTCCCATTCGACCAGATCAAGTACAAACTCTCCTGGATTATGCTTAATGAAAGGATGACAGCCTCACTTAATGATAGAATGCCACAATTTGATAAGGTATGGAGTCCTTGGATCCAATACCTGTCTGAAGGCTCTAGAGGGGTGCTGATATAGACAGTTCGGGGGGGGGGGGGCAGAGATTGAATTACAAGAGTCGTCTTCTTCTTTACTTCTTCTTCCTTTCATCTGACTTAATTTCATCTCTCTAGTCTTTCCTTTACTTTCTACGGTACTATCAATGTTATAGATAGCCGATAGGCTGGCTCCATCTCTTTAAAAGTTTACATCAAATGCAAATGTAGGGAGCCAGACATATAGTAATGAAACTGCTATAATAAGTAATAATTTGTGTTTATTTTGATAACATGGAACTTTGTAAAAACTGAAATAAAAACTATTGAAACAAAAAAGAGGAGATCAGTGTTTTAGCTTAGCTGAACCACAAGATCTCTTTTACTTCCTGACAGAACAGTGGTCTGCCTTGTTTACATAGGCAGACCGCATTTCTGCCTTTCCTCCGAATGATCAGGGGTTCCTGGCTCCCACTGTGTCCAATCACAGCGGGAGCGGTGCACGCGTGCCCCCTAAATCGCGTGCACAAAATCATGTACAGGTATGTGATTTTGCGCAGCCGGTTCATCCTGCTACAGTATATATGCAGTAGGCGGTTAATGAGAAGAAAAAAATCAATATTTACAATCACTATAAACACACCTTGAAGATTCTGAGGCCACATGGAAAAAGGTGTTAGGCTCCATGTACACGGAAGCTGATAAACTGCAGTTTATTGGCGTTTTGGTGGTTTTTTTAAAAAGCCCATTAACTGCACTCTATGTTAGCCTATGTGTTCATGTACACATAGCGTTTTTTAGCTTTAATGAGCGGTGGAGTTAATGGGCTTTTTTCTGAACGCAAGAAATTTGCGTTCAAAGTGCAGTTTTTCGGCAGAAAAAAAACGCAGAAAACGCTCAAACGCTGGCCGTGAGCGTTTTTTTTTGCGTTTTTTGGTCCATTGAAAAAACAAAAACTGTAGGCCTCACCCACGGTAAGACTAAAAAAAATAGTGCACAGTTTACTAGTTAGCAGAATGCAGCCGAGTTCAGCAAACAGTCTGACTCTGGGAGTGTTCAGGGATCAGGGCTCAGCATGTTTGACTAGCGGTACTGCTCACCTTCGTACACTTCCAACATCTGTTGCACATAAAAAATCTTTCTGCTCCCAAGACCTTAAGCCGTGAGTTATTGCTTTTCCACTGTCACGTCTTTGGACAGATTAGACCTGGTGCCATGGTACCCTCTGATCCTCTTCCCCTTCTCGCCAGAAAAATACACCATGTGCCAAGGGGAGGCACTGACAGTCTCTACCCTGAATTAATGGGATTTTTTTTTTTTTCCCCCCTTGTAATTTCTGTCAAGGGAAGAAGCAAAACTCCCACGTGTTCTTGTGTTGTGGAGCTTGCTTTAGAAAGGAGAAATAATGGCTTTATTCTGGTGTTCTAACATTTTTTACAGTTGTGCTGTCGTAATATAAAATAACAGTCTTGCCATTGAGAAGATCTGTAATAATTCAGCTTCATGCCTTAAATATGTAGGTGATATAGACAATCAATAAGATTTGTTTCCCAGAACTATGTACATTTCTCCAAATTAGCAGAGATTAGTGATTTGAAACGTAAAATCTGCTGTGAGCATTTCTGTGAGCATTTCTGTTGTTTTACACATAGGCAGAGTTATGATAGGAGGTTTCAGATCTTTGTATAGAGGAGCCCAGGCACACACAAATAATCAGTAGGTAGGGTAATTTTGAAAAAAAAAAAAGGTAATCTATATACCCTAAACCAGTGCTCTCTGGATCAATTGTGCATAAATACTATTGCAAAGTGAAATAAATACAAAAGAGCAGCTCGCAGTAAGACCCACATAGGGTCTAAAACATAAATAAGATGGCGTAAGTGACGTGTCACGCACTACCCGAACACGCACTCGGGTAGTACATGACATGTCCCTTCCGCCATCTTTCTGGAACGCAGGTAAAATGTGATCGGCGTGCCTACGCAATTGTATGGGCTTTTTACATCTTACTGAACTGTAACCCCATTCACACAGGGGCGGCACGACGCGGCACTACTTGTGGGGGCGACCTCGGCGGCGTGATCTCAAGACGACTTGAGACGCCCACCGAGGCGATTTGCATAAAGACTTCTGTATAGAAGTCTATGCAGGTCGCCTTGGGTCGCCCCCAAAAGTAGTACAGGAACCTTTTTCTAAGTCGGAGCGACTCAGGTCGCTCCTATTAGAACGGTTCCATAGGAAAGACTGGGACGCGACCTGGACGCGACTCCTCAGGCGACCGAGTCGCCTGAGGAGTCGCGCCTGTGTGAACCGGGCCTTAGTGTTACTTGTTTTATAGCAAAATATAAGTTTTAAACTGCACTATAAGGATCTATCTCTTTTCTCCTTGACATATATTACCTTCGTTGGCTGGTACATCATTTTAGGCCACTTCCCCTTGGAGGATACATCCTTTGTTACCTATGCCTTACATGACTTCCTGTAATAGGTGTCATGTATGTCTGTCCGGAGAGTAGGATGTTTGCCTAGTTTTCAGGGTGGAAGAAGGCATTATAATTAAAGGGGTTGTAAAGGTTCGTTTTTTATTTTCTAAATAGGTTCCTTTAAGCTAGTGCATTGTTGGTTCACTTACCTTTTCCTTCGATTTCCCTTCTAAATGTTTTTTTTCTTTGTCTGAATTTCTTTCTTCCTGTTCCTCCTCAGTAAGCTTGCCTCCATCATCCAAGTCGCTCTGGCCGGGGGTTAGTCAGCGTGCTCGCCCCCTCCCTTGGGACTACATCCCTGTGGGGAGAAGCTTTGGATGTAGACCCAAGGGAGGGGGCGAGCACAGTGGCGTAGCGTGGGTTGTCAGCGCCCGGGGCAGGGCAAGAGATTTGCGCCCCCTAACACGCAGATTTATAGCACTCTCCGAGTCCCTTCCGCTAGTACAGTAGTACTCACCAACCTGATTCCTACATCGAAGTACCTGACCACTATACTAACCTACCTGATTCCTATACTGATCTGCCTGATTCCTACACTGACCACTAAACTGACCTATCTGATTGCTATACTGACCACTACACTGACCTACCTGATTCCTATACTGACCACTACACTGACCTACCTGATTCCTATACTGTCCACACATTATTATTGCTCACTGATTGGTTGCTAGACAATACTGCACATAATTACCGCTTACCCATTGTTTGCTAGAGGTTACTGCACATTATTACTACAAACTGATTGGTTGCTAGAGGTTACTGCAATATATTATTGCTTACTGATTGCTTGCTAGAGATTACAGCAGATCATTACAGTTCACTGATTGGTTGCTGAAGGTTACTGCACATCATTACCACTCACTAGTTGCTAGAGGTTACTGCATATTATTAATGCTCCCTAATTGGTTGCTAGACATTGCAGCACATCATTACGGCTCACTGATGGGTTGCTAGAGGTTACAGCACATCATTACAACCCACTGATTTGTCGCTTAAGGTTACAGCACATCATCTTACTGCCTGCACACCACAGACTGCAGAAATGACGGGACCCACCAATAGACAGAAAAGAAGAACTAATTATTAGCAATGAGTGTTGAGGGGTGCGCTGTGTATGGAGTGCAAGGCTGAGGGATGCGCTTTGTACGGAATGCAGGGTTCAGAGGTGCGCTGTGTATGGAGTGCAGGGTTGAGAGGTGTGCTGTGTACGGAATGCAGGGTTTAGAGGTGCGCTCTGTATGGAGTGCAGGGTTGAGAGGTGTGCTGTGTACAGAGTGCTGTGTACGGAAGGGTTTAGAGGTGCACTGTGTACGGAGTGCAGGGTTGAGGGGGCGGGTTGTGTGCAGCGTGCAGGGTTGAGGGGAGTGCGCTGTGTGCAGCATTGAGGGGGGTGTGCTGTGTGTGGCATGCAGGGTTGAGGGGGGTGCGCTGTGTGCAATGTGCAGGGTTGCGGGGGGTGTGCTGTGTGTGGCATGCAGGGTTGATGGGGTGCGCTGTGTGCAGCGTTGAGAAGGGTGCACTGTGTGTGGCGTGCAGGGTTAAGGGGTGTGCACTGTGTGTGGCGTGCAGGGTTGCGGGGTGTGCGCTGTGTGTGGCGTGCAGGGTTGGGGGTGCACTGTGTGTGGCGTGCAGAGTTGGGGGGTGTACTGTGTGTGGTGTGCAGGGTTGGGGGGTGTGCGCTGTGTGTGGCGTGCAGGGTTGGGGGGTGCACTGTGTGTGGTGTGCAGGGTTGAGGAGGTGCGCTATGTGTGGCATGCAGGGTTGAGGGGGTGCGCTGTGTGTGTCTTGCAGGGTTGAGGGGATGCGCTGTGTGTGGCTTGCAAGGATCAGGGGAGTGCGCTGTGTGTGGCTTGCAGGGATGAGGGGGGTGTGCTGTTTGCGGCTTGCAGGGTTGAGAGGGGTGTGCTGTGTGTGGCTTCCAGGGTTGAGGGGGTGCGCTGTGTGTGGCTTGCAGGGATGAGGGGGGTGTGCTGTTTGCGGCTTGCAGGGTTGAGAGGGGTGTGCTGTGTGTTGCACGCAGAGTTGAGGGGGATGCGCTGTGTGTGGCTTGCAGGGTTGAGGGGGGTGCGCTGTGTGCGCGGCGTACAGGGTTGAGGGGGGTGCGCTGTGTACATCTCCCCCAAATACAAAGCTCTTTTTCCCACAGATTCCAGTTCAGAGCGCAGCCCCGGCCCCCCCTTTGGCTGCCATCATCCTGTACATAGCTTTCCTCTGTAGAGGAGTACTCACAATGTCCGTGCAGCTGTCGGTAAGCTGTCGGGCTTCTGTCTGTGTGGATGATGCCTCATCCTCTTCCTCCTGGCCCCGGTTTCCTCCAGTCCTGGGGTGGTCGGTGCAGGGTCAGAGTACCGGGGCAGGAAAGCGGCACACTTACAGGCACAGGCAGGACTCAGGAGAAGCGGCGGTGGTCGGGAGTCCGGGCTGTGGGGCGGGCTAAGTGGACAAACAGCATGTCACACGAGCCGGGATCCTGGACCTCGTGTGTGGGGAGTGGCGTGTAATGGAGAGGATGCCTCGTGAGTCGCCTGCCCTCCTCCTTCCCCCCTCCTTCCCCCCAGTCTCTGCACAGTCACAATCCCTGGGATCATCATGGATGCTCTTCAGTGTTCATTTACTTACTGCTGTGTCAGTGTCACCGCTGGAGCCTAAGCCAGGACTGCACCGCAACTTCCCCCTCATAGTGAAGCGGAAGAGCTCACAGTCTCCTAGACTGCACAGAGCAGGAGAAGAGCTGAAGGTAACCTGCTGCCTACCGCTGCGCCCCTCTAAATTTTGTGCCCGGGGCGACCGCCCCCTGGCCCCCCCATGCTACGCCACTGGGCGAGCATGCTGATTAACCCCCAGCCAGAACGGCTCGGATGATGGGGGCAAGCTTACTGAGGAGGAACAGAAAGTGAGAAATTCAGACAAAGAAAAAAAACATTTAGAAGGGAAATCGAAGAAAAAGGTAAGTGAACCAACAAGGCACTAGCTTAACCACTTCCATACCGGGTCATTGTAAAATGACGCCGGCAGGAACCCTCTCTCCCTCCGGGTGGACGTCATATGACGTCCTGGGTTTGAGGGGGGATATCTGAATGATGCCTGCAGCTTGAGGCATCATTCAGATATCCTTTTTTTCAGCCGGCGATCCTGCGCACCATAAGAACGATCATAGCGGCGGTTCCAAGAGATAACTGTCACCAGTTATCTCTTGGAGTCAGAAAGAGCTATTACAAAGTGACTGCAGATAGCAGAGGAACGAGGTAACAGAGAGAAATCATACTAAGGCCCCTTTCACACTTGTGTGACTTCAAAGTCGCGCGATTTTGCCGCGGCTTTGCCGTGATTCGCGGCCGCGATTTCAAGGAATGGCTGTGTAAGTGGCATCAAAATCGGACCAAAGTAGTGCAGGGACTACTTAGAAGTCGGAGCGACTTGAAGTCGTATTAATATGAATGGTTGTCATTGGAAATCGTGGGAAACGGCTTGTCATGCTACTTTGCCATCACAAATCGTGGGACAAGTCGTATAAGTGTGAAAGGGGCCTTAGTGCTTTGGATGGAGACAAGTACACAGTATTTAAGGATGTGCTTTGGTCATATTTCATGTCTGAGGTTTACGACCACTTTATTCTCAACTCCATAGAGATGTAGATAGTGAATTTTAAACATTGGTACTTGCAAAACCCCACTAGGTCAGATTCACTTTAACTATACCGGAAAATGAAAAAATGTAAATGGTGCCTCTTGGACTATTTTTAGTTTAAGAAAAAAAATGGGGTCCCTATGACTCCAACAGATGTGAAATGATTCCATATAATTAGCTTTTAGCAGTCTCTTTTTAAGTATGTCATAGATATCAGTGGAAGGCAGGGGTGCAGAAATAGCATGGGTCCCGCTGTTTTAAAATAGGGCAGGCGCAAACTTCAAACTGTCCTGGCAGGTGGGCTTGCCTAGAGCAGCTTTTTTGCATATTAGCAATTTTTCAAACAAAATTATTAGTTGGGGAAGAGACGCCACACACCACTAGCTCAAAAGGTGAGAAGAAATGTGAATGGCCTCAGCCATGAGCAGCTCTTGAGTCCCGTCTCTGATGCATTTCACTCCGCCCATTGAGGCCTAATTATCTTACACCGATGAGCGGGGTGAAATTCATCAGAGACAGGGCTCAAGCCTGAGGCTGTTCACATTTATTTTTAACCTGTTGAGCTAGTAGTATCTGACGCCTCTCATCCCCTCATACTTCCCTGCTTTCTGGATTAAGTATAAGTCAGCCTGCACCCTCATATTTCTGTGGGACACCGGATCTACCAGAGCACCTTGAGCGGCATTTGGGTATAGTCAGGGCTGGATTCCTGACCAGGCCTCAGGGCAGCAGTGGGTGCAGGGGCGGATCCAGGGGGGGTGGCAACAGGACAATTGCCCCTCCCGAGACGTTAGTTGCGGATGAGTGTGCGGGCAGGCGCGGTGGGTGAGCCGCTGAGCTGCTCGGCACTCGCACAGTCACACTGACTGTGCGAGCGGAGGCGGCTCGGCGGGAGGGTGAGAGAGACGGGAAGCTGCCAGCTGGGTGGGTGGACTGGCCAATCAGCGGGTGACGGAGCAGAGAGATGACATAATCTATCACCGCCCGGTGCCCGCCCTGCATTCTGGCAGTTCCGCCCTCACTCACTGTGCAGGCAGCAGAGAGATTACATCATCTCTCTGCTGCCTGATCCTGGGACACAGTAAGTGACAATCCCCCTTCCCCAATTAAGCAGGAAAGTAACAATCCGCAAGGTGTGGCAGGTGATTGACAAGTTGACAATCTGCAAGGTGTGGCAGGTGACATGACAAGTGGAAAATCCGCAAGGTGTGGCAGGTGATTGACAAGTTGACAATCCGCAAGGTGTGGCAGGTGACATGATAAGTGGACAATCCGCAAGGTGTGGCAGGTGACGTGGCAAGTGACAATATGCAACGTGTAGCAGGTGACGTGGCAAGTGGACAATCCGCAATGTGCGGCAAGTGGACAATCTGCAACGTGTGGCAGGTGACGTGGCAAGTGGACAATCGGCAACTTGTGGCAGGTGGACAATCCGCAACTTGTGGCAGGTGACGTGGCAAGTGGACAATTCGCAGCTTGTGGCAGGTGACGTAGCAAGTGGACAATCCGCAACGTTTGGCAAGTGGACAATCCGCAACGTTTGGCAAGTGGACAATCCGCAACGTTTGGCAAGTGGACAATCCGCAACGTTTGGCAAGTGGACAATCCGCAACGTGTGGCAAGTGACCATCTGCATCTGGTGGCAGGTGACAGTGGCAGGTGACACCCTTTGGGCTCCTACTGATTCTGCATTATGGTGAGTTGAACGCTTTAATTTTCTATAACAATGTAATAATAGAAATAATGCGCTACAATCATCCTGACACCATAACAACCATGGTGCCGTGATGATTGAAGCGCCAACACCAGCAATTTCCCAAATAAATTGTCTGCAAAAAATCATATTTCTTTTTCGTACATCACGGGACACAGAGCGGCATAGTAATAACTATGTGGATTATATGTCTACCTTCAGGTGATGGTCAATGGCACACCCAAGACAGGAAGTCCCCTCCGCTATATAACCCCTCCCATACCGGGAGTACCTCAGTTTTTTCGCCAGTGTCTAAGGTGTTGGTCACGGTTAAAGATGTGTTTCAAAGACGCTTTGCTCAGAGGTCCTTTGTGGGCCGAGCAAGCTAATTCCGGATTCGTCCAAAGTGCCACTGAGGCCAAAGTGGACAGTACCGGCGCCTCGGTGAAGAAGAACAAGGTTTTGCCTGTAATGCCTCTCTTCGGAGGGCTGGATCCTGGGTTCCAGTACTTTGGTCAGACCAAATACCAAAAGTTTCTGGCAGGATGTGGTACACGTCCAGGGGAGTGGAATTCCTAGCGAACCCCAGTCCCTGAAGGTCTAGTGACATAGCCCGCCATGATGGGTAAAGATTGGGCTATCTGTCCCCAACAGAGCCCTGCGGCGAGGAAGGTGAATGAAAGTCCCTGTATGAACTTGGTTCAATCAGGAGATTTTCTATATTTTGCGCTATTGTCGTGTTCCGGTATGTGCCACTAGAGGTTGTTAACATCCCCTTTTTTTGTCTGCTTAGGCTGAGAATCTATCTGTGAAAATCCCTTGCTTTTGTCAAGGCATTTTTTTATGGTTAAATGTTGTGAGAACCCTGGTTGATGTGGTCACTCACCTGAGTTACAGTGGGGAAGACCTGCTGTATAGCCAAAAGTACTGCCTAAAAGTCTCTCCTGTTTTAGAATGGAGACATGCTTAGCATGCTTTACTGGTAGGGGAAATCACCGCCGTTTGCAGAGAGCATGCCTGCCGTTCCTAGCGGTTTCAAACGGACCAGGCGTTCTTCTTTTAAACAATCTACCTCTCCAGTCCCAGGGACATCGACCTCTAAACAGTTCCGACGGCCTCCCCGGTCAGGACCTGGAGGGAAAACTCAGGCTCAAGCCCAGGGTCACAAGAAACCCTGGGGACGAAATCCTACTAAGCCGAACCCCAAATCTACATTATGAAGAGGCGCCCTCACTCGTTCGGGTGGGGGGGGAAGGCTTCGGTTTTTTGCGGAGGCTTGGCAGGAGCAGATCCAAAACAAATGGGTTCTCTCCACTGTGTCTCTTGGTTACAAGCTGGAGTTGCAAGAGCCTCCTCCACCTTGTTTTCTGAGATTAGGGGTTTCCAAAGGATCCAGTAAAAAAAGTTCTCTTTCTGGCATTAGACCGACTACTGTGCCAGGGGTAATCATAGAAGTTCCCATAGAAGTTCCCGTAGAAGAACACGGTTTAGGTTTCTATTTAAACCTTTTTACAGTGCCAAAGCCAAACGGGGACATCAGACCCATCCTGGACCTCAAGGGTCTGAACCGATTTCTGAATATCCGTATGGAGTCAATCCGGTCGGTAGTCTCCACCTTACGGGGGGGGGGGGAGAGCTCCTGGCATCAATTGACATCAAGGACGTGTATCTGCACGTGCCTATTTTTCCCGCTCATCAAAAATTCCTGCGTTTCGAGGTGGAGCAGTGCCATTATCAATTCATAGCCTTACCCTTCGGGCTGGCTACTGCACCTCAGGTGTTTACGAAGGTTCTGGCCCCACTCTTAGCCAGACTAAGGGTCCAGAGTGTGATGATAATGGCATACTTGGACGATTTATTGTTGGTAGGTCAGTCAGTGACCAGTCTAAACCAGGCTGTGCGCACCACAGTAAATTACCTGGAGTCCTTGTGTTGGATTCTCAATCTGGAAAAATCAGCCCTACAACCGGTAAAAAGGCTGGAATATCTAGGTCTGGTCATCGAAACAGACCAAAAGAAAGTCTTTCTGCCCCAAGCAAAGATCTCGTGTTTGAGAGAATTGATTCAGGTAGTCAGATCAAAAAGGGATCCTTCCATTCGCCTTTGTATGAGGTTGTTGGGGAAGATGGTGGCCTCATTCGAAGCTGTCCCTTACACCCAATTTCATTCAAGGATGTTACAAAATACCATCCTCTGTTTGGAACAAGAGAGTCCAAGCTTTGGACTTCCCTATGACTCTGACCGGTGCGTCAAAGTCTTTGTTGGTGGTTGGTGCCCAAAAATGTACAAAAGGGGAAATCCTTCATTCCAGTCACCTGGAAAGTGGTGACAACAGACGCCAGTCTTTTGGGTTGGGGAGCAGTTCTAGGGAACCTGACGCTCCAGGGCAAATGGTCTGTTTTCAAAGGTACCTTGCCCATCAACATCCTGGAAATTCGGGCAGTTCGCTTGGCCCTGATGGCCTGGACGTCCGAATTACGGACTTACCCTCTCAGAATTCCATCCGACAATGCCACAGCAGTGGCTTATATAAATCACCAAGGAGGTACCAGAAGTCACGCTGCCCAGAGGGAAGTGAATCAGATCTTGGCCTGCGCAGAGAAGCATGTTCCTTGCATATCTGCAGTCTTTATTCCTGGGATAGAGAATTGACAGGCGGATTTCTTAAGTTGCCAACAGCTGTTTCCAGGGGAATGATCTCTTCACCCCGACATCTTCCAGGCCATATGTCAAAGATGGGGGACCCCGGACGTCGATCTCTTGGCGTCCAGGTTCAACAAAAAGGTGAACAACTTTGTGTCCCGAACAAGAGACCCGTTTGCTTACGGGACAGATGCGTTGGTAATCCCTTGGGATCAGTTTTCACTGATCCATGTGTTTTCCCCAATGCAACTATAACCACGCCTCCTTTGCAGGATCAGGATAGAGAAAAGGACGGTGATTCTTGTAGCACCGGCATGACCCAGAAGGTCCTGGTACGCGGAGATTATAAGGATGTCCGTGGGAGATCCATGGACCCTTCCACTTCGACCAGACCTACTCTCACAAGGCCCAATATTCCATCTTACCTTACGAACTCTAAATTTGACGGTTTGACTATTGAATCCCACATTCTAAAGAGTCGGGGACTCTCTGGTTCAGTAGTGTCTACCCTAATTAATGCAAGAAAGCCAGCCTCTAGACTTATATACTATAGAGTCTGGAAGGCATATGTGTCTTGGTGTGAGTCCAAAGGTTGGCACCCACGTAAATATGTCATAGGTAGAATTCTTGACTTTCTGCAATTGGGTGTTGACATGAAGCTAGCCTTGAGTACCATCAAGGGTCAAGTTTCGGCCTTATCTATATTGTTTCAAAGGCCACTGGCTACGCAGCTCTTTAATTCATGCTTTTCTCCAAGGGGTAACTCAGATCAATCCACTGGTTAAGTCTCCCTTGTGCCCAGGGGACTTGAATTTGGTCCTATCAGCGTTGCAAAAACAACCCTTTGAGCCTTTACCTCATATTCCTTTAGTCCTTTTGACTAGGAAGTTGGCTTTTCTTATAGCCATATCCTCGGCTAGAAGGGTATCAGAATTGGCTGCTCTTTCCTGTTAAAAGCCATATTTGATTATTCGTAAGGATAGAGTGGTTTTACGTCCTCATCCAACTTTTCTTCCTAAGGTAGTATCAAGTTTCCATTTGAACCAAGATGTGGTTCTCCCTTCATTTTTTCCAGAATCTAGTTCTGCGGAAGAGAAATCATTACATTCCTTTGGATGTAGTGAGAGCAGTTAAGGTCTATCTTAAGGCTACTGCTCATATTCGGAGAACGGATGTTTGCTTTGTTCTGCCAGAAGGGCCCAATAAGGGTCAGGCAGTGTCAAAATCTACTATTTCTAAGTGGATTCAGCAAGTTATTATTCAAGCTTATGGCTTGAAGGGGAAGCTTCCTCTGTTTAAATTTAAAGCACACTCTACCAGAGCAGTCAGTGCTTCTTGGGCAGTGCATCACCAAGCCTCCATGGCTCAGATCTGCAAGGCCGCAACTTGGTCTTCAGTCCACACATTCACTAAATTCTATCAGTTGGATGTAAGAAGGCATGAGGATATCGCCTTTGGGCGCAGTGTGCTGAAGGCTGCAGTATAGGTCCTCATGTCCAATGGCACCCTAATTTTGTATTTGGTGTCTCCCTCCCCTCATTTGGCATTGCTTTGGGACATCCCACATGGTTATTACTATGCCGCTCTGTGTCCCGTGATGTAAAAATCCTATTTTCTTTTTCGTACAACAGCTTACCTGTAAAATCCTTTTCTTGGAGTACATCACAGGACACAGAGCTCCCGCCCCTCTTGTGGGGACACTTCTTGCTTTGCTACAAAACTGAGGTACTCCCGGTATGGGAGGGGTTATATAGGGTAGGGGACTTCCTGTCTTGGGTGTGCCAGATTCCATCACCTGAAGGTAGACCTATAACCCACATAGTTATTACTATGCCGCTCTGTGTCCCGTGATGTACTCAAAGAAAAGGATTTTACAGGTAGGCTGTTATAAAAATCTTATTTTTCTGGCAGTGCCCCTCCCGAGACTAGACTCTGGATCTGCCCCTGGCAGCGCCGCGGCAACAGGGGGGTGAAAAAATCCTGTCGTCCCGCAGTACGAATCAGAACGGGACCGACCGGGGGGGGGTTGAAGGACCCGGCCTTGGGGCGGCAAAGGGAGTAAATCCAGGCCTGGGTATAGTGAAAATTGTTGGTTATATTTAGAAAGCTAAGCAGACTTAAAGGAGAAGTACAGCCAAAGCTCGTTCTGCACTCCTGTGACCCGTTTTCAGCAGACAGCAGGCTTTATCGCAGAGCCGGTCAAGTCTCTGGAAAGATCCCGATATGCCTGAACCAGCACCCGACTCAGTTACTTAGCGAGCTGCTGAGAGCCTGAGCCAGCCTCCACAGCCCAGCGCTCCAGTGAGCGTGGAGGGGGGGGGAGAGCAGAGAGCCGGTGGCTGACAGTCACCAGGAGCTCTGAGAACTGAGCGATCGGAGGTGTTTGATCGCTTGAATCTCAGTCTTAGAGCTGGCGGGGACAAATGCAGCAAGGGACCGATGCTGCAGCCACCTAGGTAAGTATATTGAAAAAAAAAAAAAAACAATTCCCTTACTTCTCTTTTAACCTTTTATAACCTTGGTAACATTTTTGTGTACATTAACCATAAAAAAGTTATATTAATGGACTGCTCTTATAATCTAAAACACAACAAGGCTTCTTCACCAAAATAGAGACCATTTGAACATAGACACCAACTCCCTATTGCATAAATGTGAATATAATGGGTAACGGATGGCTTCAGCTCCTGTTCTTTACCTGTAGAAAACTTCTCAAACGTGTTTCGTCCTTTCGTCCCACATTAAGCCCCGAAAAGGGCGAAACGCAAAGTGGGTATGCAAATATTGACTTGGAGCAGGAAATTTGTTGGATGGTCTGCTACTTTCTGTTTTTTTCTGCCTCACTAGTGGTCCTTGCACATGATGGGCAGGCTTACCCACATATTCTAAGTCAGTAATTGTGTATCAGAGTGCCCCTTGTTTTGAGGATCCAATGGCAATCAAATGGGAAGAAAAGTATGTTTATGCACTTTATTTTTGCCGCCTTTTATCGCTGGTATGAATTTATACTATTAGTACATGGAAAGGTTTACTTTAAATACCATACAGAGCTCCGCTGCTAGGATATTGTCAAAGATGGAGCAGTAATGACTCTAGCAGATGTTACATTTTAATAAAGCTTTCTAAAGACATATTGTTTGCTTTTTCATTCATGTAAAAGCTGATGTATCATAAAATAAGTTTATGCAACCCAGCTTCGTAAAGGTCACTCAAAAATGAAAAGTGCCAGAAGCTCATCTACAGAGACATAGCGATCACTGCGATTTCATGAGACGTGTAACTTATATTACTAGACCTAGTGAGCATTGTTATGTTTTAAAAAAAAAATGGGAATGGAAAACCTTACCCCCTCCTGGAAAACTGCTGGATTTGCATCTTGCTGTAGTTTAAATTGTTTAAGTTTCAAACACCAAAAAATTTAATGTTTCCAATATGGAATTGTATTTTAAAGAGAACCTGTCTTATCGTTGTTGGTATATAAACCAGATTTTCTCAACCTTTTTACCGCAGAGGAACCCTTCAAATTTTCAGGCCTTGGAGAACCCTTAATAAAACTGGTTCATCAGGGTCAATAGGAAGAGTTCCACTTATATTGGTTATCAGTAGGAATATTGCCACCCTTATGGACCTCTAAAAAGATCATAGGTGTCATGCTGCTGGCTTTGCCAAGTGTCTGTGGCCTTGGAACTATTTAGGCACCATCAAATGGGAGCTCAATCAGCCACATCTCAAGGAAACCCTATCAACCTCTGGAAGAACCCTGGTTGAGAATGGCTGATATAAACTGTTACTGATGACTATATGAATCAGATGGGGAATTACCAAATGGTGTCTAAAGCTACCAAATTAAAGTTTGGGTTTTGTAGCAGGGTGCCTGTAAAACAGGTTAAAATTTACAGGAAAAGTGATGTATGTTCCTCCACGGATTCTTAGATTTGCAATCTAAGGTAATACCAGCAAAGACTTTAGGATAAAGACAGATAGTTCTTTATCCTGTGTTGGTAAAGTTCGTTCCGGGGCTGGTTTTATTGGAAGTCTGATAGAGCTCTGGGTGGGACAGGCTCCCAGGTCCGTGGAGCCACAGTTTGTTGGTTTCCTTCCAGGCCTTGATTAAGGCAGCTGGTCTCAGCTCTGAGAGAGTGTCTCCATGTGAAGAGAGTGTGTGTGTCTCCCTGTGAGGAGGCATCCAGGAGCATGGCTGCTTACCCCTGATTATTGGATACAAAGGATTTACGTTTGTAAGGACACTTACTACAAGACCAAGGACTGGTCAGTCTATGGACACAGTAAGGCTCGGTAGAGCAGAAGTTTATTGTTTGATTGATGGGAAGATGTTTTTCTTCTGTTTGGGAATATCCTGTGGAATAAACGTGATGTTTTCCTAAAGAAACTGTGAGTTTGTCCCTGCATTGAGCCTAATCCCCCACAGGTTATAAAAATATATAAGCATACATAGTCACTTCTATGCTGCAGCCTTGATAAGATGCTGCAGCTGTCCCACATTGGCTTTAAGACCTAGAACTGAGCCATCATATGACCGCTGATGGCTCAGTTCTTGGTCTGCTTGAAGCAGAGAGCAGTGACTGTCAGTCACTGCCCTCTGCTCTGCCCCGTCAGTGCTCACTGGAGCGTCAAGCTGAAGAGGGGGTGGGTGCAACTGACTTTAGCCCTCATCTGCGCATGGAGCCAGCTGTCAGTTAGGCAGCTGGGTGGATCCTGACACTATGGTCGGGATCCTTTCAGAGCCTGGAGTGATTCTGTAATGTCAGCTGATAGCGGGCATTGGCCTGTCATAAGCTGTCATAGGAGAGCAAAACTAAGTGCATACCTGTGATGAGCAAGATGAGTATGGCCAAAACGAATTTGGCTATACTTCTCTTTTAAAGCCTCAAAAATTATTTTTGAGAAACACTGCATCCTGGGTGCGGTGTCCACATACTACTCTATAGGCCTGAATTTCTTCACCTTGAAATTATCCCTGCCTGGTTGTTGAATAATCCAATATCGGAGCCTCTACTGGATTGTTAAAGTGAAATTCCAGTCAAATTCTAACTAAGCCTAAACCGACTTCCACCCCCATTCTAAGCCTATTCTATCCACCCTGTAAAAGAAAAGATGTCTATACTCACCTATTCTGAAGCCGGTCCAGTTACATGATTGGATCCCAGCCCCGGCTTCAGTGTAGAAGAGGGACAGCTGACAATGGATTCAGTATAGTAAGCCCATTGGTAACGCTGCGACCTGATCATGTGACTGGATTGTAGCGACTTCATAATAGGCAAGTATAGACCTCCTTTCTTTTACAGAATAGATAGAATAGGCTTTGAATGGGGGTGGCAGTAGGTTTAGGCTTAATTAGAATTTTACTGGAATTCTAGTTTTATAGGAATGGGGCTTTGTCCCTAGCAGGTGGGAAAAAAACTGGGACTTACACTGTATGGACAGTGCAGCCAAGGCAGGGGAGCTCATTTTTTTTTTTCAATAAGTTTTATTGAATGCAAAAAAGAGAAATGTGTAGAAATGTATGTCCGTGGATCATTTATTGAAGGCATAACAATAATGCCCCCCACACACGAGCGGTTTTCCCGTCGGGAAAAAAAAAAACAATGGTTTTCTCGACGGAATTCCTCTCAAGCCTGCCTTACATACACACGGGCACACAAGTCCAGTGAACTTTTGACTGCCAAGAACGTGGTGACGTAAAAGACTACGACGAGCCGACAAAATTAAGTTCTATGCTTTCGAGCATGCGCCAAATTGTTTCTGAGCATGCATGTTTTTTTTCCCGTCGGAAAAGCATACAGACGAACGGTTTTTCCGCTAGGATTTTTTGCTGACGGGGGGAAAAAAAGATCCTGCTCTTTTTTTTTTTTTTCCGGCAGTTTTCCTGTGGGAAAAAGTCAGATGGAGCATACACACGGTCGGGATTCCCGACGAAAAGCTCTCATCACAGTTTTTCCGACGGGAAAACCGGTCGTGTGTACGGGGCATAAGTGAACAGCACAAAAAAATTACAAAATGTCATCAAATCATTCCCAGTAGCAAAAGTCAAGATATGGCAACCGGCAGTTAAAAAAGTAAGCAACAACCCAAACGGGCTTTATCCAACTGCCCATTAACCATGAATGACCCACAGCAGATAATAAAATGAGCAAGACGCTCCACAGAGACAGGAGCATGAGAAGAAAATTAGGAACAAGGAACAGAAGGGCCCGTTGGCCAAGGGCTCCTTTTTGGGAATCATGTTTGGATGAATCGTTGGCTTCAGTGTTTTGTGAGTCACAAACCGAACAAGTATGAAGATGAGGAGTTATGATATTTATCTATAGCAGTGGTCTCCAAGCTGCAACCTGTGGGCTAAAGTTGGCCCTTTTCCATCCCTTGCGGCATCATTTCATCCACTGACACCAGTGATGGGGCACCAGTCCTTCCACAGACACCAATGATGGGACACATTTCCTCCCACAGACACCAATGACCGGGTCCTATTCCTCCCACTGACACCAATTATGGGACACAAGGGCACCATTCCTCCCACTGATACCAACAGTGGGGCTTTTTTTATCCCACCTCCAATGAAGGGGCATTTTCCACTCCCACTGGCCACAGTGTGAACCTCTTAAAGTCTGAAGAAAAATAAACTGGCCCTTTGATTGGAAAGTTTCGGAGACCTTTGATCTATAGCATGCTTTCACTGACTTGAAAAGCATACTTTAACTGCTTGCGGACCGCCCTACGCACATATACTGCGGCCGGGATGGCTGCTCTGTGTCAGATCCCATACTTAGTATGGGATCTGACACTTCTGGGTCTGGAGCGCGCCTGCGCCACCAGCGACCTGCTCCCACTGTGATTGGACACAGCATGAGTCAATCAGCGGGTCTGGCGGAAGTGATGTCCACCAGGACCCGCCGATCGTTTGGGAGACAGGCAGAAAACCATTCTGCCTATGTAAACAAGGCAGACCGCCGTTCTGTGAGAGGGGGATGTACTGATCCTGTGTTTCTGCTAAGCAGGAACATGGATCTTTACCTTCCCCCAGTCAAAGCACCTCCCCCACAGTTGGAAAGCTTTCTCTAGGACAATATTTAACCCTTTGAACAACCCTGATGTTAACCCCTTCCCTGCCAGTGTCGTTAGTACAGTGACAGTGCATATTTTTAAGCACCGATCACTGTATTTGTGTCACTGGCCCCCAAAAAGTGTCAATCAGTGTCCGATTTGTCCGCCGCAATATCGCAGTCCCACTATAAGTCGCTGATCGCCGCAATTACTAGTAAGAAAAATAAATAAATAAAAATATGCCATAGTTTGTAGATGCTATAACTTTTGCGCAAACCAATTATAATACGCTTATTGGGTTTTTTTTCTATTTATTGGTTATGTTTTATAGCAGTAAGTAATAAATATATATATTTTTTTAATTGTCAGTCTTTTTTTGTTTATAGCACAAAAAATAAACACAAAGGTAAACAAATATCACCAAAAGAAAGCTCTATTTATGGGAAAAAAGGACATACATTTGATTTGGGTACAGCGTCGCATTACTGCACAATTGGCAGTTAAAGTAACATAGTGCCGTATGGCAAAAAATGGCCTGGTCATGAAGGGAGGTAAACCTTTCCGGAGCTGAAGTAGTAAAAGCTGGTTTTTTTTGTGTTTTTTTTTTTTTTGTTTTTGTTTTTGTTTTTTTTCCGTTCTCTGGATCAACTGTGGGTTTTGGATTTTGCATTAAAGGAAGTAGTTTTTTTATTTTGCTTATTTATGTCTATTGGTTGGACTGGATGGACTTGCTTCTTTTTTCAGCCTGACTGTGTAACATTGTAAAATTACTTAAAGGAGAAGTATAGCCAAAGCTTGTTTGGCTGGGCTTCTCCTATGGATCACAGGAGTGCAGTTAGTTTTGCGCTCCTGTGACCCATTTTCAGCAGAGAGCGGGCTGAAGTCCGCTCTTTGCCGATTTCACAGAAATCAGTCCAATGGGAGTCTGGATCCGCCAGGTGCCTGGACTGACACCCGTCTCAGCTACTCAGAGAGCCGCTGAGAGCCTGAGCCGGCCGCTTCCTGCCCCCTCCACAGCTCAGCGCTCCAGTGAGCGAGGAGGGGGGCAGAGCGGAGAGATGCTTATTGACAGCAGCTCTCCGCTCGGGGATCTGTCAGAACCGAGTGATCGGCAGTGTTCGATCGCTCGTTTCTCAGTGTAGAAGCGTCGGGGGGATAGATGCAGAATCAGACCCATGCTGCATCCACCTAGGTAAGTATGAGTGGGGAAAAAAATAAATCCTTTACTTCTCTTTTAAAGTGACGCTGTCATGAGAGATTTATGGAATCTGCCATCACTCCTTTGAGAATACTAGTTCCTTAGCTGTCCTTCTGTTGCTTTGACTTCAGTGACATCAGGGTAACTGACCCAAAAGAAGTATAAAGATAAGTAGTTCTGTCGCTTTAGGAACACTTTACAGCATACTTGTTCCAGTATTGTGACTGAAACTTACTGATGTCAGACACAGATAAGGCAACCCCCATATACTTCTCTTCTGACAATCACTTTAAAGTGGTTGTAAAGTCAGTAGGTTTTTTATCTTGATGCATATGCAGTAGGATAAAAAACCTATGTGCAGCAGCCCCCCTAATACCTGCCTGAGCCCATCTGTCTCCAGCAAAATCCATGAGTGCCTCGCCGTCTGGGACTCTCCTCCTGATTGGCTGAGACACAGCAGTGGTGCCATTGGCTCCCGCTGCTGTCAGTCAAAGTCAGCTAGACAATCAGGAGAACGAGGGGACAGGGCCAAACCGGGGCTCCGTGTCTGACTGGACACAGGGAGCTGAGGCTTGGCTCGGGTGCCCCCATAGCATGCTGCTTGCTGTGGGGGCACTGGACAGGAGAGAGGGGCCAGGAGAGCCAAAGAGGGACCCGAGAAGAGGAGGATACGGGCTGCCCTGTGTAAAACCAACTGCACAGAGGAGGCAAGTATAACATGTTTGTTATTTTTAGAGAAAAAAAAAAGACTTTACAATCAAGTTAGAAACTTTCCTTATCATTGGACTCACATCAGGGCATTAAAAAAAGAAACAACTGTTTTTAGCACAGTTTACTGCATTTTAGTACATGGTTTGTGTGTTAACACATCTAAAAGTAGATGTATAACCTAACCGGGGAAATTGCATTTTCTTTCGGAGGTGACCAATGGAAGTGTCTGTACTTGATTTGTGACACTGCCACTTTAAAAGCCTTGAGATGCGTAAAAAGTTTTTTTATTTTTATTTGAAACTTTATAATAGGGTTTTGTGTGACCGTTTAACATACAAATATTGGTTCAGCGGCGTACTAGATTTAACGTGGCAGATTTATTGGATGGTTATACATTAGCATGTCAGGGTGATAAGAGATATTTTACAGCATCTGTGTTAAAGGGTATTTGGGAAACTAGAATGTCAGCTTGGATGAGAACCACTTGGCCAAGCTGAAGGTAACTGGCTGTCTTCTGAATTCTTTACCAAACGCCTGCCAGTTCTTTCCCCGGTCATCCCCTTAAGCGTGTCAAGGTGTAAGGCAAACATGATCCGATACTAAAATAAAATGCACAGTTATAATTTTGTAAAGATTCTACTTTGCTGAATTGGGATAAAATAACTTTCACAGCATATACACTTAACCCAACAAAAATGTTTGTGGTATTAGCTCAAGTAATAAATATTATTATACAGGATTTATATAGCGCCAACAGTTTGCGCAGTGCTTTACAACATGAAGGCAGGCCGTACAGTTACAATACAATTCAATACAGGAGGAATCAGAGAGCAATGCTCGTTAGGGCTTACAATCTAGGAGGGAGGGTCAAAAGGATGCAAAACTTAATAACTGTGGGGGATGATCTGATGGAGAAAGTAAAAGCAGTTATTAGGTGAAGGCAGAATAGGCTTCTCTGAAGAGGAGGGTTTTCAGGGATCGTCTAAAAGCAAGCAGAGAAGGAGATAGACGGACAGATGGAGGTAGGGAGTTCCATAGGATTGGAGAGGTTCGGGAAAAGTCTTGGAGGCGAGCATGGGAGGAGGTGACGAGGGAACTAGAGAGCAGGAGGTCTTGGGAGGAACGAAGGGAATGATTAGGTTGGTATTTTGAGACTAGGTTAGTGATGTTGCTGGGGGCAGAGTTGTGGATGGCTTCGTAAATTATTGTTAGAATTTTGAAATGAATTCTTTGGGTCAGCGGAAGCCAGTAGAGGGATTGACAGAGAAGGGTAGCAGACATGGAGCGTTTGGTAAAGTGGATAAGTCTGGCAGCAACATTCATGATGGACTGAAGGGGGGATAGCCTATGTAAAGGTAATCCAATGAGAAGGGAGTTCCAGTAGTCGAAGTGCTGATGACCAGGGAGTGAATTAGGAGTTTTGTGTCATTGATTAGGAATTGGCGTATTTTGGATATGTTGCGGAGGTTGAGGCTGTATGATTTGGAAAGTGTTTTGACGTGGGGCCGAAAGGATAGTTCAGAGTCCAGGGTTACACCTAGAACCTTGGCATGCAGGGACGGGCTGATAGTAGTGCTATTGATCTTGACAGAGAAATCAGGGGAAGAGGCACATGTGGGAGGAAAAATCATGAGCTAGGTTTTGGATAGTTTGAGTTCGAGGAAGTGGTGGTAAACCCACATTTATTTATTGTTCTTTTCCTTTATCTCCATCTCACTGTGTGCACTTTCAATTACATTACTTCTGACTTCCTGTTAGAGAGTGACTACGTTTGTTATTCATGGTCCCTCTGTACCGTGTTTCCCCGAAAATAAGACCTACTGCGTTTTTTGGGAAGGGCTGCAAAATAAGACCTACCCCAAAAATAAGCCCTAGTGTAGAGTGCTTGTGTGTATAGTGTATACACTACTCCGTTGCGGTAGTGTATAGTGTAAACTGTGTGTGTCAATTGTGCCAAGTACGGTACCTTTGGAATACAGCCGCTCTGCGATCAGCTCATCTCCTGCTCCTGTCAGCGGGGGATTTCGCCCCCCCCCCTACAGTGCTCGGAGCAGGGAGGATAGGTTTGGCAGGCTAAGAAAGCGACGAGTTGCCCTCAGCTTATCGCCCCCTCTCCGAGATGTTAGCGGGGGATCTCAACCCCCCTCCCTGTGCAGAGCTTTGGCGGGCTAAAGAAGCAATGAGCTGCACTCAGCTAATCTCTCCCTCTCCAAGATGTCAGCGGGGGATCTCTGGCCCCCCTTCCTCTGCAGACCTCCGGCGTGTCACAGGCGATATAAGAAGGTATGTGGCACTACATCTCAGCGTGCAGCAGTTTTGCATTGTGTGATACCAACATTCTACAAGCACTTTTACACAGGGGATTCATGACAGGCAGGGAGGGAGAGAGACAGCACATGGCATAATAAGACCTACCCCCAAAATAAGCCCTACTGTGTCTTTTGTGGTCAAAATTAATATAAGACCCAGGCTTTTTTTCGGGGAAACATGGTATGTACAGTGCCTTGCAAAAGTATTCATCTCCCTTGGCATTTTTCGTGTTTTGCTGCCTCACAACCTGGAATTAACATGGATTGTTTGAGGATTTATATAATTTAATTTACAGAACATGCCCACAACTTTGAAGATGTCTTTTTTTTTTTTATTATTGTGAAGCAAACAACAAATAGGACAAAATAACAGAAAAAGTCAATGTGCATAACTATTCACCCCCCTAAAGTCAATACTTTGTAGAGCCACCTTTTGTGGTTATCACAGCTCCAAGTCGCTTTGGATAAGTCTCTATGAGCTTACCACATCTTACCACTGGGACTTTTGCCCGTTCCTCCTTGCAAAACTGCTCCAGCCCCTTCAAGTTGGATGGTTTGTGCTTGTGAACAGCAATCTTTAAGTCTGACCACAGATTTTCAATTGGAATGAAGTCTGGGTTTTGACTAGGCCATTCCAACACATTTACATGTTTCCCCCTAAACCACTCAAGTGTTGCTTTAGCAGTGTGTTTGGGGTCATTGTCCTGCTGGAAGGTGAATCTCTGTCTTAGCCTCAAATCACACACAGAGTAGTAGAGCTGCACGATTCTGGGAAAAATGAGAATCGCGATTCTTTTGCTTAGAACAAAGTTGACGATTCTCTCACCATTCTTTAAAATGGTAAATTAAAAAAAAAAAAATTTGCTTGTCGTTTTTACTTTTTTTTATTTTTGCATAATTTCTTATTTTTAATATTTTTCTTATTCTTTACTTTTTAATTACTTTATTTTATTAAATATTTTTTTTATTTTTTTTTATCTTTTTTTTTCACTTAAGTTTATTGCTATCACACAGGAGAAAACAATTCCCTGTGTGATAGCAATTGGAGGAGACAGGTTCTCTTTATTGACCCTGTCACTTCCAAAAACAGTAGTCCTGTCCTGTAGCCCTGTCACAGCTGAGATGGGAAGAGCACAGCTCTCCCCTCACTGTGTACATAGGCGGCAGGGACAGGAGACAGACTCGGCGGCCGGCCGGGGGGAGGGGGGGGGACGGAGTCCCAAAGACAGAGCCAGCAAAGTGTGGTATATGGGGGGGGGGGAGAGGGGAGGACGGAAGGCAGCACGCATTTTCTCCTAGAAAGCAACTCACCGCCCATATGTTGAAATGGTCTCCGCTCTGCTCGCACACAGCCCCACCTCCTCCTAACCTCGCGCTGTGATAGACGGAACGCATTCCAGCATTGGACCCGCATTCTGTCTATCACAGTGCAGGTTTAGGAGGAGGCGGGGCTGTGTGCGAGCAGAGCGGAAACAGTTTCAATGCATCACGCTCTATGATCCATTTGCGTTCCACGCTGGTTACGTGGAACCGGCGGGGTTTTAAGAAAATCGCGGTAATCCAATCGCGGTAATCGCGCGGGGGGGTGAATCGCAATTGCGATTCTTATACGACTAATCGTGCAGCTCTACAGAGTACTACAGGTTTTTCTCAAGAATATCCCTGTATTTAGCACCATCCATCTTTCCCTCAACTCTGACCAGTTTCCCAGTCCCGACTGCTGAAAAACATCTCCACAGCATGATGCTGCCACCACCATGTTTCTCTGTGGGGATGGTGTTCTTTGGGTGATGTGATGTGATGGGTTTGCGCCAGACATAGCGTTTTCTTTGATGGCCAAAAAAGTCAATTTTAGTCTCATCAGACCAGAGCACCTTCCTCCATACATTTTGGGAGTCTCCCAAATGCCTTTTCGCAAACTGAAAACGTGCAATTTTGTTTTTTTGCTGAAAGTAATGGCTTTCTTCTGGCCACTCTGCCATAAAACCAAACTCTATGGAGCATACGGCTTATTGTCGTCCTATGTAAAGATACTCCAGTCTCTGCTGTGGAACTCTGCAGCTCCTCCAGGGTTACCTTAGGTCTCTGTGCTGCCTCTCTGATTAATGCCCTCCTTGCCCGGTCCGTGAGTTTTGGTGTGTGGCCATCTCTTGTCAGGTTTGCTGTTGTGCCATGTTCTTTCCATTTGGTTATGATAGATTTGATGGTGCTCCTAGGGCTTATCAAAGGTTTGGATATTTTTTATAACCTAACTCTGACTTGTACTTCTCAACAACATTGGCCCTTACTTGTTTGGAGCGTTCCTTGGTCTTCATGGTAGTGTTTGGTTAGTGGTGCCTCCAGGGCCGTCGGAACAGGACAGGCAAAACGAGCAATTGCCTGGGGCCCCAGCTGGCCTGGGGCCCCAGCCTAGGATGCCTGCCTGCTGCCTGTCACTGTCCTGGATTTCCAATGCCGCACTGGGTCGATCTAAATCAAATGCACGATCGATCTGACAGTGGCTGTGGACCCCCCTAGCCTAGCTAGCTGGCACTGTCTCTGCTGGTTGTTACGTGAAGCCCGCTTGGCTTGTAGCAACCAGTGACGTCACTAGCAGAGCAGGAGAGAGGCAGAGTTGTGCCTATCACAGGCAGCGGAGGAAAGATCTTCTAGCTAGCTCCGCCTCCGAGTCCACCCTCCTCCTCCTCCTCCTCCTCCCGCTTTGTCCTCGAGGCACACTGTCCAGCCACTCAGGCAGCGGCATGCTGCTGTGCTGAAGTCTGAAGAACACAGAAAGACGTGACAGAGTGAGACAGATTTCAGCCAGCTGTAGAAAGCAGGCAAGTAAGCATTGCTCACTCACCATTGTCAGCACAGCACTGACCAACACATAAGGGGTGGACTGGAGCAGTAGTCAGCTCTGAGGGGTTCATGCTGGGACCTGTAGTTCTTCACTTTTGGGGGGGGGGGGTCACATGATTTCCAGTCCCAGCATGAACCCTCCCTGCCCTGCCAGGATAGGACACACAAACACATCCTAGCAGGGCAGGGAGGGTTCATTGTGGGACTTGAAATCATGTGACCCCCCCCCCCAAAAGTGAAGAACTACAGGTCCCAGCTGAACCCCTCAGGACACACAAACACATCCTAGCAGAGCAGGGAGGGTTCATGCTGGGACTTAAAATCATGTGACACCCCAAAAATGAAGAACTACAGGTCCCAGCATGAACCCCTCAGAGCTGACTCCTGCTCCAGTCCTGCCCAGTGACCACCCTTATGTGGGCACTGGGCAGGACTGGAGCAGTAGTCACCTCTGAGGGGTTCATGCTGGGACCTGTAGTTCCTCACTTTTGGGGGGGGGTCACATGATTTCCAGTCCCAGCATGAACCCTCCCTGCCCTGCTAGGATGTGTTTGTGTGTCCTCTCCTGCCAGGATAAACTGGATCGCTATGCTGTGGTTCCTGTAGGCTTTGCGGGGGGGGGGGCCTCCAAGTCCATTTTGCTTGGGGCCCCCAAATTCCTTCAAACGGCCCTGGGTGCCTCTTGCTGAGGTGTTGCAGCCTCTGGGGCCTTTCAAAAAGGTGTGTATATGTAATGACAGATCATGTGACACTTAGATTGCACACAGGTGGACATCATTTCACTAATTATGTGACTTCTGAAGGTAATTGGTTCCACAAGAACTTTTTATGGGCTTCAAAGCAAAGGGGGGTGAATACATACCCACATGCCAATTATCATTTTTTTATTTCTGAAAAATAGTTTTATGTACCGTATATACTCGAGTATAAGCCGACCCGAATATAAGCCGAGGCACCTAATTTTACCACAAAAAAAATGGGAAAACTTATTGACTCGAGTATAAGCCTAGGGTGTCCATCTGCATGCCTCACTGTGCCCATGCCTCACTGTGCCCATGACTAGACTGACGTTTAACATGGAAGTCTATGGAAGGGGTGCCCGGCTTTAAAAAAATCGGTGCTCCCCGGCCGTAGGTCCCCCAGACAATAAACTTTGTACACTTGTAGAGGAGAAATGGGGCTACATGTGTGCCAAGTTTCGGGTCCAGGGGACCTACGACTGGCCAGGACCGGGTCCCCAAACTTACCGGAGAAATGACCGTTTAACATGGGAGTCTATGGAAGGGGTTCCCGGGTTTGAAAAATCGGTGCTCCCCGACCGTAGGTCCCCCGGACAACAAAATTTGCACACTTGTAGAAGTGGGGCTACATGTGTGCCAAGTTTGGGGTCCAGGGGGACCTACGGCCGGCCGGTAGCGGGTCCCCAAAGTCTGGGAGATCAGGCGCAAAAAGGTGACTCGAGTATAAGCCGAGGGGGGCATTTTCAGCACAAAAAAATGTGCTGAAAAACTCGACTTATACTCGAGTATATACGGTATATATTTTTCTAATTTCACTTCACCAACTTAGACTATTGTGTTTCTGATCCATCACATATAATTCAGATTAAAACAAAATTGAACTAAAGGCTGTAATGTAACAAAATGGGTAAAAAGCCAAGGGGGTGAATACTTTTGCAAGGCACTGTAGGAATGTAGCCCCACCTCTTACTCCCAAGATGGACTATAGGATTTGTAGTGTGCATAGAACTTTGCACATTACAGCAATTAACATGCACTGCTCCTTCCAAACAAACAGAAGTGATGGGGAAAGGGGAGGTTTGGGAACGCACATGTTAGAAGGAGGAAGAAAAGCACAGCAAGAAACCATTTCATTATAGAAAAAGCACGGGGCAGGTAGTGGATGTGTATAGATCCTTTTTTGAAAATAAGGATATTGCGTGTCTTGCACCTACATATGTTATTCTCCAGATCTCCATGCCTCAGTGCCACTTCCCTGAACTTCCTGTGGAGGAACACACATTGTTCACTTCAGTTCAGCAGTATCTGCATGGGTATTCCACTTTCATAGAGCATGGGAGAAGGGAACTAGTTGTCATTCAAACAGTGGTGGGTAGAGAATAGGTGTGGTTTAGAAAGGACTCCATCACTGCCGCCTTTTGCTGTGAGCACACATAAGGGCAAATAAAATGCTGTAAAATGGCGCTTGTGGTAAATCCGTTTTGAAAGTGCAAATCACAGAGAATTTTGCGTTGAATAACAAAGGTGGTGTTTGTTTGAGCGGTAATTACCGCATTTTTTCATGCGGTAATTTATCGTACTGCATTGAGCTGGATGCTAAGGAGCGGGCCACGCCCTTAACAATGGATGACTCAGCTGTCAGCAAAATGTAAAAAAAACCTGCGTGGTATCCCCCCCAAAATCCATACCAGACACTTATCCGAGTATGCAGCCCGGCAGGTCAGGAACGATACCAGTCCACATGCCCTCAACATGGGGGGGAGGCTCACCCCCCCCCCCACCCAAAAGCACCTTGTCCCCGTGTTGATGGGAACAAGCGCCTCTTCCCCACAACGCTTGGCTTATTGGAATCTGAAGGCCCCCTTTTAACAAGGGGGCCCCTAGATCCTGTCCCTCCACTTTTTTTTTACCAAAAAAGTGTAAAAGTGAATAAAGACAGTACAAACGTTTTAGGGGAAAAAAATAAAAACTCCCCCGATGTGGATCCATCGTCAATCACGCCACCACCAGACCCAAAAAGTAAAAAAAAAAAAAACAGCTCACCGCAAACGCTCCTGCGGCCTGCTTGTTCCCCCGTTAAACCCCCCCCCCCCCCCACAAATCAGACAAAAAAAACGGATGTAAACGATCAGTTTTTGCACGGCAGATGTAAAATACTGATGGAAAAACGGATGTAATCTTCATCTGTTTTTTTCTTTGAAAAAAACGTGACTGAACCAATCAAACAGTCTGCATGTGTGAAAGGCGCCTAAGGGTCCATGTACACTGGGCTTTAAAATATGCCAGTTCTAGAAGCAGAGTTTTTTAAGCCCAGTGTGCATGGACTCTTACTGACAATTTTGCTGGACAGCTTGGTCTGTTAAAGGAAGTTGAAAAATAAAAGACTTACTGGCAGATTCAACAGATGAAAATAAGGCTGCATTAACACTTGTGCAACCTGTTCCCTATGTTTTTCAATGATATCTAATTATATATGTTTCATTAAAGTTGCAGCAACTTCAAAGTAGTTGATGCACTAATTTGATCCGACTTTCATGCAACACGAGGGCCATAGACTTCAATGTTAACCCGCAGGCCCCTTTCACACTACCGCAACTTCAAAGTTGCGCGATTTTGCAGCAATTTTACGGCAATTTTGATGCGATTTCAGGGAATGCCTGTGTAAACGTGAGGTCTATGGACCTCAACACGCATCAAAGTCAGACCAAAGTAGTACAGGGACTACTTTGAAGTCGCGCAGATATGAATGGTACGCATTGGAAATCATGGGGTACGACTTGTCATGTGGCTTTGCAGTCCCAAGTCGCAGGACAGGTCGCACAAGTGTGAAAGGGGCCTTAGAAGTTGCATGAAAGTCGTATCTGAATGTTATGCAATGCAACTTGTATGCAACAGTTGTCCATTATCACTGGTCAAAGTCGTATCCAAGTTGCAGCCATCCAAAGTTGCGTCAAAGTTGCCCTCCAAAGTCAACGCAACTTTGGAGTCGTACAAGTATGAATAGAGCCTTGAGGAAAAAAGAAAATGAATGCAGCCACCACAATTTGCAAGCTGTGATATAAACAATTTTTGTCCTTCTGCTTAATGCCATTTTAAAGTGGAGTTCCACCCAAAAATTGAACTTCCACATTTTGGAACCCTCCCCCCCTCCAGTGTCACATTTGGCACCTTTCAGGGGGAGGGGGAGCAGATACCTGTCTAATACAGGTATTTGCTCCCACTTCCTGGCATAGATCACCTCGGTGATCTATGCCACTTCCGGCGCCTACTCTGTACCCCAGCTGTCTTCTGGGAAACACACAGCTCCCAGAACACAGCGGGGACCAGTGAAGACGCGCAGCGCTACTCGCGCATGCACAGTAGGGAACCGGGAAGTGAAGCGGCAATGCTTCACTTCCTGATTCCCTTACCGAGCATGGCGGCGGCAGTAGCCGATCCTCTAGGGACAGATCGGCTTTGGCTGCCGACATCGCGGGTGACCTCTACTGCTGTATTTGTAGCTGTTGGCCTTAAATATTTTTTTTTAGTGGGACCTCCGCTTTAAGTATACATACTTGAATATTATTATTATTTTTTATTTTTTTAAATCGGTTATGTGTCACTTTAAACTGTTGCAAAGGGTGAGCATTCTCTTATGTTATTATGCACTTTTTTGGGGTTTTACTGTTTTTAAAATGCATAGTAAAGGCTCATTAATAATTTAGCGAATCACATAAATAAAGCATTTAAAAGGACTGTGAATCCCTTTTAATGTAATCTTTATCATCTTCATTTACAACTCTTTGTTTCTGTTTATGATCTGTACAGTCTCCTTTGCACTGCCTCTATCCATTGCTACATAAAAAATAACATGTGTTTCTTCAGAGCTCCGAGGTTCATATTGGTGCAGCAAGAATTAACAGAGCTGTCAGACTTGGCAAGCGCTGTCTGATTTTATGAATATGACAGCAGAAACCCCAGAAAGTAAATGAAACACAAATAACCGCAATCTGTGGGAATGAAAAAGTTGAAAAAAAAGCCGCCTCAGCAGAATATAGTGAGATAGGCATCGTAAACTGATTAGCGGCACAGAGACTCAGAATACTCCTTTGTGTTCTGACAAAAGACACGGCATTCTACAGAAAGTGTCACAGTGGTTCAGCTATCCCGCTGATTAGAATTCCAGGCACTTCAAGCAGAAGAGGCTTCACTGAATGTCCAGTAAGCAGCCACTCAAGGACACTGACTGAGGAACAGTATTACAAAGAGCTGAAACACTGTATTGAAACGTATTGTAACGGGTGGCAAAAGTACAACTAACCTTGTGCTTTTTTATACTTCTGTTTTCTGTTGGGAGGTTATGGGAAAAATGCATTGGATAGTCAAAGATAAAGCCAAACCCCAGAGGAATATAAAATAACGCCAATGAATGCAGTGATGTCCTTCAATAATAGAATGTACTTTTCCTTGCGTAACAGTGTATTTTTAAATGTTAATAGTTTCTGTACCTCCATTTATCTTAATATCCCCATCCTGTGAAACTCAATCTAGGGTAGCCAATATTAGGAACCAATCAGCGTCTACTGTGATGCACATGTGTTGAAAGAGAATATATAAACCTAGGCTAACCACTTAGTTTATCCTTCGTTTCCTAAAAAAAAATATATGGCCAGAAGTTTGTATGTAGACCCCCCAGACTAGGGGGTTTTCTTGACCAAGCTGTACTGGAACTGTGGGTGAAGATGTGGCATTGTTGACTGGCAGGGGTTCCATGACTGCTGGAGGGAGTTCTTTGTATTTCCTGCCCTCAAAGACTCTATAGCAGGGATATGCAATTAGCGGACCTCCAGATGTTGCAAAACTACAAGTCCCATCATGCCTCTGCCTCTGGGTGTCATGCTTGTGGCTGTCAGTCTTGCTATGCCTCATGGGACTTGTAGTTCCTCTCTCCACAGGGTCCCGGCGCTTGATTGGATAGATTGATAGCAGTGCAGCCATTGACTCCCGCTGCTGTCAATCAAATCCAGTGATGCAGGCACCGGGGGGTGGGGCCAAGTCATAAATTCGGCGGCTATGGATGCCGAAAGAATGACTCGGGAGCGTACCCGCAAGGTAACCCCCCCCCCCCCGGGAGAGCGCTTCTCCTAGCGGGTTATCTGATGTGGGGAGGAGCCGCAAGAGCCACCAAGGGACCCCAAAACGAGCTGCACGGTGGAGGCAAGTATGACATGTTTTGTTATTTTAAAAAAAACAAAGCTTTACAATCACTTTAAGTGAACAAGCTGAAGATATAAGCTGATTGGCTACTATGCACAGCTGCACCAGATTTTCCACTCTCCAGTTTTAGTAAATCAACCTATTAGCTGGCATTCTACTAGGACCAACCGAAAGCATGTTTGCAGGCAGGGTCTGAAACATAATTTAGATATCACCTGGATACGTGAAGGTTTTATGGAAAACGCTGAAGGTACAGGTTTTCCTTAAAGCGGAGCTCCACCCTAAAGTGAAACTTCCGCTTATCGGATTCCTCCCCCCCTCCGGTGCCACAATTGTCACCTTTCGGGGGGGAGGGGGGACAGGATACCTGTCAAAGGCAGGTATCCTTACCCACTTACTGGAGTCCGGCCGCGGCGGTGAAGTCGCGCGAGGCTCCCCCCTCCTCCTCCCCTGGCCGCTGGGCTAATAGGAGAGAGGAGCGGGCCTCGCGCATGCGCAGTAGGGTTCCCGGCGTGAAGCCGAAAGTCTTTACTGCCGGGTTCCCTTACCCGCAATGGCGACGGAAGCACCGACAGCTGATGTGAAACATCAGCTGCGGTGCCGACATCGAGGGACACCAGGACAGGTAAGTCTCCATTTATTAAAAGCCAGCAGCTGCAGTATGTGTAGCTGCTGGCTTTTATTTTTTATTTTTTTGCACGGGGTTGCCTGGAACACCCCTTTAATGTTGACTCCTATAAAAGGTGCATGTAGGGTTCAGAATGATCCATCAACCGCCAATTGGAGTAACCCCTATCAGATATGTTGGTGCTCCTGTTGCAGATTTTCCCTCACTTCTTGTCTGGTAAAGCTCTTGGGCAGAAAATAAGAAAATTCTCTCTAAGGTTCCGGTGTCTGTGGGATTTGTGGAATTTGACAGGAGTTTGAGACTCTTCTGAGATCATTCAGAATTCATTGACTGGTGCATTTGACCAGCTTCAAGCACGTTTTTGCAATCCTTTTTGACTTGTATGGGAATGCAAAACCCACTCGAAGCAACAACAAAAAACAGTTGACACAGTCCCGGATAGCAGTGATAGCCAGACAGGTGTTCTAATGTGCACTCTATAAAAAAATAAAAATAAATAGTTGTTGGCTTGATATATACTTTAACTTGGTAAAAATGCTGAACTTGTTCTGTACTGGCTGTATGCGTTTTTCAGCTGTTGGGGTACTTGATTTGCACATGCTTGTTACAAATCATTGACTTATTGTGTAAGTAAGGATAAAAATGATAGGCCAGTAAGGATGAGCTCCAGCGTGTTGGCACACCCCACGTGCAGAGCCCGCCAAGAAGTCGGCCCTGTGCTGCGCTAATCACAGGCAGTGAGACATTTCCCGATCTCTGCAGCCGCGCATCGGGACAATGTCTCACTGCCATTGATTAGCGCAGCGTGGTGCCGACTTTCTGGCGGGCTCTGCACGCGGGGTGTGCAAACACGCTGGAGCTCATCCTTGCTTCTGGCCTATCATCTTTATCCTTTATCCTGGCGGGCTCTGCACGTGGGGTGTGCAAACACGCCGGAGCTCATGCTTAGCCAGAAGGATATGCCTTCAAAAAACACGTCGGCACAGCCAGCTCCCATTTTTCTCCTTTGGCCATGCAGTAGACTCCCTCCTCTAACATATCTTGGCCCAAGAAGACCATAACTAGATATTTTGCTTTGATCACACCCTTTTACTTGGCCAATGTTTTTGTTATTGGAAGTGGTAACTGGATGGCTTCAAAAATTCCTTAAAGGACTAATGGATATTAAAATCTATTTTTTGGAGGTAAGGCAAGCTTTAAGAGCCGCGTATCTGAAACTTGGCCTTTCCTTCTGCTGCAAATTTTTGAGAGAGAAAAATACTGTTGACAACTCCCCGATATTTTGTTATAACTGCTTTTCTGTTTACACTAGGTGAGAAATTCCTCCACACTTCTCTTCAGCACACTGATTACACGAATATTTGGAGTCAAAAGAGGAAAAGATGAACGCTCCAAGAAAAACAGGTAAGCAGCACATGAAGCGAGCGTCACTTGTGAAAAACAGTCTCTTGGCCAACACCAATTCTAGGTTTTTGGGCCTTTCAGGGATTTACAATATCTGCCGACTAATGTTACAAAAAAACCTTTCTACTCGTTTCTTGTTGCCGACTTTTGCCAAGCCTAAAATACCTGGCCTCCTAGATGTAATCTACTCTTTAAATCTTTAGCCTTTCTAAATGTAACACAAAAAAAATGGACAGGGCCAAACATATGAAATGAATCACTGTTGATGTCCCCCCGTCTGCAGTCTATTAGCACTGTATAAGCTTTAAGTGAATCTAATTCCAGGGCAAGGCTACAAAGTCTGATGTCGTCTCTGTGTACTTTTGAAACCGCTAATATAAGTCTTTTTCATACATTTTGTAAAACATTTTCCATACGCTTTAGATTCATTTATTGGTATAGTTATAAGGGGTGTTTTCAAATCGAGACATAATTTTACAGTTATAAACAGGGAAGCAAGTGTGGTGGTACTACACGCAGTAGTAAGTGGCAAGTGTGTTCTATTACTGATAGGCGGCGCACATGTCGCGGGCCATTACAGAGACCGTTAATCAAGATGGCAGACAACTGTTGGTGTATGCATGGAACAGCTCCACCTCACCACCACCAAAAAAATGTTGAACATTGCGTCTGTAGGTAAAGTGATGGCAAGTGTTTTCTGGAACAAACGTGGTGTTATTCATGTGGCTTTTCTACCCCGTGGTGCCACTATTAAAAGTGAATATTACTGTTGTGTTCTGAGTGATGTGCATACACGTCTGCAAAAAAAATGGCCTGGTTTAATCATTAAAGCCTCGTACACAGGATCGGATTTTCCGACGGGAATTGTGTGATGACAGGCTGTTGGCGGAAAATCAGACCGTTTGTATGCTTCATCGGACAATTGTTGTCGGATTTTCCACAGACAAATGTTGGATGGCAGGCTTTAAAATTTTCCGCCGACAACAGTCCGTTGTCGGATTTTCCGAGCGTGTGTACACAAGTCCATTGGACAAAATTTCAAAGTACAAACACGCATGCTCGGAAGCAATACTCACCAAACACAACATTAGTAGAAGGTGCCCAAATGGTGGTGCTAAAGAGCTGAAAAACGACGTAGTACGTAACTACGTTTTTGTTTGTTGGTCCACAATTGTGTGCCGTTTGTATGCAAGACAAGTTCCTGGCCAACGCCCAAGTCAGAGGCTTTGTCTGCGGAAAATCCGTTTGTGTGTATGAGGCTTTAGGGTGCCCTATTACTCCAGGACAAAGCAAAGGCTCATACATAATGTGCACATTACACCAATTTAGCTGGGAGGTATTTCCACATCCCCCTTACAGCCCAGACCCCGCTCTGAGTGATTTCCACCTGTTTGGACCCCTAAAAGAGTTCCTCGGAGGTCAGGATTTCAGCACGGATAACGAAGAGATGCAGGCTGTCCTAGGATGATTTAGTGGGAAAAAGAGGGTATGGTTGAGAAAAGGTGGGCCATCATCCTTGGGTATAGAAGAATGAAAGAAGATCCATCCCACACACGAGCTGTCTCTTCAGACCCCTCCACGCTACACCCGACATTTACTTCAGCTGCGACTTTTTTGTCCCACTGCTGGCCATGCTTGACGCCATCCTGCTTGGTTCTTGTCGTGAGCTTCCCCTGTTCACATGCTTGGGACCATTCGCCTTCCTGTTGATGTGATGGATGCTGCTGTTGGTTTTTAATTCCTTTGGCTGTTGTATAAAAGTGCCCTTTGCCTCATAAGGACATAACAGATACTTGGGGTCTTGTTATGCCTCATTACGAATAAGCCCAATAATCTATATGTATCTGTGTTTTGTACCTTGTTGGTATTTTAGCTGCTACATCAGCCATCTGCTTTTTCTTCTTCTTTTAAATTTTTTCGTAATAATAAAATTTGCATTATTGCTTTTTACATATGTTTATCACTCTCTTTTTATACTCTGGGCCCACATAATCCCATTTAATATTTGGGGGGGTTTTCTTTCATTCTGTTCAGGCATACTGACAAATCTTCTTATGCCCAATCTTTCCAGACATTAGTTAAAACCTGCAAGACAAAAGCATAATGAGCTAGTATGCATAGCATACTAGCTCATTATGAAATACTCTCCTTAGATCGAAGCCCTCACAGCGGTCCCAGTACACAGCTCTGGCCGGCGACATTGTTCCTGGGGTGAATTACCCACTTGCTTTTTTTTTTGTCACTCAAGGACATCTACTGTTGGATCTCCTTGTCAAATTTGTCAGCTGTGTCCACACCTAAAGCCTGGTACACACTAGTAGTTTTTTTTTCCGTTCAACCCAGAGGGCTAAACGAAAAAAAAAAAAAACTGAAGAGCTCAGGAGGAGCTGCTGTTTTAACAATTCAAAGGTTTTTTTTTTTTATCTTTATTTAAGGTATGCGGGTTAGACAAAATGGCATTATATCACACATGTCAATCAACAACATTGAATGAAAGGCAACAACAGAAACCCCTCAAAAACGGCTACGTACATTAGTGACATGACAGTCAATGTTCCATTTCAATGTCATAATTCAGGAACCTGTTGTCTAAAGACTGCACAACAGTTATGTCCTGTAAGTTAATCTGAACCCTGGCGGGAACCACCAAACTCAAAAGAGGGTTAATGTTATTGGACATATGTATACCATTGGGTAATAACAATAGGGAGGAAGAACGACAACCTGAGAGGCAAAATGTCCTTATCCCTAACTGGCAGGTACCGAGTCCTTGAACTCCAGGGGACTAAAACAAAACATTGTACCAAATATACAGTGTGACTCTTAGTCCTGGATTCGCAGGAACGGCACCAATGGAACCCCGCAAACCGAGGGAATTTTCTCTTTATTAGAAAAGAAAAATGGACGACACCAAAGGTGTCAATGAGGGAAAGAAAGATAGGAATGAAAAGAGAAAGAACAGTAGAGGGGGGGGGAGGGGGAATAGAAGGTTCTGGCAAGGTTGACAGACCAAGGCCTTCAGATGCCCTCAAACATATCAATGTTAGTACAGCAATCTCCCCTGCTGAGCTATTGTGTTCTGACAGGGGGGCTGCCCACCCCTCCACCAGAACACACTGACCTGGTGCCAATCGTCTGACTTTTTTCGGACATGCCCCTTCAACAGAAGCCCGCTGAACAGCCGGCTTTTGTTGGACTGGCTGCCGTACACACGGGCCGGTGCCGTCCGATATTTTGCCTGTGTGTACAGCTCTTAAGGCATTATGAAACCAATCTAAAGAGTTCCATGTACTGCTCTTTTTTCCAAGGGACCCTTTCAGTCCCCTGACCTTAGCCCTCCTAAAATTCCGTAGTATCCACTGGCTTTTTCCCAAAACACCAGGTTTTGTTTTTGTAAACCCTTTTTAGTATACATCAAAACGTTTTTTTCTCTAGTATTGGATAGAGTGGAATAGGGTTGGAACATTTGTGACCATTGTCATCTTTATAGAAAATGAGGGCAAATCCAAAATATAATTGTTTTCACTGACACATCAGTAGAGAGGACATCTTCCAATAGAAGCCCTTATTCTACTGCCAACTGTCAATAGTTAGATTTTCTCTAATTTTGTGGAGATCTTGATCACTTTTTGTTGTGCCTCTTGGAAGGAAAGAGAAGGGAATCCAAATCAGTGGATAAGGTTCCAACCTTTCCATATTTCCATTTTCTATTCAAAATGGGAAAAAAAAAAAATTCCCTACAGGCTTATGTTGTGATGGTAGAAATTCTCAACCCAGTTTAATTCAGACGACTGTATCCTTCCAAAGAAAATCCTTTGTTTAGAGAAATTCTATGAAAAAAAAACTGAAAATTATTGGAATTAATCTTTTTTTATTTTTTTATTTATGATATAGTAGTTAATTATCTGTAGATTAGAAGATATGTTGACCAATGGATGTAAAGATCTCAAAGTTGGGTCACGAGTTTAGAAAAATATTTTGAATCCTTGTCATACAGTGGTTGGGAGAAATATGTTCCCCGACTCATTTTAATATAACATGGATTGCCAATTTAAATTTACCCTTTGAAGACACCCACCAATAATCTTCTGGGAAATGTGAGACCAAATCTTCTGTGCTGCTCCTTGAATGAAGTATTCTGCTGATAATAAGAATACTACCTTATGAAAGGCAAGCCTTCTCGCCAGATAGTCTACTGACCATCCATGAAAGAATTTAGTGTTTAAAGGGCTGAAAGGGCCACATTTGTTTCACTCCTGGATTGGAACGGCTCATATCTCATTGATTTTTATCACAATAAATAGCATTACCCTCC
Organism: Rana muscosa; assembly: GCA_029206835.1. Lineage (NCBI taxonomy): Eukaryota > Metazoa > Chordata > Amphibia > Anura > Ranidae > Rana > Rana muscosa. Next base: position 243,882,112 of record CM055121.1, on the reverse strand, counting down.
TGATCTCTGAAAGTGCTGAAGTTCTTTAATTGGATGTTTCATGAAATTATGGCTGTTATAATTTGAGGTAGTCATAAGATTTCAGATGAGGTTCATGAGTTCAGAATAGTGGTTTTTGGCTTGTAAATGGTTGGATGTATTAGTCAGCTCAGATTATTATCTGACATTGGTTTAAGAAATATTTAGTGTTTGTTTTTATAATGTATAATAGATTCTATAGTCCTGCCTTATTGCATGGAATATGCATACTCGTATTTTCCGCACTATAAGGCGCAACGGATTATAAGGCGCAGTCTCAATTACGGGGTCCATTTCTGTACTTAACCCCTTACATAAGGCGCATTGTATTATAAGACGCATGCTAAAACATACGGTCTACAAAAAAAAGGTAACGGAAGCAAAACAGTGAGTTTATTTGAACTTTATTCTACTATTTAACAATACACTCAAATAATTTTTCAGTCTCCTTGCCAGGTTGCTGTTCAGCAATGATGCCGGCTTTCGCGAAAGCTCGGACAACAGTTATAGCAGATACCTTACGAACGTACTGTACATATTATGTAATGTTCTCTGACTGGTTTATCGCTGTCAACGTACGTATTGCGTCCCTGTGTCAGCGGGAAATGGTCCGACAGTCAACCAAGCGGAGCGCTTACCAAAGTCGCACAACAACATTTTTACAAATTTTGGAACTCGGTGCACACATAAGGCGCACCGGATTATAAGGCGCACGGCCGTTTTTTGAGAAAATTTAAGGCTCTTAGGTGTGCCTTATAGTGCGGAAAATACGGTATTTCTGGACCTGAATTGTTAACAACGTTGTAAATGAAAGGCTATTTTCTATTTGAAAGTATGCACTTACAGGCACCAAGTTCCTTATATCCTCTACTTTTCAATCCCTTGGGTGTCCTTAGGGCTGGTTCACACCAAATGCAGTCCAGTGCGTTTTTATTCTGCCTTAAAAATGCATGGACAGTGTTTAACATTTGGATTCCAATGACCTTGGTTCACACCAGTGCAGTGCGTTCCAATGCAGTCAATAAAAGTTGAGCATGTTGCATTTTTTTTGTATGGAATGCATCTGGACAGCGGCAAAATGCATTAAAAACTCACCGGAACCCACATATCGTCATTTTGAGATAAACCAAAAAAAGGAGAAAAAACGCACTGGAACACATAAAAAATGTGCATGCAGAAACGCATCCGGAACGCAGAAATTGTTGTGTGAACTGGTCCTGAAAAAGAAAGTCTGTCATGCTGTATGTATTCGGGAGGGTTTAGGAGTGTGTCCTATGGGAATGTTTGACCATTCTTCTAGAAGCGCATTTGTGAGGTCAGGCATGGATTCTCCGCTCTAATTCACCCCAAAGGTGTTCTATTGGGTTGAGGTCAGGACTCTGTGCATGCCAGTCAAGTTCCTCTACCCCAATCTCGCTCATCCATGTCTTTATGGACTTAAAAAGAGTTGTAGCTGCGCTGACTAAAACCTAAAATAAACAGTGAAAATAATTGCCAACACTGTCAATATTGAAATCAATATGGCAAAGAAGTGTATGGTTGCACCATACTATATATAGAGATATTAAATTCCCAATTAGGTGCATATAAAAAATGTGAAATAATTGATATATATCCGTAAACAAAAATGTGCATAGTTGAATTTATAACAGTGACGTATTCCACCACCACATACAGTGTGCCAACACCACATGGAATGCGCGCTTACCACAAGGCAAGCAAGGTGAGCTTGCGGCTAAAAAAAAACAGAGCCAGGGCCTTTATCCAGGGGATTCCAAAAGCGGCAGCTTTGGATGGTCAGAATAGAGGAAGAGATGTGTACAGCGGATGGCTGGATTATCTCAATAATTTAGGTCCCATAGGAAGTGATTGAATGTTACCTGCTCTGCAATGGGGGCACCTGTGCGTGCTTTATGGACTTTGCTTTGTGCACGGGTCCAAATCATTTGGTCAAGGTTGCATTACGGTGCGGGTTGTTATTCAGGGGTTGGGCTTGGCCTATTAATTCCAGTGAAGGGCATACCAAGACATTTTGGACAATTTAATGCTCCCAACTTTGTGGGAACAGTTTGGGGATGGCCCCTTCCTGTTCCAACATGACTGCGCACCAGCGCACAAAGCAAGGTCCATAAAGACATGGATGAGCGAGATTGGGGTGGAGAAACTTGACTGGCCTGTACAAGAGTGCCTGAACCTCATAAATACGCTTCTGGAAGAATATTCAAACATTCCCATAGACACACGCCTAAACCTTGTGGACAGCCTTCCCAGAAGAGTCGAAGCTGTTATAGCTGCAAAGGGGGAGCCAACTCAATATTGAACCCTACGGACTAAGACTGGGATGTCATTAAAGTTCATGTGCGTGTAAAGGCAGGTGTCCCAATACTTTTGGTAATATAGTGTATGTGAACGGAGCCTCATTGTAGGTTTGACTGCAGCTCAGGTTTGCATTACCTAAAGGCTAAATATTTGTTTACTGATACATTTTTCCACTTTAACAGATTTTCTTCTTTTTTTTTTCCATTTCAATAAATTTTTATTTTTCAATTCAAGACATGTACAGAAAATCTTAAAAAATTGTTGTTTAAACATGACAAAGGGTTATTTCCAATTGTTTATGTCACAATGTTCTCATCAAGAGATTAAAAAAAAATAAAAAAAAATGAAAAATAGGCATTCAGGGAAGTCACACCCCACCTGGACGCCCCTAACGGGATCATCCTGCGCCCAGGTCAGGCCCCCCCCCCCAGCCCGCCATCCTCATATGAAACCAATAAAAAGGAACTCGGAATCTTAATGAAGAACAGTACTACACTCATATACAATAACGCCCATCAAATTTAAGACTTGGAAATACCGCAATAAGAACACAGTAAATAATGATATCAAATCTTTGAATCATGTTTAAGCATCGAAACAAAAATAAAATAAAAATAAATAAAACAAAAGATAAAAGAACCAAGAAAAGATAGAATAGAAGAAGAAAGAAATAAGAAGAAATCACATGCCGAACACGAGGCCCTTTAGGAATAAGAGCGGTCAGGGTCATGCCTGACCTTCAAAGAAACGCCACAGAAAACTGCCCAAGGTTCCCATATTGCCTCAAATTTAGGGATTAAATTAGTTGATATGCTAACCATCTTCTCTTGAGCCATAATCCAAGAGATCTTATTGTGTATAGCCTTAATGGATACCCTGGGCTTCCTCCAAGATCTAGCAATAATAATTTTAGTCCCCAGAAGTATAAAGTGAATCAGTTTTCTAGTTGGTTTAGAAACGTTGGGAATATTGTCATTGAGAAGAGCAACAGAAGCTGACCTAGGTATTGAACACGAAGTGACCTTAAATATGAGATTAAAAATTTTCTTCCAGATCGGCCTGATCCTAGGACATTCCCACCAGATATGCACCATCGAGCCCAATAAATGGCAGCCTCTAAAGCAGTTGGGATCCGATTCTGGGTAGATGGATGCAAGCCTGATGGGAGTCATATACCATCTCATGACAACTTTTAAGTTAGCTTCCATGAGGGAGGTGTTCAAAATACTTTGGAATGAGCGAAAGTTGGCCTTTTGCCAGGATCCTAGATCCCAATTTAGCTGGAGGTCATCTTCCCATGCTTTCATGTATGAGGTTTTAGTAGCTGTACAAGTAAGTGAAGAGTAGATGACAGAAATGCCCCCCCTTTGTCCCACGGCCGATCCGCACCAGATCTCATAGTCCGTAAATTTGGGAGGAAGAGGTTTCTCCATCCAAATATCATTCAAGAATTGTGAAATCTGTTCAAATCTAAATTTTTCAGAGTCAGGGAGGTCAAATTTATTTAGGCAATGGGGCATGGTAATAGGACCCCGATTTGTAAAGTATTGTCCTATCCTATATAGACCTTTGTTTGTCCACCAACTGAAGGCCTCTGTATCCATACCAGGAAAGAATTTTGGATTATTAAAAATGTGTGCTAGTGGTTGTGTTACAGACACTAGAGTGGGAAGAGGACGGAGTCTGTCCCAAAGGGAAAATGATTGAGATAAGGAAGGGGATAAAATAGGTGGTCTCTGTCTTTGTGGGCACCAAAGCAGGTACTCTAAGGATAATTGTGGTACCGCTTGTTCTTCTATCAGCACCCAGTCCGGTTTTTCATTCTTGGAATAAAATATAGATAATTGTGCTAGTCTGGCAGCTAAAAAATAATTATATAAGTTAGGCAAACCCACCCCTCCCTTCTTCCTATTTAAATATAGGGTGTTTTGGGGAACTCTGTAACTAGATTTGCCCCATACGAATGTGAGAATTTTACTTTGTAAGGAATTTATCTGATCTTTCCTGATGGGAATGGGGAGGGAACGAAATAGATATAAAATTCTAGGAAGTAATGTCATTTTCACTGAATTAATCCTGCCCAACCAAGATAGTTCGAATTTGTCCCAATTTTTAAGATCTGTAATAATTTTATGGAATAGGGGAGGATAGTTACTTGTGTAAAGAGATTCTGTTCGAGCAGTCAGAAAGATTCCCAGATATTTAATATGAGAAGAATTCCATTCAAATTTGAAAGACTGTTTGATGAGGGAAACTATGGGTAACAGGAGGGAAATATTTAGTGCCTGTGACTTGGCAAAATTGACCCTGAGTCCTGAAATATTAGAAAAATCAGAAATTACTTTATAAAGATTCGGGAGGGAGGTAATGGGAGAGGTAAGAAAGAGAAGCAAATCATCTGCGAAAAGTCCGCATTTATGCATCTGATTCCCACAGGTTACGCCTTTAATGTCAGAATTTTGTCTAATGGCTATGGCCAAGCTTTCAATGGCCATAGCAAAGACAATAGGGGATAGTGGACAACCTTGTCTTGTACCCCTGGCTATATTTATCGGAGAGGAATAATATCCCTGTATACGAATTTGAGCTTTAGGTTGAGAATACAGAGCTCTAATAACTCCCATAAAACGTGGGCCAAAACCCCATCGTTCTAATAGGGGAAAAAAGTATTGCCAGGATACAGAGTCAAAGGCCTTCTCCAGATCAAGTGCTAACAGGAAACCCTGTTGTTTTTGACCTCCGTCCCAGTTGGACTGCAAAAGGGAGATAATATCAATCGCTCTTCTCACTTGATCTGGGCCTTGTCTTCCTGGCATAAATCCTACCTGATCCTTGTGAATATATTTAGTAATAAAAGAGGAGAGGCGATTCGCAAAAATTTTAGTGAGAATTTTCAAATCATTATTTATCAAAGAAATAGGGCGATAATTGGAAACTTCTTCTGGGTTTTTATCCGGTTTGGGTATAACAGTAATGTAGGCTGTATTAAGTTGTGTACCTAATTGGGAACCCCTTGTAGTAAAATTAAAAAATTTTGTTAAATATGGGGTAAGGGTGTCCTTGAAGGCTTTGTAGTAGGGAGCTGATAATCCATCAGGTCCCGGGGCTGAACCCGCCCTGAGATCTTGAATTACTGCTGTAACCTCTTCAACAGAGAAGGGAGCTTCTAGGATATCTCTATGTTCCATATTCAAGGATGGAATAGGGAGGCCATCTAGGTATGAGGATACCGAGTTCATGGGTATATTTGAAGGGTCGCTATAGAGTTCGGAATAAAATGTCTGAAAAGCCTTTAGTATCTTTTCAGGGTTAGCCGTGGGGTCCTGTCCAGCAATGCGGATCTTAGGTATGGAATAAACTCTCGTTTTAGGAGACAATTTGGATGCCAACATTCTACCTATTTTACCTGTTTGAGTATAAAATTTATTACTTGTCCAACGGAGAGATTTCTCCGCTTTTGTAGTGAGTGCTAAATTGAGTTCTAGTCTACTCCTTTCAATCTTAGACAATAAGGATGGAGAAGGTTTCCTTTTATGCTGTGTTCTCAGGGTCCTGTATGATCTCTCCAATCTATCAATGCCCGCTTCCCTTTCCTTTTTAATTCTTGTCGAAATTTGGATAAGCTTGCCCCTAATAAAGGCCTTATGAGCAGCCCAAAGGACTTCAGCGGAAACATTTTCTATATCATTAAAGCTGAAGTATTCTTGAAGAGCTTTATCTATTTCCATTTGTATGGCTGGATCGGAAAGTAAAGACTCATTTAGTCTCCAATTACCCCCCTTTGATCTACCAGTTTTAATGCGTAGGAACATGACAACCATGGAGTGATCAGAAAGGACCGTGTCTTTGATAATTGACTTAATAACATCCGGGAGAATATAGGAAGGAACCAGGATATGGTCAATCCTAGAGTAGGTGTTGTGTGGGTGAGAGTAATGAGTATAATCTCTTATAGAAGGATTAGATTCTCGCCATACATCAGCTAGGCCTTTATCATGCAAAAGTCTAGCTATTTTCAGGCTTATCTTAGTGGGTCTGGTTAATTGGGTCGAGGGGGGTTTGGATTTGTCCAACCCCTGATCAAATGCTGCATTGGAATCTCCCCCCCAAATGATTGTGCCCTCTAATTGAGGAGATAGGGTGTCCAGGATGAATCGAAAAAATGTATCTTGCCCTGAATTGGGGGAATAATATGAAATCAGAGAATATATTCTTCCCTCTATTGTGCCCTTAACCAGTATAAACCTGCCCTCAGGATCTTTGAAATCAGATATGAAACTAAACTGGCATGATTTTGAAATACAAATAGCCACACCCTTGGTTTTCTTTTCGGCATTAGCTAAAAAAAATTGTGGGAATCGGGAGTGTATAAAGCTGGGATTGAATTGCCTAGGGAAATGGGTTTCCTGAATCATGAGTATGTCAATACCCAGGGATTTATAAGAGTCAAAGAGTTTGCGTCTCTTAACAGGGGAATTCATGCCTTGAACATTATGTGTAGCTATTTTGAGTGAACCTAGTACGGAATCAGCCATGGGACTCAGGGAGGGAGCTGCCATCGTCATCCACTATATCTACTTTACCGCAATACACCATCCTCAGGATCTGTAAGTGTTCTAGACGGGTAATCAAAAGCCAAAGGATCATGTTGCGGGTACCTTCAATTGAATCTGCAAAAACCAGAACTGCCAGGCATGTGATAATAGGATTAGAGATAGGAAAGGAGAAAAAAGGAATGAAAAAGTGGAAAAAATAAGAAGAGTAAAAAATTGTCATAGAAAAACAGTAATAAAAAAATTTAATTAAAATTTTAAAAAACCGAAAAAAGGATGAAAACGATCTCGAGGAGGATAAAGTCCTCCCCAAAACTTCTACCAAGGTAGAAAATGAAAAGCCCGTTCCCTAAGGAAAAGGCTATTCCTTCCACAAAGTCTCTAGGAGACTCAGGGGAAAGGTGGAAGCACATGGGACCCACCCCAGCCAGGGCGCCCCTTAAAAAAAAATTAAAGACTTACTAGATCTACCATATTCAGGTCTGTCCGGAGGGACCCCCACCTCTCCCCCCTGAAGTGGATAGAGGAGCGAGAGTCTCACCCCCCCAAATTGGACAAAGAACTCTACAAGTAGTAGATCGAACTCAGAAAAATTGAGACGGGGATAAAAACCCCTTGCAATACATTTTGGAAAAATTTAAACAATCAGAACAAAAAAAAAAAACATTCGTTCCAGACTCTTAGAATAAATCTTTCCTGGAACTCATGGGAATCGAGGAGTACAAAGTATAAATTGTGAGCTTGGGTCTCTTCAAGCGGGACCATTGTCTTTGGCTTTCTTGGTTCTTGCCCTGGTCCACAAGGGAGATTGAGGGCTGGTAGGGTTCGGTCTCTTTGAAGATTGTGGGCCACTTCGAGAAGTGTCCATGTCATTTTCTTGAGTGATGATCTTGAGATTCAATAACAGTTTTTCGCCGTCAGGAAAAGTAGAAAAGGAATGATTCTTCCCTTTGTACGAGAATTTTACTGCAAATGGGAATGCCCACTTGTATTTAATGTCTTTTTGTATGAGGGCTAGAAGTAGAGGCTTCATTGCACGTCTGCGTTGCATTGTAGAGGGAGAGAGGTCTGCATATAATTGGATTTTATGACCCAGGCATAGAATCGTAGACATATTTCGCGCCTTGCTCATAATTTCCTCCTTTATCGCATAGAAATGGGGTTTAATTATTATGTCTCTCGGTAGACCATCTTTCCTTAGAGGACCTAAGGCCCTATGTGCTCTATCTAGCTCCAGGCGGTCTTGTGGAATTTCTGGGATTAGGGAATGAATCATATTTTGAATCGCTGCCGGGATGTCAGTTATGGTTTCTGGAAGTCCTCTAATACGGATATTATATCTCCTGGACCTATTTTCCAAATCGTCGATCCTAGACAAAGCTGTATCTAATTGTTCTTGAATAAAATGGACTTGTTCTGCATTTTGATTTGTGGCGGACACTGTTTGATCCAACTTACACTCTATGTTCTCAATTCTGGCTCCTAAATTCTGAAAATCAGCCTTTAATTCTCCCGTGATTTTAGCCGCAGTTTGAGAGAGGCCCCTATCAAGTAATTCAGCCAGGGTCTGGTACAAGTTGGCCATAGAAAATGTAGATGTATTGGTCAGAGAGCTGACAGGACAAGAGCTGTCCTGATCCATAATAGGATTAGCCAAAGGGGTTAATGCTGAGTTCTCCTGAAAATGTTCCCTCAGGGGTTCATGAGGGGGATGAGATGGAGAGATAGTCTGTATAATAAAGCCAGATGCATGTGAGGAACATTGTTGGGCTATCAGATCTGCCATATTAATTCCCTTTGAATTTACCTCAGCACTGACACAAACAATCTGTGACTCGGCGGCCATCTTGGATTTTCGGGCGGAATTTCGATCGGCCGTTGCGGCTTCAATTGAGCCGTAAAAATTATTATTTATAGATGGGGGGGTGCCCGGGAGTCTGGGGGTTCTGTGGATACCAGTGGTTCCAAATTTCGTTCAGTAGAACCGGAGTTATGGGCGCCGATGTGCTGGGGTGGTGAGGAGCTACTGGCTCAAGCAGCCATCTTCAGAGCTCCGCCCACAATGGATCCAACAGATTTTCTTCTTTAAAAATGGTCTCACTCTGTAATCTTGCAAGGCTCCTTTTAATACTGTTTACTGTTTATCCTCCAAGGATTTATATTTCAGTACAACTTTTTTGATCGGTGTTGCTGCTATATACATACCGTAATTGAGATCATTATCTTTTCAGTGGAAATGTAGAATATTCATGTTTACTGCTTGAACGTGTTTGTATCCGTACATAGTTAATCAGACATTGAGGATGATGAGGAATCTACAATATATAGAGAAGTGGTATAAAATAATTATTGGTTACAGTTTTTATTACATGTAGTTTGTGCTGCTGGGACAAGAATATAGAATACAAAGAAAACACCCTGATTGTGTAATCAATCACATTGCGCGTAGCTCAATACACCCATTTATGGCATATGATAGGCAATATATATTTATTATATTCATATATACACCTGACGCAAATGTCACAGCCAGTGCTGGGACAAGGTCATCCAGCACCAAGCACCAAGGGCAAAGATACCAAACTGCGCCCCCCCCTTACCTTTTGGTTAACCGTGATGTTGCTGTCACTGCTCCTTTCAGCCTTGTAACAGAAGCAACTGGCACAGGGCTCCCCCATCCCTGCAATAAACCATTGCGCTCAGGGCAACCGCCCCTCCTGCCCACCCCTTGTCTTGCCCCTGGTCACATCACCACAGTACAAAGAGTATTTAAAGTGATACTAAAGTCTCATTTTATTTGTTTTGAAATAAATAAACATGTCATACTTGCCTCCTCTGTGCAGTTGGTTTTGCACAGATCTTCCTCTTCTCGGGTCCCTCTTTGGTGCTCCTGGCCTGCTATGCTATGGGGGCACCCGAGCCGAGCCGCAGCTCCGTGTGTTCATTTAGATACCGAGCCATGGCCCGGCCCGGCCCCACCTCCTCTCTCTCCTCATTGGCTCACTGGCTTTGATTGACAGCAGCGGGAGCCAATGGCGCTTCGCTGCTGTCTCAGCCAATGAGGAGAGAGAGTCCTGGGAAGCCGAGTCTCTCGTGCAACATCACTGGATCGAGATGGGGCTCAGGTAAGTATGAGGGGGGCTGCTGCACACAGAAGGTTTTTTTTCTTTCTCGTACATCACGGGACACAGAGCGACATAGTCATTACTAATGGGTTATATAGATACCTTCAGGTGCTGGCACTGGCAACTTCCAAAACCGGAAGTACCCTCCCCTATATAAGCCCCTCCCATCCGGGAGCGCCTCAGTTTTTTGCCAGTGTCTAAGGTGTTGGCCAAGAAGAAACATGTGTTTTTCACTGAGCTTGCGTACAGGTTCTTTTGGGCCTCAGTAAGCTATTCCGGATCCGACCAAAAAAGCTTCATAGCTAAACGGTCGGTACCCGGGCCTTGCAGAGAAGAGCAAGGTTTTGCCTGTAATGCTTCTCTTAGGAGAGCTGGACCCTGGGATCCAGAGCTCTGGTCATACCCATGACCAAGATGTTTTCTGTGCAGGGTGCTATACAGGTCCAGGGGAGTGGAATCCTTGGGAACCCGGTCCCTGAAGGTTTGATTACAATGCCTGCCGTGATAGGTGAAGTTTGGGCTTCTGTGGCCAAACAAAGTCCTGCGGCGGGGAAAAGGTAAGTGGGGGCCCCTCAGGAACTTGGTTCTATTGAGGGGACCCCCAAGCCTAATATGTCTTTCTGCCTGTTACCTAACGGTATTCCCGCTAAATATTATGCATGCCTGTAACTACTAAAAAATGTAATAATTTTAATAGTGGTCAAGAAAAAAAATATATATATACTGCGGTACCTGTGTTAATCCACTAGAGGCCGCTGTGGAACGTTTCTTGTCATGTGGACTAGTTTCTTTTTATCAGAGCAAGTCCAGGCAGATGGTGAGTTCTCTTGTGGGAAACTGCTTCCTCTGCCATGTTGCAATGCTCGTCCATCCCCTGGCCTGCGGCAAAGGGGCCCTGGCTCTTGTCCCTAGTTTCGCTTTTCAAAATTAGCGTCGAAGGCGCACGTGGCCGCGCGCGTGCACGCGCCTCTATATATAGAGGTGAGCCGGGAAAGGGGGCGGAGCTTGGGGGATGACGCTCTGTGCGCGCCGCAGCGCTTCTGCGCATGTGCGGGCGTCCCAGCATGTTAAAAACCACAATTATGTGTTGTGAGCTGGCTATGGAGTGCAGAGACAGAGCTGGCAACATTTAAAAAAGGCATACAGCAAGCGGTTGATGCAGGCATCCCCATAGAAAGGCACATTAGTAGACACCAACTGTTTTTATAGCAGCATTTGTGCTAGACTATTGTCAGTAAAGTGGTGTATTTCGGCTGGAATACCTCAGCTTTGGGCTCAGGAATAATGCCGTCTAAAAACTCCGGGACTAAAAATCCCAGGAAGCATAGGGGGTCTCCATCGGGCTCTGAGGATCTTGGGCATGCTTCGGCTGCACCAGTCTCCCCTGAAGAATCAGAGGTTAGTGACCGTAGAGCACCCTCAGGAGTACCTGGTACTGTGGCTGTCCTCAGTTCACCTGCTCCTGTGTATGTAACAGAGGAGGTTTTTTCCTCAGCTCTGGGAGGGCTGGAAGAGAGATTGTCAGCATTGATCGCTGCTTCCCTGTCACAGGAAAAAAGCGCTCGATCTCCGTCTCCTCCCTCAGAGTGCCTGTTAGCGGAGCAACAGTCCCATACAGGGATCGACCTACCTGAAGGGGATCAGGATGAGGTTGATTCTGTTGTAGAGGATTCAACAGTGGAAGAGCCATTCTCAGCATCACATGCTGAAAGATTATGGGTTCAGTCTCTGACTAACATGGTCCGATCAGCATTTAAAATGCCCCTTGCGGAGCCATCATCCACTTCTGTCTCCTCGTTGGGGTCGCTAAAAGCTCCCCAGACTGTTTGTTCCTTTCCGATCCATCCTTTACTGGAAGGGCTCATTTACCAGGATTGGGAGCATCCTGATAAAATATTTACTCCTCCCAAGAGATTTCAAGTGGTCTATCCCATGGAGGATAAGTTCATCAAAAAATGGAGGGTCCCTACAGTGGACGCAGCCATCTCTTGTGTGAATAAATCACTGACATGTCCAGTGGATAATGTCCAAATGTTCAAGGACCCAATAGATAAAAAATTAGAGTCCTTATTAAAATCTGCTTTTGCTACAGCAGGATTGGTGACACAACCAGCAGTGGCAGCTATTGGGGTCTGCCAAGCAGTGAAGGATCAGTTGAAACAGGTCTTAAGGGACTTGCCAGATCAGCAGGCTCTTGCCCTAGCTGATCTACCTAGAGCTTTATGCTTTGCGGTGGACGCTATAAAGGATTCAATCCATCAGGCCTCCCGCCTTACGCTGTCTGTAGTACATATGCGCAGGCTTTTATGGCTCAGAAACTGGTCTGCTGAAGCTCCCTGTAAAAAGTTGCTGGTCAGCTTCCCATTTCATGGTGAACGGTTATTCGGGGAAGACCTGGACAAATATATCCAGAGAATTTCCAGCGGTAAAAGTACACTTTTGCCGGTTAAAAACAGAGTAAGAGGTCCCTCTTTTAAGAGGCCTGCTTCTCCAGTCCCTAGGACATCGGCTGTGAAACAGTTCCGACGGCCTCCTCGGTCAAATCCCGGAGGTAAAAATCAGGGACAATTGCAGGGTAACAAGAAGCCCTGGAGCAGGAGAGGTACAAAACCTCCCCCAAAGTCAAATGCATGAAGGGTTGCCCCCACTCAATCGGGTGGGGGGAAGACTTCAGTTGTTCACAGAGACCTGGCGGGACACGATCAGAGACAGATGGGTGCTCTCCGCAGTAAATCTGGGATACAAATTGGAGTTAAAAGACTCCCCTCCTTCCCACTTTATAAGGTCAAACGTGCCAAGGGATCCCCAGAAGAGAGGATCCCTCCTGTTGGCACTAGAACAATTATTGCTCCAAGCAGTAATTATAGAGGTTCCCCTGGAAGAATGGGGGTTCGGGTTTTACTCAAACCTCTTTACAGTCCCGAAGCCAAACGGGGACGTGAGGCCCATATTAAATCTAAAAGGGCTAAACAAATTCCTACATATCAGGACTTTCCGGATGGAGTCGATTCGATCGGTGGCCACTGCCCTACAAGGGGAGGAATGGTTAGCCTCGATCAACATCAAAGATGCTTATTTGCACATTCCCATCTTTCCAGCCCACCAAAAATTTCTATGCTTTGCGGTAGACGGGCGCCATTTTCAGTTCAGAGCCTTACCCTTCGGTCTGGCCACAGCACCACGAGTGTTCACAAAAATTCTGGCCCCATTATTGGCCAATCTAAGAACACGAGGTTTAACGATAATGGCATATCTAGACGACTTGTTGCTGATAGACCACTCAGTGGAAAAACTAGAAGTGGTTGTTCACGAGACAATCAAGTATCTGGAATATCACGGTTGGATTATAAACCGAGACAAGTCAGCCCTAAAACCAGTCAAAAGTCTGGAATACTTGGGGCTAAGGCTGGATTCAGACCAGAGAAAAATTTTCTTGCCTCAAGAAAAGGGGTCGTCTTTGAGAGATTTGATCCACTTAGTGGGTACAAAAAGACAGCCATCCATACGCCTGTGCATGAGGCTGCTGGGAAAAATGGTGGCATCATTCGAAGCAGTACCCTACGGTCAATTCCATTCAAGGAATTTGCAAAGGGCCATACTGTCAGCCTGGAACAAAAAAGTTCAGGCCCTAGACTTACCAATGTCCTTGTCCCCTTCCGTTCGCAAGAGCCTCCGCTGGTGGTTGGTTCCCCAGAATCTGGAAAGAGGGAAATCCTTCAGTCCGATTTCTTGGAAGGTGGTCACTACAGATGCCAGCCTTATAGGCTGGGGAGCAGTACTGGAGCAATGGTCTCTCCAGGGCAGATGGTCGGATGCGGAAAAGGCCCTGCCCATCAATCTCTTAGAGATACGAGCAGCCCGGTATGCCCTAGTAGCATGGACATCCAAACTCCAAGGGTCCCCTGTCAGAATTCAATCAGACAATGCCACAGCAGTGGCATATATCAATCATCAGGGGGGCACCAGGAGTCGTGCAGCCCAGAGGGAAGTAAATTACATCCTGAAATGGGCAGAAAGATATGTCCCAGCCATATCTGCGGTATTCATTCCAGGAGTGGAGAATTGGAAGGCGGACTTTCTAAGTCGCCAACAATTATGCCCAGGGGAATGGTCCCTTCATCCCGAGGTTTTCCGGACAATATGTCAGCGGTTGGGAACACCGGATGTAGATCTGCTAGCATCCAGATTCAACGCAAAAGTGGACAGGTTTGTCTCTTGGACAAGGGATCCCCTAGCTTGCGGCTCGGATGCCCTAGTGTTCCCTTGGGATCAGTTCAAACTGATATATGCATTCCCACCGCCACAATTGTTACCTCGATTACTCCGCAGAATCAGGGTAGAAAAGAAACCAGTGATTCTGGTGGCTCCAGCGTGGCCCCGAAGAGCATGGTACGCGGAGATTGTAAAAATGTCTGTGGGGAGTCCTTGGACCCTCCCACATCGTCCGGACCTGCTTTCGCAAGGTCCGATATACCACCCTTCCTTACCAGCCCTAGGTTTGACGGCCTGGCTATTGAAGCCCACATTCTAAAAAAGAGAGGGCTCTCTAATTCTGTGGTATCTACCATGATCAATGCCAGGAAGCCAGTATCCAGGCAGATCTACTATAGAATCTGGAAGGCGTACATCGCCTGGTGTGAGGCCAAGAAATAGCATCCACGTAAATATGTAATAGGTAGGATTCTGGACTTCCTACAATGGGCTGTAGATAGGAAGCTTGCCTTGAGTACTATCAAGGGTCAGATTTCGGCCTTGTCAATATTTTTTCAAAGGCCCTTGGCTTCGCATTCACTAGTCAAAGCCTTTATACAAGGAGTGATGCGTATTAGTCCTCCGGTTAATATTCCCATATGTCCATGGGATCTAAACTTGGTTCTGTCGGTTCTACAGAAACAACCATTTGAACCATTACAGCATATTTCTTTGGTTCTTCTCACCAGGAAATAGATTTTTCTAGTAGCCATTTGTTCGGCTAAAAGAGTGTCGGAATTAGCAGCTATGTCCTGTAAGGAGCCATATCTGGTTATCCATAAGGACAGAGTAGTGTTACGTCCTCATCCAGCCTTTCTTCCTAAGGTGGTATCAAGGTTTCATTTGAACCAAGATGTGGTTCTTCCTTCTTTTTTTCCCAAACCTACTTCGGTAGAGAAAAAGTTATTGCATTCTTTGGATGTAGTAAGAGCAGTTAAAGCTTATCTAAAAGCCACTGCTCAGATTCGCAGAACGGATACTTTGTTTATTCTGCCGGAAGGCCCCAGAAAGGGTCAGGCAGCATCAAAATCTACTTTAGCCAAGTGGATTCGACAGGTCATAATGCAAGCCTATGGCTTGAGAAGGAGACCGCCTCCGTTCAAAGTTAGAGCGCACTCCACGAGAGCAGTTGGAACTTCATGGGCAGTGCATCACCAGGCCTCCCTGGCTCAAGTATGTAAGGCCGCAACATGGTCCTTAGTACACACGTTTACTAGGTTCTACCAGGTGGACGTTAGAAGTCAGGAGGATGTCGCCTTTGGGCGCAGTGTGTTGCAGGCCGCAAAAGATCCTCATGTCTGATAGCGCTCAGCTTATGTATGGTGTATCCCCCCCCCTCGTTGGGCATTGCTTTAGGACATCCCATTAGTAATGACTATGTCGCTCTGTGTCCCGTGATGTACGAGAAAGAAAATAGGATTTTTATAACAGCTTACCTGTAAAATCCTTTTCTTGGAGTACATCACGGGACACAGAGCTCCCGCCCCTCTTTAGGGACACTTATTGCTTTGCTACAAAACTGAGGTGCTCCCGGATGGGAGGGGCTTATATAGGGGAGGGTACTTCCGGTTTTGGAAGTTGCCAGTGCCAGCACCTGAAGGTATCTATATAACCCATTAGTAATGACTATGTCGCTCTGTGTCCCGTGATGTACTCCAAGAAAAGGATTTTACAGGTAAGCTGTTATAAAAATCCTATTATCTTAATGCTTAGAATGCCTCTAAATACTGAGCTTAAAGTGATTGTAAAGTCTCCTCTTTTTTTTTTTTCTCTCTCTTTTGTTTACAAACAATTTTTATTATATCAAAAGGTCATAGTTTGATACAAATTTATAACAGAAACCTAGGTACATTCAAAACTTTTCAAGTATGTACTTAACATGAGATAAATGTTATATATAAAGAAGAACAAAGCTATACAACGCAGACACAATAGTGGTGATATCAAAGAATTTGTTATTCAAACAAGGTTATTTCCGTTTCATCATAGTTTTATTTTATGTTGATATTTATTATTGGTCTATGTTAGGAGATATTTAGAGCCGGTTCACACAGGGGCGACTCGGATCCGACTTTAAGTCGCCCCAAGTCGCGCTGTTTTTAAAACTAATGGAAGTGAATGGAGTCGTCTTAATGTACATGACTGCAGTTGCTCCGACTTCAAAAAAGGTTCCTGTACGACTTCAATCCGACTTCTAGGCGACTTGTACCCATTGATTTCAATGGAAGTCGCCTCCAAGTCGGATCCCCGTTCATAGAGAGGCAACTTTACAGGAAGTCGCCCCTCTGTGAACCGGCTCTAAGGCAAACCCCTCCCACGGAGCTGGTTTTTGGTATGAATCGTGAGGGGGAACTCCACGCCAAATTTTAAATAAAAAACCGGCATGGGTTACCCTCTAAGAGCATACCAGGCCCTTAGGTCTGGTATGGATTTTAAGGGGAACCCCCTACGCCGAAAAAAACAGCGTGGGGTCCCCCCCAAAATCCATACCAGACCCTTATCCGAGCACGCAGCCCGGTCGGTCAGGAAAGGGGGTGGGGACGAGTGAGCGCCCCTCCTAAACCGTACCAGGCCGCATGCCCTCAACATGGGGGCGTGGGTGCTTTGGGGCAGGGGGGCGCCCTGCGGCCCCCCCCACCCCAAAGCACCCTGCCCCCATGTTGATAGGGACAAGGGCCTCTTCCCAACAACCCTGGCCGTTGGTTGTCGGGGTCTGCGGGCGGGGGGCTTATAGGAATCCGGGAGCCCCCTTTAATAAGGGGGCCCCCAGATCCCGGCCCCCCACCCTATGTGAATGAGTATGGGGTACATCGTACCCATACCCATTCACCTGGGGGAAAAGTGTCAATAAAAAAAACACACTAGACAGCTTTTTAAAGTAATTTATTAGGCAGCTCCGGAGGTCTTCTTCCGACTTCGGGGGTCTCTTCCGACTCTCCGGTGCCTTTTGTGGTTCTTCGCCCGCTCTCCGGTGCTTTCTGCCTTCTGCCGGCCTCTCCGCTATCTTCTTCCAGCTCTTTTGCTAGTGGGGGCCCGGTCTTCATCGTCGTCTTCTTCCCTCTTCTCTCCTGGAGATGTTGACACGACGAGGTCTCCCGCTGTAATGCAGTGTGCGCGGCACGCAATAATTTATATAGGCATGGGGCGTGGTCACTGGGTGATGTCACTAGGTGACCCCACCCCCTATTACGTCACAGCCCGGGGCATTATGGGACTGTGACGTCATAAGGGGGCAGGGTCACATCACCCAGTGACCACGCCCCATGCCTATATAAATTATTGCGTGCCGCGCACACTGCATTACAGCGGGAGACCTCGTCATGTCAACATCTCCAGGAAAGAAGACAATTATAAAGACCGGACACCCGCACCGCATACTAGCTCATTATGAAATACTTGCCTTAGAACGTGGCGTCGGTATCTCGCCCAGTCCACGCTGAAGGAGCTGACATTTTGCCTCGGCGTGTCTTCCGGGTATCGCGGCTCCAGTGCTGTGAGTGGCTGGAGACTTCTTTCCGGCAAGGTCCGGTGTCTGCCGGACTTTCAGCTGAGAACCCCCGGTGCGCATGCGCGGCTGAAGTCAGCGGCTCATTGCAAGGGGAATATCTCCTAAACCATACAGGTTTAGGAGATATTCTTTTTACCTATAGGTGAGCCTCATTATAGGCTTTACCTGTAGGTAAAAGTAAAATAAATGACTATACAACCACTTTAAGATAAAAAAAACTTCTGCCTTTTACAACCCCTTGAAAATATGCCTGTAATATCCTAATGTGCATGGACACATAGGATAACACTGAGATGCTTCTACAGGCAAAACCCCAAACTCCTGTAGTAGCAGCGATTTTAAAGCCAGTGTGCGTGGAACATTAATGTGTTTTGTGCTGTTTGGCTGCATGTTTGTGTGTGTTAATGCTTTAAAATACACGAAAAACTCACAGATAGATAAAAACGGCTTACATGCACATGGAATACAAGTGTGTTTAGCAAAAAACCTACTTTGCTGCAATTTACATAAATGGGATCTATTAGGCTAGAGCAGTGGTTCCGAACTTTTTCACTTGTGTACCCCTTGGCATTTGCATAAATTGAACTCCTTGGCAGCCCATTTCTGTTAATTTATACTGGTCACCATATGAATAAGTTCCTAATTAATATAGTTGCTGTTAATTAAAATTGATATTTCACTTTAAATAAAAGTCCCAATAATGGGATTAAAAAGCAATAGAATAAAAATGTAATCGTCTTTCTTGACTCACAAATCCACTATAATTTGTTTATAATGACTTGAGCAGGTGGAGGACAATTGGCTCTGGCGGGCATCAGGTAGAAGGATGTGGCAGACAAGTTGTCGCACTGTGTGGGGTTGTTTTTCAGGTGTTGGGCTTGGCCCCTTAGGCCCAGTAAAGAGAACTCTTAAGGCCGTCGGCATACCAGGACATTTTGGACAATTTCATGCTCCGAACTTTGTGGGAACAGTTTGAGGATGGCCCCTTCCTGTTCCAACATGACTGCGCACCAGTGCACAAAGCAAGGTCCATAAAGACATGGATGAGCGAGTTTGGGGTGGAGGAACTTGACTGGCCTGCACAAAGTCCTGACCTCAACCCGATAGAACACCTTTGAAATGAATTAGAGTGGAGACTGCGAGCCAGGCCTTCTTATCCAACATCAGTGCCTGACCTCACATATGCACTTCTGGAAGAATGGTCAAACATTCCCATAGACACACTCCTAAACCTTGTGGACAGCCTTCCCAGAAGAGTTGAAGCTTTTATAGCTGCAAAGGGTGGGCCAACTCAATATTGAACTCTACGGAGTAAAGCTGGCCATACATTATACAATTTTCTTATTCTATTTCCTTTAGATTTACCTTCAACTATGTAATACAAGGGCCTGCGTGATTGCATACCAACTGAAAGTGTTTAGGTATAACCTCATATTCTATGGTTTTGGTAAATCAAAAGGAATGTTGTACAAGAAAATTGTATGTTGTATGGCCAGCTTTAGACTGGGATGCCATTAAAGTTCATGTGTGTAAAGGCAGGTGTCCCAAAACTTTTGACAATATAATGTATAATTTGAGCCAGGCTAATTTTAAGCAATGTGTGGCTTCCCTCCCAGGGCTTCCTGTGAGTGCCCCTCCTAAAAGCACCCTACAGCAGGTGCTTTGCGAAGGGCAACCTGTTGTCTGGCTCTGCTGCACACCTTACAGAATATTGTGGTAGTGCAGCAGTCACATCTTGGTATAAATGGAGGTGGTGGCACTTAGGCACCGTGAGGCTTGTCTTCCTGGGCATCCCTCCAAAATGCACCCAGTGGTGTTGGCAGTGAAATGTTCACATAGTGATGTGTAAATGGCACTCAGACCCCATGGGGCTTCACTCTCAGGGCTACCCTTGGGTCCTGCAGCATGTCAGACCATTGTGTAGAGCAGTGTTTATCAACTCCAGTCCTCAAGGCGCACTAACAGGTCATGTTTTCAGGATTTCCCTCAAATGAAACTGCTGTGGTAATTACTAAGCCAGTGAAACTGATCAGATCACCTGTGCAAAATAATGGAAAGCCTGAAAACATGACCTGTTGGGGCTCCTTGAGGACTGGAGTTGATAAACACTGGTGTAGAGTGCTGCAGTGTGCAATGTGGCCTCGCCATTTGAGCGGGCTGCTGCTGCTGCACAGACTCAACAGGAGAGGCGTCTGCAGAGTGCATGACGTGATCATGTACTTTGACTGTTACTGGTGAGTGTAAATTGGGCAGAAGGAAGGTTATATCTACGGTTGTCACCTGTCTTGCCACCTGTCCGGGATTCACCTGGATAGTCCAGGTTTTGAATCATGTGTCCAGGTTTCAGTTTGCCTAAAACCCGGACACAATATATTTACAGGAATGTGGCTCGGAACAGGGCCTGACAGGAGGGTGAGGGGTCACTATGCAAGCTGCATTACTATTATCTTTGGAGTGCCCAAAGGTGTCCAAGTTCTGTTTTATAATTCTCTAGTGTATGCAAAAAAAAAAATGGTGTGCGCCGCTAAAGTGTTTTGGGTTTGACTTGAATAAAAAGTGGCAACCCAAGTAATGTCTGATCACTCTGCTCCTGCCAATGCTTGCACTGCCTCTAAGTGACAACCAAGTGACACTTTCAGGTTGATTTACTAAAACTGGAGAGTGCCAAAGTCTGGTGCAGCTCTGCATAGAAACCAATCGGCTTCCAGGTTTTTTGTCAAAGCTTAAAGTGTTACTAAACCCACAACAGTAAAATCAGTCTGTATATACAGTAAAGGATGCTTGTTATACTCACTGTGAAACCGAAGGGGTTAATTCTGTGCATTGTTTTTAAAAATGCCGTTTGATCATGTCTTCTCTGATCCTCCCCTTCTTCACTGTTCCCAAGCCTTTGGAGTCACTCAGTTTGATGTGTATTGCTAGAGCGTTTTTATTTTTGCATGTGATCAGCGCTGGGCCAATCAGCACTGTCCAGACAGAGGGTCAGGGGTCCTGCAGCCTCATAGGACAGTCAGAGGAGAATGAAAATTCCTCCTACAAGCTTTAACCAGACACTGATAGAAGTCACAAGACTGCTATATACTGCTGATGAGAAAAGGTATTTAGCAGTTTATATTTACTAAAATAATAGCATTTCCATGTTCTGTGTACTGTGGGAGGTCAGATATAGGGAATGCAGGCTCCTGGGTTTAGTAACACTTTAAAGAGGAAGTAAACTCATTTTTTTTTTTAAACCCCTACAAAAGAAAGGCATAATGAGCTAGTGTGCATAGCATATTAGCTCATTATGAATGACTTATCTGAGATCGAAGCCCCCGCAGCCGTCCTCGGTCACCTCCGCCATCTTGCCTCGATGTCCCGTCACTGCCGTCAGTGTATCGCCACTCCGGCGCTGTGATTGGCCGGAGCGGCGATGACGTCACACGCATGCGCACTCGGGCCGGAGAGATCGCATTCAGAAAACCGGCAAGGATGCCGGCCCGCTAGTGCGCATGCGTGTGACGTCATCGGCGCAGGGTTTAAATAGTAAATATCTCCTTAACTGTGTAGGTTAACCACTTGAGACCCACGCTATAGCCGAAAGACGGCTGCAGCGCGGCTCTCAAGTGCCGAGAGGACGTCCCCAGGACGTCCTTCTCTGTTTACATCGCGCCGCCGAGGGCGCGCGGCGGGGAACAGCTGTGCGGCGCGCATCACGTGATGCCGAGGAGCGGAGATCCATGTCCTGTCAGGGAGAGAGGAGACCAATGCTGTGTCCCTTGTACATAGGGACACAGATCGGTCTCCTCCCCCAGTCAGTCCCCTCCCCCACACAGTAAGAATCACAAATAGGGCACACATTTAACCCCTTCCTCGCCCCCTAGTGTTAACCCCTTCCCTGCCAGTCACATTTATACAGTAATCAGTGCATTTTTATAGCACTGTTCGCTGTATAAATGTGAATGGTCGCAAAATAGTGTCAAAAGTGTCCGATATGTCCGCCGCAATATCGCAGGCCTGACAAAAATCGCAGATCACAGCCATTACTAGTAAGAAAAAAATATATAATAAAAATGTCATAATTCTATCCCCTATTTTGTAGGCGCTATAACTTTTGCACAAACCAATCACTATACGCTTATTGCAATTTTTTTTACCAAAAATAAATAGAAGAATACGTATCGGCCTAAACTGAGAGAAAAAATATTTAAAAAAAAAATATATATTTATATTATTAATACAAAAAGTAAAAAAATACTGTTTTTTTTTCAAAATTTTCTGTCTTTTTTTGTTTATAGCGCAAAAAATAAAAACCGCAGAGGTGATCAAATACCACCAAAAGAAATCTCTATTTGTGGGGAAAAAATTATAAAAATATAATTTGGGTACAGCGTTGTATGACCGCGCAATTGTCATTCAAAGTGCGTCAGCGCTGAAAGCTGAAAATTGGTCTGGGTACGAAGGAGGTTTAAGTGCCCAGTAAGGAAGTGGTTAAGGAGATATTTATTGCACCTATAGGTAAGCCTTAATCTAGGCTTACTTGTAGGTGCAACTTGTCTAAGTGAGTTTACAACCACTTTAAATGAACAAGCTGAGGGTTAGGTGATTGGCTACAATGCACAGCTGCACCAGATTTTGCATTCTCCGATTTTAGTAAAACAAACCCCTTTGCTTTTTTTTTTTTTTTTTAACAGTCACAGAATTTTTTTAAAATGCTTTCTGCATTACCCTAGGTACTGTATGCCACTGACTTGTCATGCTGTTATTCAGTATTGGGGTACACTGGGTTATTCAGTATTGGGGTACACTGGGTTAGGGTATAATTGCTATTGTAAAACTTTTCTTCGGAATCGGAGCAGAATCAGGAAATCATTTCTCCATAATATATATTGAATGTAGTAATTTGAGGACTTTAGTTTTGCTTTATCTTGAGATGTGTGTGTGTGTAAGGTATATACACATACACGTAGAAAGTGTCCTAAAATATTTTACCACCAGGTGGCAGTAAAGGTCCATCGATTGAACATCTGGGCCTCTACCATTCATTCTCACCAGCAGGAAATTCACTTCTTGTTTATAATCTATCAGTGGGTGGGGGGGGGGGGGGGTTAAATTAGAAGACTGGAAGACATATAAACACAGTTGCATACATTTTTTTCAGGCTATTTTTGTTCCCCCTGTACAGTTTGCTGAGCTTGTCCTGCTTTGTGTCACAGTATAGATTTTACCTCCATAGCAAATGAGGCTATGATTATACTTATTGTAAGATATAATGTGGAATGTTAAAATGTTATTATTTCCTGACTGCATCTGCTCAAGACTATGCACAGCGAACACCAACGGGATTATTATGTAATGACTTTGTTTTCAACTTCATGGGGCAAATCTTGTATTAAAAAGTGATCCAGTCAAGTAAAACTCATGCCTGCATACATTGCACTCAATGTGCTCATGCGTGTTTTTTTACGTTTTGGGAAGTGTATTGAACGGTTGGTATAGAATTTTTATTGATGTCCCTCAGATAAGCAAGTTTGGGGTGGAACTTGACTGACCTGCGCAGAGTCCTGACTTCAACCCAATAGAGCACCTTTGGGATGAATTAGAGTGGAGACTGTGAGCCAGGCCTTCTCGTCCAACATCAGTGCCAGACCTCACAAATGCGCTTCTGGAAGAATGGTCAAACATTCCCATAGACACACTCCTAACCTTGTGGACAGCCTTCCCAGAAGAGTTGAAGGCGTTGTAGCTGCAAAGGGTGGGCCAACTCAGTAAAAAGTTCATGTACATAGGTTGTCAGTAAGGAGGGTGCCGTTTTACATTGGAAGTTAGCAGGAAGGATGTCCCATCTTATATTGGGGGTCAGTGAGAAGGATGTAATTTACATAAATGGTCAGTGAAGGATGCCCCCTGCATAAATAATCAACAGCAAGGATAATCCCTTACATAAATGGTCAGTGGAAAAGGCTATCCCATTACATGGATGGACAGAGTGAAGGATGACCTTTACATTTGTATTAGGTGGGATCCATAGCCTTTACATTAATGGTTCTGTGGACAAAATGTCACATTATTGCATAGAAAGTCATGGGTAAGGATGCCCCATACATAAATGGTAAATGGGAAGGATACCCCCTTACATAAACAAATATAAATAGAAAATAAAATCGCGCTAGATCAAAAAATTCATATGTTAAAAAGTCCACCAGTGCTTGAAACTATGGGCTTATTCACAAAAGTCATCCACCATCTTCAACGTGCAAGTTCCACCACCAGATGATATAATTATCTCCTTACGAGATCCACATGATCCCCCGTTACAGAGGATCAAAAAGTAGCTATAGTTAAACCACAGCCTGGGTCTTTCTCCAAGAATATGCGTACATTTATCTCCAGGGTACCTCATGTGCCGGCGCACATCCAGACAAACCCGTCCTTCCGAGACACGAATGGAAACACGAGGTGACGTCAGTGCGTCGCTCCGCCCTACGCGTTTCATCAGAGATTACATTGTCCAGGGGCACCCTTACATAAACAGTCGGTGAAAAGGATGCCTCATTCATAGATAGTCAGAGAGAAGGATTCCCTTTATATAGACGGTCAATAGGAAAGATTCCTCTTACATAAATGGTCGGTGAGTAGATGGTCAGTAGGAAGAATGCACTGTTACACTGGTGGTTCAAGAAAACAATTGCCCTGATACACAGGTGACCATTGACAAGAATGTGCGGTTACACACATAGTCACTGTGAAGATGCCCCATTACACTGGTGGTCAGTAGAAAGAACACTGGTGGGTTATAAGGGAGAATGCCCCATTAAAATTGAGTCACTGGAAATAATTCCTCATTACATTGGTGGTCAGCAGGAGGTACAACATATCCCAAAACATTGAAGGTCAGTGAGAAGAATGCCCCATTACACTGGGAATCAGTCAAAAGAATGTCGTATTACATTGGAGGTTGGTGGGAAGGATTCCCCTAACGTTCTTTAGATGATTAGTATACAGAATGACCCATTACATAGATGATGGATAGGAGGAATGCCCCCCTTTACAAACATCTAAAAGATTGGTGTCAGTGGTTACTTACCTGGGATGAGAGCAGAGGCTTCAATAGTCCAAGGCCCCGGGGGTTTTGCCATTGCTCAAGGGACCCTTAGCAACCTCTGGAAGAACCCCTAGGGTTCCACAAAATCCTGCTTGAGGGAAACTATTCTAAAGCCTCGTACACATGATCAGATTTCCATCGCACAAATCCGTGGATTTTTGTCCGAAGGGCATTGGCCGTGAACTTGTTCTGCATACAGTTGGCAGAACTTTTTTTTAGCCAACATTCGCGAACCTACGTGGTTTTTCAGCTCTTTAGCGCCACCCTTTGGGCAGCTTCTGCTAATGTTGTCTGATGGTTAGCATTGGTTCGGAGCATGCGTGTTTGTACTTTGGATTTTAGTCCGACGGACTTGTGTACACACGATCGGATAATCCGAAGGAACACATTTGTTGTCGGACAATTTGAGAGCATGGCATGTATGTAGCGTACAGATAGTCGGATTATCCGAAAAAAACACGTCCATCACACAATTGTTGTCAGAATATCCGATCGTGTGTACAGGCCTTGCATAATGCAATTTTCTTTCCATCAACCACAGATTGAAGGAAAGAAAAATGCTGGATTTCCCCAACACACAGTCAGGGTTGATGGGGGAATCCCTCCCACTGCACTATTGTATTTTGACAGCAGGTCACCCAGCTGTCAGAATACAATGATCACTGCAGGCAGCTATAGCTGCCAGCAGTAAACAGGCAAAAAAAAAAACGGACAGGAAAGTGGATTAATGCATCAACTTCAGGACAACCAGCCTGCCCATGGACAGATCAAGGTTTGGCTGAATTTTGATCCATCCATGGCCATATTAAGGTATAGGAGACACTGATATAAAGGACAGACATTAAAAGGAACAGATTGACATTGGTACTTCGACAACTTGAAATAATTTTTTTTACCTTGTTAAAGCGGAGGTCCGTCATTTTTTTTTTTTTAAGTCATCAGCTACAAATATTACAGCTGCTGACTTTTAAAATGAGGACACTTACCTGTCCAGGGCGCCGTGATATTGGCACCCGAAGCCGATCTCTCCCTTGTCTGTCGGATGCTGCCGCCGCCATCTTCGGTAAGGGAATTAGGAAGTGAAGCATTGTGGCTTCACTACCTGGTTCCCTACTGCGCATGCGCGACTCATGCTGCGCGTTCCCACTGGTCCCTGCTGTCTTCTGGGACCTGTGTGTCTCCCAGAAGACAGTGGGGGGGGAACGGAGAAGGCGCCGGAAGTGGCGTAGATATCCGCGGGTGGCTCGGGTATCTATGCCCGGAAGTGGGAGCAGAATACCTGTATTATACAGGTATCCGCTCCCCCTCCCCCCTCAAAGGTGCCAAATGTGACATCGGAGGGGGGGGAACGGAAAAGCGTAGGTTCCATTTTTGGGTGGAACTTCGCTTTAAGTGGCTTCTTTAACAGTCTGAGGTTAATAACAGTCCTTAAAAAAAATAAAAAATAATAATCTATAATAGTATAACTTTATGAGTGGCTTTCGTTTTTTCAGCACTTCATTACCCCCCAATTATAGACACATTTCTCTCAGTTCACTCTATTTGCTATTATGTTTGTATGTAACACTTATTGCTCTGCATGCATTGGCTAACACAGCCCAGCATTTTACAAGTACAGAGAACTAGAGGTCATTTGCCAAAACAATTAGTTTCTGAAATACACGAGAACACATTCAAAAGCCTTTTCCCAAAGAGCTTAGCGTACATATGGCAGCGTCACATGCTCAACCTGCAAAAAGTTAAATTCTGGAGCCTCTTCCCTGTCTTACTGGAATTCTTAAACACCAAATATGTGCTAGTACAAGCAAAAGGCAACGTTCGGAAGGATTATAGTACACATGAGAATTTAGGGGCGGTTTGGACGCATATAAAGGGATTGGGACATGTTTCTCAGGAAAAAAAGTCATGCAATTATTCTTATATAATATTTAACTCTGTGTTTTCCGAAAGCATGGTAGGTGTATGTACTCATTCCAGTACTAGACGGTACAAGGCAAAGCTCCAGATTTCTGCACACTCTATTGATAGCATCTTGTGACAGCCACTGGAGAGAACATGGTGATTTAACTGATGTAACATGTATTTCTGCAGTCGGTGAAATTACTTTGGATTAATTAAAGGTACACTCCAGTCATAATGGAAAACTATGCAATAAATTGCATACAGGTGAGCATAGCCTACCTGCTCCAACCACAGCACCACTGTAATTTATTCAGCACCACTATGGTGTGTTTTGGTGTATTTAGAAGCTCATTACAATAAATAGATTGCCTTTATACAACACATGTTAATGTGCCACAACAATGTGAATCCAACCTCTAAAGTTTATGTTCACAATCTTTTTATTAAGATCAAGCAAAGGAAAAAAAAACAGTATAATACTTTTTTCTCCGGCTCAAACTACAAGTGTACATCCAATATACTGTAGTCCAAAATAATACAAGTCTTGTATCAAAAACAATATATCCAGGTTACTAGGGTCAGCTGCCCAGATAAAAACTGCTCTTGGAAACTAAAATGAAAACTGTTGACTCATACGGCAATAGAGGAAGTACTATAATACAAAATAACATTCCACAAAACCCAAAGAAAAATATTCCTGAAGGAGGGGATCCCAAAAGATGAGGGAGGAAGAGGAGAAAGAAGAGAAAACGAGGAGAATTTGGGTTGAGACATCTGCCCCTGCGGTGTAGAGATGCCAGTTAGGTATTAGTCAGTATAGTGGGCCCATGGTTCCCATGTTATCTCAACAAATTTAACTTTATCATGAAAAATGCTCACAATTTTTTCATGGGGCCATGATCCATGAAATCATCCTCTTCACCTGCACAAAGGGACACAGAGGCTTGCATGCTTTTGCAGTGGTCATTTTTGGCACCCAAAAGGATAAGAAATATCAAGCATTGGGAGCTCTTGGGGATCTTGTCAATGGGATAATTAAGAAGAGCAATTCTGGGCTTTTATGGAACCTTATGAAGCAAGACTGATTTACCATTCCCAAAGCCCTGGATCCTTGGGCAATCCCACCACACATAATACCTAGATGGTTGCAGCCCAAGAAAAAAGAACAATGGAGAGGTTGAAGGATACAAGGCGAATGGGAACCAAAAAATATCTTGTGAGCACTTTTGTGTTGGCCTCAATAAAAGCAATGTTTGCAATACCTGTAAAGGAGCAATGAAAACCAGTATGCCAAAATTCGAGAGGTCCTTCGGTGAAAAGGTCATTATCCCATTCTGACATGTAGGAGAGCCAGGCAACAAACAGTCTATAATTTATAGAAATACCCCATCTGACCTGAATCCTACATACACCACTTTTTATAGGGTGTAATCAATACCCGCTCAGATGCTTCTAGTCTAAGAGGAGGGTGTAAGAAGTGGGCAAATTGCAGGAACCTAAAGCATTTGGTGGGAGGCATTTCTAAAGTTTCCGTACAATGCTGTAAAGTTAAAGGGTCTCCTGCGAGTGAAAACATGTCCAATTCTATACAACTTTGTCCAACCGCCAAAGGAATGCTAAACCAACCTCCTAAAGTTTAAAAAAGAAAAGTGTATAGCCACTTCTTTTTTTGGCTTGGCCTAATGAAGGAGGTCTAAACTAGAAAGAAAAGCTTAGCTACTATGCTATATAATCAGAGCATACTTTGCTTAGCTTCATGTCTCCCACCTGGACTGCCATTCAACTGCTTGTCCACTGAAAATAAAGTAGGTAATCATGTTAATTAGTTGTGAACCTGTCATGTTCAACAAATAATACACTGCTTGATAAAATTAAAGGAACATTTTTTAATCAGAGTATAGCATCAAGTCAATTAACCACCTCAAACAGTGCACTTTCACTCCCTTCCTGCCCAGGACAATTTTCAGCTTTCAGCGCTGTCGCACTTTGAATGACAATTGCTGCATAGGGTGATTGGACACAGCCGATCACATGGTTAGAGAGGTGTCAGCGTTTCTTTACAGAGAACGGGGTCACGCCATGTCCTAGCAACACGGCATGGTCGCTGCGTGCCTGCTCGGGAGCGGCCGTTCGGGTGCGCCATCATATGACGTCCACCTAGAACAAGAGCCGTACCATCCCTCTGTCACTTGACGGTGGGCGGACGGCAAGTGGTTAAACTCATGGGATATTGATCTGGTCTGTTAAGTAGTAGAGGGGGTTATTAATCGGTTTCAGCTGCTTTGGTGTTAATGAAATTAAAAACAGGTGCAGTAGATGGACAACAATGAGATGACCTTCAAAACAGGAATGGTTTTACAGGTGACTGAGACTACTGAATTTTTTTTCCCCTACTCATCTTTTCTGAGTGTTTTTCACTAGTTTTGCATTTGGCTAGGGTCTGTGTCACTACTGGTAGCATGAGGTGATGCCTGCACCCTATAGAGCATTGGTTCTTAACTCCTGTCCAAGGACCCACTAACAGGCCAGATTTTAAGTATTACCTTGGTGAGATGCAGACTAGAATACTGCAATCCCTGAGCAGCAAATTATATCACCTGTGATGCATTTCAGTTATCTTGCAAACCTGGCCTGTTGGTTGGTCCTGAGGACTGGAGTTGAGAACCACTGCTATAGAGGTTGCCCAGGCAGTCCAACTCTTCAGGATGGCACATCAATATATGCCATTGTCGAAAGGTTTGCTGTATCTCCCAGCACAGTCTCAAGAGCATGGAGGAGATCCTGGGAGACAGACAGTTACTCTAAGAGAGCTGGACAGGGCAGTAGACGGTCTTTAACCTATTGGCAGGATGGATATCTGCTCCTTTGTGCAAGGAGGAACAGGATGAGCACTGCCAGAGCCCTACAAAATGACCTCCAGCAGGCCACTGTGAATATCTGTCTCTGACCAAACAATCAGAAACCGACTTCATGAGGATGGCCTGCGGGACTGATGTCCTCTAGTGGGCCCTGTGCTCACTGCCCAGCACGGTGGAGCTCAATTGGCATTTGCCATTGAACACCAGAATTGTCAGCTCCACCACTGGCGCCCTGTGCTTTTCACAGATGAGAGCAGGCTCACCCTGAGCACATGTGACAGACGTGAAAGGGTTTAGAGAAGCTGTGGAGAACGTTATGCTGCCTGAAACATCGTTCAACATGACCGGTTTGGTGGTGGGTCAGTGATGGTCTGGGGAGGCATATCCATGGAGGGATGCACAGACCTCTACAGACCCTGACTGCCATTAGGTATTGGGATGAAATCTTTGGACCCATTGTCAGACCCTACTCTGGTGCAGTGGGTCCTGGTGCATGACAATGCCCGGCCTCTTGATCATGCAGCCAGTTCCTGGAGGATAAAGGAATTGATACCATTGAATGGCCCCCACGCTCGCCTGACCTAAATCCAATAGAACACCTCTGGGACATTATGTTTTGGTCCATCCGATTTTGCCAGGTTGCACCTCAGTCTGTTCAGGAGCTCAGTGATGCCCTGGTCCAGATCTGGGAGGAAATACCCCAGGACACCATCCGTCGTCTCATTGGGAGCATGCCCCGATGTTGTCAGGCATGCATACAAGCACTTGGGGGCCATACAAACTACTGAGTACCATTTTGAGTTGCTGTAATGAAATTTCAGCAAAATGGACTAGCCTGTTGCATCGTTTTTTTCACTTTGATTTTTGGGGTGTCTTTGAATTCAGCCCTCTGTAGGTTGATAATTTTCATTTCCATCAAACGATGTGGCATCCTTTTGTTCCTAACACATTACCCAGTCCATATCAGTATAGATATCCAGCATGATAGTTTTCTCTATTGAGATCTGATGTGTTTTCAAAGTGTTCCTTTAACTTTTTTGAGCAGTGTATAATGTAACTTTAGTGCTAAGGTGCAAGAATACCCATGTCTGACTTTTAATCAGTTCCTTTGTACCTAGAGATGACTCTGGATCTCAGGCTCAGGCTCTATATGCATCTACCCTCATAGAACTAAATCCTATCCCCTGTCATTCGGTTGTCAAATACAAGAGTCTCCAAGGCTAGAAAAGCCTTTGGCATTTCAAATTTAAATGGCAAGAGGAGGAGACCTAATCTTAATTTGGTGGAAGCTGAGGTTTTGTATACGGCTTAGGATAAATGGTCACCCTCAGATACACAAACTAATCTGAAAGGAACTGTAGCACTGTATCAATAATGTTACTTTGCATACTCTGTGGGACATGTCAGGTTCACTTTAAAAAACAGGATATTGCTATTATAACTGATTTAAAATTATACAACTAGTATAACTAATTTAAAATTGGTTACGCTTTTTATGCTGTTTTAACAGCAGTTAATTCAAGACTTTGCTACGCCCACACTGTATTGTGCTGGCACAACTTCTATAGAGCGGAATAGAGAGAGTTCCTTTTCATCTTCAACATGCTGATAGGAAGGAGAAACCATTCACAGCTAATATTCAGATTTCATCATATGTGCTTGTAAAATAGACTTGGAAAGGCCATAAAAGTACTGAGTGGAGTACATGGAATCAGATTTTTATATTGTTTAGCTATAGGACAATTTATAAACACGTGCATTCGCATTGGTCAACTCTTTTTCTAAAACCGATAATTCTGTATTTCACATTTGGCTGACAAGTTGAATGATAAACTGATTTGTTATACAGTGCCTTAAAGTATTCATCAACGACCATTAACTCGTTGATGAAACGGGGGGGGGGGGGGGATCTTTGAATTAAGTTTCTGGCAGGCGCTTCAAGTAAGCCATTTTCTGAGATCTTTGGGGTCACCATTAGATTTTCAACGGCAATTAACAACACTTGAAGTCTATTGTGAAGATGAGAAACCACTCTCCCGAGTGGTTTCTAAGATGTATGGGTTGTTGAATACACCCTCGGAGGACTTTGTGATGCCAGGTATTAGTAAATGGGGAAGAGATCTGGATAGGACCTTCACCCTAACTCAGCGTAAACATATCATCTTCCTGGCATTGAATTCCTCGGTCTGTACACGGACCCAGGAATCCAATTACAAACTTCTGATTCAATGGTATTACACACCAGTAAGGCTCCATAAAAAATTTTTTTGGGGGGGGATATTTGGTTTTGTAAAGAAGGGAAATAAAGAGGAGGATTAGAGAAGTCTTCGATAAATTCCCTTAAGCCTTAGGATCATGGTAATGGTGAACGATGGAAACAAACGTAAATATACAGTAACCCCCCCTCCATCGCGGGGGTTACGTTCCGGACCCACTTGTGAAAAGTGAAAATCCGACATAGACCCTATTTAAATACACCCTAGGCATGTTTTGTTAACTTTTTAATAGCATTTAAAGGTCTTTAAACACACTTTTAAGCAATAGAAACACATAAAAGATAGAGCGAGAGCAAGAGCATTGTAAAACACAAAAATATTGTGCCAACAGTATACTGTACAGTACTGATTCACCGCTACATAACCGCAAAATGGCGAAATTAATAAACTACAGGCAAGCCTATAATTCGGCTTACCTGTATCTGCACTGGATATCTCCTAAACCTGCACGGTTTAGGAGATATCCCTGTATTTGCATGTGCCGACGTCATGCGGCACATGCGCACTTAAGCCAACTGAAGCAATGGCACGTACGTGCCGTTGCTTCAGTTGTACTGTGCCGTTCCCGGCGGCTCCTGCGCGCATGCGCGGGAGTGACATCATCGCGGCTCTGGCCAATCACAGTGCCGGAGCCGCGATACCCGGAAGTAACCTCCCGGGATAGATGTCGCCGGCCGGAGGGGGAGACGAGGACGGCTGCGGGGGCTTCGTTCTCGGGTAAGTAATTTATAATGAGCTAGTATGCTATGCATACTAGCTCATTATGCCTTTATCTTGCAGGTTGTTTTTTTATTTTCAGGAAGGTTTACAAACACTTTAAAACCATTTATCATTTTCCTTCCACTACACAATTATGTGCCACTTTGTGTTGGTCTATCGCATAAAATACCATAAAAATACCTTTACGTTTTTGGTTGTAACATGACATAACGTGGGAAATTTCAAGGGGTATGAATACTTTTTCAAGGCACTGTATGTCTGAGCCTATGCCCACCATAATTTCCATCCACACCCATCTGCCACTGTCAAAAAGTCAAATAATGGTGTCATACTTGCTCAGTAAGATATTAACAATTTGTATTGTGGTCTGGTAATGCTGTCCACAAAAGGCCTTCAGTATGCCTATCATGGTTCTTACTTATCCAGGTCATGGTATAGCTTGTAGTAGTTAGTCACGTTTAACTGGACTTGTTCTGTAATGTTGAAGATGTTATCCAAACCGGTTCTTCAGTTCTAATTAGTGTCAGGAACATAATCCCAGCCCCTTCGGTATGTATAGATGATGGATTATTATTATGTCTCCAAGCGAGAATTTTAGAGAGGACATAAAAGTAATGTAAAACTTTCAGAATAATGTTGAAAATTTTTGCTCAGACTTTGCTAGGAGAATAATGCCTGCTAAGAATCAACAAGGGAGAGGGTGTGACTGTATTTTCATTCAAAATTTAAACTTGCTCCTGTTTCAGCATGCCTGCTTAGATTTCACTAGAGACAATAACACAGCCCGTGGCATCCTTCCCTTATGAAAAATGATTTAAAATTGAGGTCACTTTTGACAGAATGGGGTCTGGGAGATTTTTTTTTCTCCGTTACCTCCACATGTTTAGCAGTTGGAACTTTGGGGCGTAAAAGAAGAAATAATCTAAAAAAAATCCAGTAATAATGAAAACAAGTTTTGCCATGGTCTATTTTCATATGCAAAATTAATTTAGTGAGAACAATTTAAAGTGTGGGTTTTATTGCCTTTGCTAGAAAAATATTGCCCACTGGAATGGGCAAGGATTATGTGTGTGGCCAAAAAGACGTGTGACCTGAATGTTGTATGTAACATTTCAGTAAAAGCACTACAAGGTGGTTATAACTATGTCAAATCCTGTTAAAGGAAATGTTATAGAGACACATGGAGGCTGCCATTGCGGCTTTCATTTTAAAAATGCTAGTTGCTTGGCTGTCATGTTGACCCTCTTGTTTCAGTACTTTGAGTCACTGACCAGGAACAAGAATGTAGTCTTTCTTTACTTTTCCAGATAATACATAGTTGTTCCTGATCTATG
The DNA here is from genome assembly GCA_029206835.1 of Rana muscosa. Classification (NCBI taxonomy): domain Eukaryota; kingdom Metazoa; phylum Chordata; class Amphibia; order Anura; family Ranidae; genus Rana; species Rana muscosa. The sequence goes on along the minus strand of CM055121.1, from coordinate 243,848,164 downwards.
ACTTAAAGTGGAGTTCCACCCAAAAATGTAACTTCCGCTTTTCGGAACCCTCCCCCCCTCCGGTGTCTCATTTGGTACCTTTCAGGGGGGAGGGGGTGCAGATACCTGTATAATACAGGTATTTGCACCCACTTCCGGTGAGTGACTCCCACGGGAGTCGCTCAACTTCCCCCCCCCCCCGCTGTCTTCTGGGAAACACACTGGTCCCAGGAGAGAGCGGGGACCACTGGGAACGCGCTGCGCTACTCGCGCATGTGCAGTAGGGAACCGGGCAGTGAAGCCGCAACGCTTCACTTCCTGATTCCCTCACCGAAGATGGCGGCGGGGGCAGCCGAGAGACGAGCAATTGCGTCTGCTGCTGTCGACAACGCGGAACCCTGGACAGGTAAGTGTCCATTTATTAAAAGTCAGCAGCTGCAGTATCCGCTTTATTGTATCAAAGACAGTGGATATTGGGGATGCAGTTGCTATGCACATTTACATTTTTTTTTTTTGGGAAAACAAACAATGGTAAACGTAATGTAAATTCTCATCATCCTTCCATACTTGCACTTTAAAAATGTGTCAGAATAAAAATATCTTCAATATCAAAAGCAATTCGATAGCAGATAATGGTATTACTATGAACAATACTTTTAACCACTTGCCTAGAGGTCGACCGATATATTTGGCCATTTTGGAGAAATCGGACGATTATTCTCCAAATTAGGCCGATATATCACCGACCGCAGTCACCGCACCTCTGCCTGCAGAGTGTGGAGAATCCTTCTCCCGTCTCCACACTGTTGGCAGAGCAGCGCCGTGGTGTGTGAAACTGTAAGGGAGAGAGAGAGGGGCTGTCAAAAATTAGGTTGAATGTCAGGGTGGGCGGGACCCAGCTATCCAACACCTGCCAATGGGATGGGATCTGGGCGGGCCGCTACGTGTATGTGGCCCTGCCCCTTTCTTAAACAGCCCAATCATTGGCTGGATAGCTGCTGGGTCCCGCCCATCCCGGGTACCGCTCACCTCCGACATCATGCTGAATGCTTCAGCTCTTCTCTCTTTCTCTCCATACAGTTCACACACACGGCGCTGCAGAGAGCAGTTTCACAGTTACACTATCGGTTGTGAAACCTGCCAGTGCCATCTGCCAATGTCAACCAGTGCCTGCCAGTTACTTTAACAGAGTTGAACAGCCCCACCCCCTCTGGACATAACCCTCCGCCTTGCAGTCAGCAGCTCAGTTTTTTTCTGCCTAGTAGAGGAGAAGGACCTGGCTCCCTTTTGGGCCCAGGATCCGTAAGAACTTTTTATTTTAAGAAATCTTCTATCTACTGCCGGCTGGGTGACAGGCCGGATATTATAGATCCTTGTAGTCTCCCCAGTCCGGCCATCTAGCGTGAGCAGGCCTTAGCTACGCGCTGGGTCGGCCACGACATACCCCCATGGCTCCAGGGGTGGCCGGCGAGCTATTGCTCTAGGGTTCACATATGACCGGGCTGCTTGCTGTCTCAGTCACAGTGGACCGGGCCGACAGCTACTCCGTACTGCTCGGTTGTAGGTCTGTCAGGAACGCACCAGCAGGTCCTCGCAAGGACGGGCAAGTACAGTTCCTCCTGCCTCGGTAGGATGGAACCGCTGGGCATTCCTAAGGGGGTCATTAGGGGGTTCTCCTGCCCTCTTCTCTCTCCCTCTGTCACCCCTTTTTTCCTCCTCCCCTTACTGGGCTCGCTGCGACCGGGGTATACCTGTAGGGGGACTCCAGGTCCCGGCTGGGGGCTGTAGGGGTGTCCAGGCCCGCTCTCTGTGGGGGGGTAGTTCTCTTAGGAAGCCTCCGCTGTGGCCTTCTCGTCCACCTCGCTTGTGCGCCATTTTGGTAGCGCCAGCGCCATTTTTCTGTTGCCTTTGTATCGTATTGAAAAATCCTATTGGCGGCCATTTTGCCGTGGCCGCGCTGTGACGCAAGTCTGCATTGCGGGCGGCCATTTTCTTGTGGTACGCGCTCTTTTCTCTGCGGCGCCCGGTGGCCATTTTGGGGTGGGTTTTGGCCTCTAGTGCTGGATGGCTTCCTGAACAGCGCGAACGGCGCAATTCACCTCACAGAGTTCCACAGACACACGCTGTGTGTGGAGGGAGAGCAGGCAGCGGCGCTGAACAGTCTTCTGCTGGGTGGTGAGTTCCCTGGGTAACCCCCCGTCCCCCCCCCGTCAGTGCAGCAAGGAGGGTGGACTTTTTTGTGTCAGGTGTCTTGACTAAGTCCCTAAGGGCTGTCAGTGGGCAATATGGAGTCAAAAACTGGCGTTTCTTCCCCAAACATTCCAGAGGCAGCAACTGGTGCCCCTGCACCTGCGGTTCCCATGGACACTTTGTCGGCAGTCCTGGAGTCATTTGTTGCCAGGGTGGAAGCGTTGTGTGGGTGTAAGGGGGGTACTAAGCGCCCCCTCCCCCTGCCATCTCCTGGGGAATGTTCTGACTCAGACTCGGGCCTGGCTGCAGCACAGGACCCCGATTCTGGTGTGTCAGAAGATGTGGACCAGGACCTTCCCAGTGAGGAGGACCCCTCATCCAGGTCAGCTCAAGATAGGGCACTTGTGAGTGCGCTTATCAATGCTGTGAGGGACACTCTCAAGCTGGAAGATACAGCTGGGACTTCCACTGCAGGGTCTGTCCCTTTTGGGTCGCATAAACTGACCCGCTCTGTTAAGGTTTTTCCTTATGTTGATTTCTTTGACAAGTTCAAAGATAAGGAATGGGAACGGCCGCAGAGGTCCTTTGCGGTCCCTCAAACCATGGCGGTCCATTACCCCTTTGAAGAGAGCCTTTTGAAAAAATGGGCTTCTCGGTTAAATAAATAAACCACTATCCCGGTAGAGGGGATCCCTGACTTTAAGGACCCTACTGATAGGAGGTCCGAAGCGGTGAGCCGCTCCATGTTCACCATGCTGGGGTCGGCATTGTGGCCTATATTGGCTGCAACCCTGGTGTCTCAGACACTCACTGAATGGGCTAAAATATTGCACCAGACAGTGGAGGAGCATCAGCTTCCTCCTGAATGCGTGGCACTGGCCGAACAATTGGTACAAGGCCTTGTGTATGTCTGTGATGCGGCCCCTTTAATCTCCAGGGCTTCCGCATCTGCGGTGGTACTACACCGCCTGATATGGCTAAAATGCTGGTCCGATGACCAAGCTTCCAAGAAAACTCTGGCGAATTTGCCTTTTAAGGGTGGGGGGCTTTTTGGTGCCTCACTGGACGACATCATTAAGGATGTCACTGGAGGTAAAAGCACTCTTCTCCCTCAGTCCACTAAGGGGAAGGAGCTGCGCTGGCAGACCCTCCCAAACTGACAAAGGTTCAGCTGGGGGGACAGAAGCGCCCCTGGGTGCGCAAGCCCAACAAGCCAGCAAACAAGCCTGCTACCGCATGAAGTTTTGCCCCCGCCCGACTCCTGGGTGGGGGGGACGGCTTTGTGGGTTTGCAGCTCGGTGGACCTCCCTGCTCTCTGACCAGTGGGTCTGTGAGGTGGTCACTTCGGGGTACAAGATCGAGTTTCTTTCTTGTCCACCAAACAGATTCTTTCCCTCAAATCTGCCTCTCCCTTCAGCTCGTCGGACTGCCCTGCTGGGGGCAGTGCAAGACTTGTTGAGGTGCGGGGTGATCATACCCGTACAACCGCAGGACAGGTTTCAGGGATTCTACTCAAATCTGTTTGTGGTCCCAAAAAAGGACGGAGTCCGTCCAATCTTGGACCTCAAGGCCCTCAATGCTTTTGTAAAGTTCCGTATGGAATCGATTCTTTCGGGGGTTGCTGCGCTCCTTCCGGGGGACTTCCTGGCGTCCTTGGATATCAGGGACGCATACTTGCATGTCCCCATCTGCATCAGGCATCAGAGGTTTCTGCGCTTTGAGATTGGCAAAGACCACTATCAATTTGTGGCCCTTCCCTTTGGCCTAGCGTCGGCACCAAGAGTTTTCACCAAGGTGCTCGCCCCGATTGTAGCTTTGCTGAGACAGCGCGGCATTGCTATTGTGGGCTACTTGGACGATCTTCTGAGAGCTGCTTCAAGCTCAGAATTAGAGGAAGATGTGTCTATAGCCAGTCAGACCCTCCGGGAGTTTGGTTGGGTACTGAACCTCCAGAAGTCAGTGTTAGTACCGACCCAGCGCCTAGAGTTCCTGGTGTTGATTTTGGACTCCTCGGTGGCCAGAGTCTTTCTTCCGTTGGAAAAGTTGCAGACACTCCAGACTGCGGTGAAGTTTTTGACATCCCGCAAATGGTCGTCTCTCTGTTTTTCCATGCGAGTCCTGGGCCTCATGGTAGCCTCTTTCGAGGCGGTGTCATTTGCCCAATTCCACACTTGGGTCTTGCAGAAGGACATTCTCTCCAAATGGAACAAATCTCCATTGTCTCTGGATCATCAGATTTAGATAAGTCATCTTGTCAGGGCCTCTGAGTTGGTGGCTGAGATCCCCGGCTCTTCGGTCCGGGAAGTCGTTCCTCCCCTTCCATTGGGCTGTGATCACGACGGACGCCAGCCTGACCGGTTGGGGGGGAGTCTGGGGGGTTCAGGCGGCCCAGGGCCGCTGGACTCCGAATGAATCCCAACTGCTGATCAATGTCCTGGGCGATCAGGCTTTGCCTCTCCAAGTGGTCACAGAGGCTGAGAGGGCGTCCAGTCAGGATCCAGTCAGACAACGCCACGGCAGTGGCATACGTCAATCATCAAGGAGGAACAAGAAGCTCACCTGCAGCTTCGGAGGTCGCTCACATCCTGCGGTGGGCGGAAAGGAGCATGCTGGCTCTATCGGCAGTTTACATTCTGGGCGTGGAAAACTGGCAGGCGGACTATCTGAGTCGCCAGATGCTGGACCAAGGGGAATGGTCGTTACATCCGGAGGTTTTTCAACTCCTTTGCCGGAGATGGGGCACGCCAGATGTGGATCGAGATTCGTGGCCAGGTCCAGAGATCCCTGGGCAGACACCTCAGATGCGTTGGTGGCCCTGTGGGGTCAGTATCAGCTAATTTATGCCTTTTCCCCTTCTTCGTCTGCTCCGCAGAGTAGAGACCGAGAGAATTCCAGTGATTCTAATCGCCCCAGATTGGCCCGGCGTCGCTGGTACGCCGACCTTGTGCGCCTGGTGGCGGATGCACCCTGGCGACTGCCAATGCGGGAGGACCTTCTCTCGCAAGGTCCCATTCTTCATCCTGCTTTACGGTCACTGGCTTTAACGGCATGGCTATTTAAAGCCAGGTACTAAGGGACCGAGGCCTGTCGGATTCGGTCATTTCAACCATGTTGAGGGCACGGAAGTCTTCTTCTAGGAAGATCTACCATCGCACGTGGAGAGCCTACATCTCTATATGTGGCGTCCACGGGCTTATTCGGTTTCCAGGATCCTGCTGTTTTCTTTCAGCGACCCCTGGCGGCTCATTCACTGGTGAGTACGTTTGTGCAAGGGGTCCAACATGTGGCTCCTCCGGTGCAACCACCACTACCTCCGTGGGATTTGAATCTGGTGCTCTTGGCGCTTCTGAAACCTCCTTTTGAGTACATCAGGGAAATTCCTCTTTTGATGCGCTCTCAGAAGGTGGCCTTCCTGTTTGCCATTACATCTGTTAGGAGGGTTTCTGAATTGGCGGCCTTGTCTTGCAAGTCCCCATATTTGGTCCTCCATGAGAAAAAAGCGGTGCTACGCCCGCAGCCTTCCTTCCTTCCGATGGTGGGTTTGGCCTTTCACCTGAATGAGGACGTTCCAAGGAGGTTGCGCTGCATTCTTTAGACGTGGTACGTGCCTTGCGGGTCTGCTATGGCTCCGTTCCGGAGGTCTGACTCACTTTTTGTGTCAGTGTCAGTGTCTGGTTCGCAGAAGGACCTGGAGGTATCGTCAGCCACCATTTCTCGGTGGATCAGGCAGACCGTCATCCAGGCCTATGCCCTTAAGGGGCGGGCGCCTCCCTTTCCTGTCACAGCACATTCGACTAGGGCTATTGGTGCCTCTTGGGCCTTCCGACATCAAGCGTCTGTCTTACAAGTGTGTAAGGCGCGACCTCGTAGTCCGTTCACACTTTCTCCAAATTTTACAGGGTTGATGTGAGTGCATCTTCGGATGCTAGCTTCGGCCACAAAGTTTTGCAGGCGGCTGTTTGTGGTTGCAACTCCTCCGTTGAGGAGCTCTGTTTATTTGGGGTGAAGTTAGTTTTTGATTGCTGTTCCCACCCCTCGTTTTTTTGACACTGCTTTGGAACGTCCCAACTGTCAAGACTTAAGAAGCCTTTGCCCGTCCATGGGCGAAAAGAGAAAATATTTTTTTTTGTACTCGCTGTAAAATCCTTTTCTCTGTCGTCCATTGACGGACACAGCACCCACCCTTCCTTTTTTGGTTTGTACTGCTTTTTACAAACTGAGCTGCTGACTGCAGGGCAGAGGGTTATGTCCGGAGGGACCGCCCCCTGAGCGGAGCTGTTCAACTCTGTTAAAGTAACATGTATTTAAATATCTAACATGTTCTGCCTAGTCCTCTCCTATAGAACAGGAACATAACCCAACTGTCAAGACTTAAGAAGCCTGTCCATGGACGACAGAGAAAAGGATTTTACGGCGAGTACAAAAAATCCTATTTTTTCTTTTCACACAAATAGAGCTTTATTTTGGTGGTATTTAAACACCACTGGGTTTGTTATTTTTTGCTAAAGGAAAAAAAAAAAAGATTGAAAATTTTTAAAGAAACCCCCACTGCTGAGGTGGCACTGATAGGTGGCACTAATGGTCTCTAATGGACACTAATAGGTGGCACTGGTGAGCACTGATTGGCAGCACTGGTAGGCACTGATAGGTGGTACTGTGCACTGATAAGTAGCACTGAATAGCTGCACTGGCGGGCACTGAGGCAAGGACGATGTCCCTTTAACAGAAGCCGCTTACCGGCTTTCTGCTTCTCTACTCATGCTGTCTTTGACTGACAGCTGATCACGTGGTAAAGGGCTCGCTGTGATTGGCCCTTTACCCTGTTATGTGACCAGCCGAGTCGGAAGGACTCGAGCGTGCGAGTAGTGCGATCACGGGAGGACGTCCATTGACAAACTCCTGGCACTGGAAGCTCGCGCTGTAGCCATTAATCGGCTATAGCGTAGGCAGAAAGTGATAAAGTAAATCGTTATCCAAAACTTTTTTTTTTGGGGTAGAGTGGGGCTAGATTAGAGCTCCTGCCAGGTTGTACCACCCTCAGAGGCTGCGTTGGATCCCTACAGTCAAGCACGGAGGTGGAAACATTATGCTTTGGGGCTGTTTCTCTGCTAAAGGTACAGGCCGACTTTGTCGTATTGAGGTGCCAATGGACAGGGCCATGTATTGTAAAATCTTGGATCAGAAACCTTTTTCCCTGAGCCAGAACACTAAAGATTGGTCGTGAATAGGTCTTTCAGCGTGACAATGACCCAAAACATACCAGCAAGGCAACAAAGAAGTGGTTCAAGAAGAATCACAGTAAGGTAATGGAGTGGCCTAGCCAGTCTCTAGAACTTAATCCTATACAACATTTATGGAGGGAGCTGAAACTTCGAGTTGCCAAGGGGGACACCTTAAGGATCTAGAGAAGATCTGTAAAGAAGAGTGGACTGAAATACCTCCTGAGATGTGTGCAAACCTGGTCACCAACTACAAGAAATGTCTTACCTCTGTGCTTGCCAACAAGTGTTTCTCCTCCAAGTCATGTTTTGCTTGGGGCTCAAATACTTATTTTAACTATTTTAATCATTGAACTGCAACTCAATTTAAAACATTTACCGTATATACTCGCGTATAAGCCAACCTGAATATAAGCCGAGGCACCTAAGTTTACCACAAAAAAACTGGGAAAACGTATTGACTCGAGTATAAGCCTAGGGTGTCCATCTGCATGCCTCACTGTGCCCATGTGCATGCCTCACTGTGCCCATGCCTCACTGTGCCCATGCCTCACTGTGTCCATGACTAGACATAGAAAACAAGAAATATCCGGGCTCTAGGTCCTAAATCGCATTTTACCAACTCATGAGGAAATATGTTTCCTCTGGATTAAGCAAACCCCCTGGTGCGCCTCATAACCTCTTTTTACCCCATAGCAGGGCACAACACTGTCACTATATATATATATATATATATATATACTGTTTATTGTGACATACCAGGAAATAATAGGAAAGTAAAAACCTCACAGGGATCCCTGTTTTAAGGCAGATTGATGAAAAAGGACATCTGCAAGGTCTCAAAATTTGAGCTTATGATGCCTGTTGCTTCATATGAATAAAGGACAAGATTAGCACTATACCAAGGTGTGCTGGTGAAGAGTTTTCTTTTCCTAAGATTGCATGGTGGCCCCATCCTCCAATTCGCTACAGCACTTCGCATGGCCAGGCCTTTAAAGTGATTGTAAAGTCTTGTTTTTGTTTTTTTCCTATAAAAATAACAAACATGTTATACTTACCTGCTCTGTGCAGTGGTTGTGCACAGAGCAGCCCAGATCCTCCTCTTCTCGTGTCCCTCTTCTTTGATCCTGGCCTTTCCCTCCTGTTCAGTGCCCCTGAGCCGAGTCACAGCTCCCTGTGTCCATTCAGACACGGAGCCCCGACCCAGCCCCACCCCCCCATGATTGTCTAGCTGACTTTGACAGCAGCGGGAGCTAATGGCGCCGCTGCTTTGTCTCAGCCAATCAGGAGGGAGAATCTGGACGGCTGAGACACTTGTAGACTTCGCTGGACAGAGAGGGACCTCAGGTAAGTATTAGGGGGTGCTGGGGGGCTGCTGCAGACAGAAGGCTTTTTATCTTAATGCAAAGAATGCATTAAGATAAAAAACGGTCTGACTTTACAGCCCCTTTATAGTGTGCGATGAATGGTAACACTCTTCCTCCATGTCAGGAGTTTATTAAGGCAGTTTTGTAAAATTGAAGTTTCACTTCAAGACAAGGTACAGAGCTCCAGGCCATTCAGATGTTTTCCTGGATTATGAAGTCTAAAGTGGCAGGAGTCATTGGAGGTTTGGCATGGAGCATCCAGGGGGTGATATGAGCAGAACTTCACTTTGTTGTTATAGAGCAGGGGTAGGCAACCTCGGCACTCCAGCTGTGGTGAAACTACAAATCCCATCATGCTCCTGCCTCTAGTAGTCATGCCTGTGATTGTCAGGGTCTTGCAATGTCTCATGGGAATTATAGTTTTAAAACAGCTGGAGGACCGACGTTGCCTAACCCTGTTGTAGAACAACCTTTCTCAAACCCTGGGGTTCCTCCTGAGGTTGCTAGGGGTTCCTTGAGCAATGAGCTATTGTGAATTGATCTCCTACCTACACTGACCACTAAGGCAAAGACCACCAATATCTACACTTGCCACCAATGTTAGGAGACACCAGAATTCATACATTCTGACTTTCTTTTCTATTATTTAGATGCATTTAATAAAAAATAAAAAAAAGCTACAAAATTATTTTGTACAAAGCAAAAGGGTCTTAAGTATACCTGTCTATTCTTATATTTAAAAATTGTACAATTGAGTGATCTTGCTAATGTACCGCAAACTGTAGGTATCGTTATTTTTAGTAGGACTTTCCCGAGACCTGAAAACATTTCAAGGGTTCCTCCTGAGTAAAAAGGTTAAAAGAGTCTGGTATAGACCTACAATATCTTCTAGTTGGTGTTTTGTCATTGTCAGTTATGTCTACCGAGGTCCCTTCCATCACAAGCATGCTTTAATGTCTTGCATTAAATGAAAACAGCACTGCAATGTTATTTTACAGTCTTTCCCTCTAACCTGCTCTGTTTATTATAGAACTCTTCCCTACAGGTTTGTTTGTGTTTCTTTGAATGGCTTGCGGATGCGATACCAGTAGACTGTCAGATTAAAGGTCAGCCCTGTGCAGGTTGCACTATGACAAGGAGTGTGGTGGGTGTGAGATGGAGGTCCTAGGAGAAGGAGGGGGGCAGCTTGTAAGGTGATCTAGGATCTATCATTGTTTTACAATCCCTTTTTAATGTTTTTCTATTGTAGAGTGCATTGAAATTCAGCAGTAAACTACATTAACGGTTTAACCTTTTCAATAACGTTTTTATTTTTTTCTAAGCTTTACAAATGCATATCAGTATCCTCAGATTTCCTACCCAGCATTATTATCCTCCAGTGCCATGATAAAGCCAGTGGGTACTTCAAAGGGAGCATGAATAATTGCTTTGTCACTGGTCTGTCCATGCCTGGTGCGGCCTCTTCTCAAGTTTTATTGAGGCCATAATCGCATGATTAAGTTGGAGAGAGGCAGGAACAATAGAGCAGTGTCTGCTTTTCATTTGGAAACTATAAAGTGGCTGTTAAGCTTGACAGTCCTGATAGTAGAACTTGAATGGTGTTTGGCTTCAGGTTGACAAAGTATGCAAGTCGGTTATGGGGTAAATGTGGAGGTTCAGTGCTGGCCAGCTGTGCTTTACTGCCTGATGGTGGGCTGGCATGGCAAGTACCCATTTAAAAGCAAGCCCTTTACTCAGTTTGACTTCAAAGTTTTTTTGTTTAAAGCTTGTAGAAGGGTTAGAACCTTTGAGATTTTTTTTTTTTTTAATTTTTTTTTATATATAGCTGCATGTGTCCCTGCTGGGAAGATTCACCCTTTTTAGTAACCATTGTCATCTGGACAGAGTGATGGGAAATTAAAAACTCAAGTCCACCTTTGCAAGTCTTGCATAGTTGTACTGGCTCCGCTTCTATATTAAAATGGCATACTCTGATTCACCACAGTGTGAGATTCTCATAGTGTACATTAGAAGCTCAAAATGCAAACATAGTGTGCACACCGCCCAGGCAAGTAATGAGCTGCTCACCACCGTCAACACGTAGATAAAGGAAAAGAGATGGCCGCACACCACAACGGGATTGAAGCAATAAAGTGGATGTAAACCCTGAAAGAAAAAGCCCTGCAAGACCAAGTCATAATGAGCTTGTATGCATAGCATATTAGCTCATTATGAATTACTTACCTCACATCAGAGCCCCCACAGCAGTCTTTGTACCCCCCTCCGTCCGGCCGGCGACATCTCTCCCAGGGGTTACTTCCGGGTATTGCGGCTCCGGTGCTGTGATTTGGCCGGAGCTGCGGTGACGTCACTCCCGCACATGCGCGTGGAAGCCACTGGTAACGGCACACGGACTGAAGCAATGGCACATACGTGCCATTGCTTCAGTTTGCTTTAGTGCGCACGTGCCGATAACGTTGGCACATGCAGGGGATATGGGATATCTCCTAAACCGTGCAGGTTTAGGAGATATCCTGGGTAGCTACAGCTAGGCCTTAGTATAGGCTTACCTGTAGCATAAAGTGGTTGTAAAGGGTTTACAACCACTTTAAAATCCTTTTATTTGTCACCATGCAAGACAAAAAAACAGGAGCACTGTTGATGACGCGTTTCACATGGACAATTTGTGCTTACTTATTATGTTATTATGAGTAAACATGAATTGTCCATGTGAAACGCGTCAACAGTGTTCCTGTTTTTTTTTGTCTGGTGCGGTGACCAAGGATTTTAATGCTTCGATCCTGTTGTGTACGGCCATCTCTTTTCCTTTATCTGCATTAGAAGCTGAAGCAGGTCAGATAGAGCCCACCTCATTTCCTGGCTGAAGTATGTCATCAGCATCATCTAGGTCTTTCTTCTCCAGCCATAATGTCTTTGGCCCACCCCTTTCATTCATTAGACTTCAAGTGATATTAAAGGCTTACATTTTTTTTTTTAATAACAAACATGTCATACTTACCTGTGCAGTTGTTTTTCACAAAGCAGCTCGTATCCCCCCCCCCCCCTTCTGGGGTACCTCACCAGTGCTCTTGGCAATGGGGGCACCCAAGCAGGCTCGTTCCCGAGCGGTGGCTCTAAGTGTCCATTCACACACACAGCCGCGGCTCGACTCTGCCCCCTCTCTCCCCTCCTCTCACTGGCTATGATTGACTGCTACTGCTGCGTTCCCAGCCAATGAGGAGGGAGAGTCCCCGAAAAGCCAAAGCTCTTGTGCACATCGCTGTGATTGAGATGGGGCTCAGGTAAGTACTAGGGGGTCTGAGAGTGGCTGGCTGCTACACACAAAAGGTTTTTTACCTTCATGCATAGAATGCATAAAGGTAAAAAAGCTTTTGCATTTACAACCAAATTTCAGTTCTTTCAATCATGGAGGCTTAGCATTACATGTGGATATTGCCGCAGCTTTCTGTTTCCAGGGAAGCTATGCACAGAACCCGGGGAGATACAGCTGGCTTCAAGCTTCAGTATGCTCTGTGCGGGGGACTAGAAAAACACTGGAACCGGGGTAGAAAGTCAAAGGCAGACTTTGTCGACCCGGTGACAAAAATGGTCATAGAGATGGGGGTAAATCCAAGCACCTCCCTGGAGCTGCCTCTAGGTTAAGGTGTGCCCAGGAACACCTGGCACACCCCCTGAACACGCCTATGTCTGTTTGTTAGTAATCAGTCCTGTTATATTTTCTGACATCACCGATGCATGCGCATGTTTAACCAGGTTTACGGCACGCTCTTTGTGTCGTCAGTCCATCAAGATGTATGCCGCGACCACCATATCCGCTCTGTGCGGCACTGCGACATTACAGTAATAATTTCCTGGTACACCGCATGTGTCCTATGTCACAGAGGGTGTAAACATTGTCTTAGCATGGCTTACTACAGCAGAGATGAGCATGTGCGAGATTATAGATAGGACTAGGCGGAAGTAAATTGCAGGACGGAATTAGAATACAATACTTAAAATGGCGCTGACTTATCCCGGGAAGGAAGATTTTTAAAACGGCTGTGAAAACGTAAGAAACATGAGAATGGGGGTTAATTTTAAAGTGTAACTAAAGCCAGGACCCATCCATTCACTACATCTGGTCTCCCACAGTACACAGAACATACAAATGCAATAGTTTTAGTAAATATAAACCCTTTCTCATCAGCAGTATATAGCAGTCTTGTGACTTATATCAGTCCCTGGTAAAGCTTGCGGGAGGAGTTTTCATACTGCACTGGCTGTCCTATCATGATGAAGGATCCCTGACCCTCTGTCTGGACAGTGCTGATTGGCTCTGTGCCAAAAACATGCACCCTCCCAAGAAAAAAAAAAAAAAAAAACTCTCTAGCAATACACACCAAACTGAGCATGTGCAGCCTGTCTCCAAAGGCTCTGTCTTATCTGGACATGTTTTGGAGTCAGTGGTAGAAAAAGAGGATCTGTGCATACAGAATCAATCAGTCTTTTTTACACAATACAAAGGATTAACCCCTTAGGTTCCACAGTGAGTATAACAAGCATGCTTTACTGCATATACGGACTGATTTTACTTGTGGGTTTAGTAACACTTTAATGCTGAATATGTGAGAATACCTTTATATGCTGGCTTATTTAAAAAACAAACAAAAAAAAAAAAAAAAAACGTAGGGGGAGAGTTTACTACCGCTTTTAACAAAACTCTAGTTGCCCTTGACCTTTTTGGTATTATTTTTGCCTCATATTGACCACAAAATTTGAAGGCCAGTCCATAGAAAAATTCATTTTTGAGTGGATGTGGCTGAATTGTAACACTGGCATCCTTTATCCTCTCTCTTGTAGAGTTCACTGGGTAAAAGGCTATCGGCTGGATTGAAATTCTGTTTTGCAGCTCATGGTTTACGGTATTTTTCCTCCGAAGAGAGCTGCAGTGGTGTCTCCAATCCTAGATTTATTTGGTTTATGTTTATGTGATGAGGAAGAATAACTTTCAGTCGCCTGCCACCCTTTAACCACCATCTAAAACATATGGCCAGCTTAAAATACTTAAAAACGTAAAGTGTCTATTGTTCTCTGAAACCAATCTCTTATTTATTTTTTTATACATCATAAACTGAATCTGGCACTATACTTAGTGGGTTTCTCCTTTTACAAAATTTTCATAATTTGTTATTTTATTCAGTGCAGATTTTGGAAAAAAATTATATATATATATATATATATAATATCATTTTTTTTATGGGATTTTAGGCAGGATGCCTGGACATACCAAAAATACACACACCAAAGATTTTTATAAAATTTTGTTTATTTAAATGAATAACAACCTATATATATAATTATTATATATTATATATTTTTTTTTTTTTTTTTTTGGATAAAATTTGGCCGCGGCTTATTACTATTGGTTTAATTTTAAATATCATCAAAAACTGTATCAATAAATAAATCAAATTACATATAAGAAATAAAACCCAGCTCAGCCACTACGACTCGAGCTGAAAAGAATCAGCCTTTTAAAACTTTCCCAAACAACAACATGTCCCTTTTTGCAATAATAAACAAAAAGGACCATACCACATAGTATAGCCGCGACAAGGGAAGGGGGGGTGGGAAGTTCCGCTGTAGATCCTCTTCAGAACGACTGGCCCCGGACCTCCTAGCCCAGCTCTTTAAATAGGGACCCCAAAGGCTTCCAGAATGTTCTATGGGGTCAGCTGACCCCAATTGACCAATCCTGCTCCCAGGGGGTCCTGAATTCTTTCCCCAGTAACTGGCCAGCTGACCCAATCCCTGTCTTTCCCGCCTGAATACCCTAACTAACCTATCCTAGGCTCAGGAATCTTTCCCCAGCAACAGTTTACCTGACCTATCCTAAGGCTTCCCGCTTAATTTCAAGTGAGGGAAACCTTGAAACTGCTCCTGCCAAGAATCCCATAAGGAAAAGGGGAGCCTTGAAACAGTCTTATCCCCTTTTCCTCACATGGGATTTTAGGCAGGATGCCTGGACATACCAAAAATACACACACCAAAGATTTTTATAAAATTTTGTTTATTTAAATGAATAACAACCTATATATATAATTATTATATATTATATATTTTTTTTTTTTTTTTTTTTTTTTTTTTTTGGATAAAATTTGGCCGCGGCTTATTACTATTGGTTTAATTTTAAATATCATCAAAAACTGTATCAATAAATAAATCAAATTACATATAAGAAATAAAACCCAGCTCAGCCACTACGACTCGAGCTGAAAAGAATCAGCCTTTTAAAACTTTCCCAAAAGACAGGACGGGTTGTTACAACCCCGACTGTCACCAAAACCCCAGCACGCGGCCCTCTCTATGCAGGATTGGAAAGAAACATTCAGTATGTCCAGGCCAATGTCAGAAAGATGAACCCCATCAGCCCTATATAGGCCCGAAATACCGCCCTCCAGGTCTACATGGCGGAAAGAGAAACCCAAGTCCGGGGCCATGAATTTCTCAACCGCCTTATTAATTCTTTTCCTAACCTTTTCAAAAGGTTTAAAAACCCCAGACTCTAACCATCTTAATCTAGGGATGATTTCAGAAAAAACAATCACCATGTTCGGATAGGATTGTTTTAAAATTTGGATCGTATCTTTTATACTAAAAATAAGATCCAATGTTCTCATCTGACCCACATCATTCCCTCCCAAATGTAAAATCAAAATATCAGGTTCTGGCCAGTAAGATAATAAAGAACTGAACTCGAATAACAACTCCTCCCAAAGCATGCCCCTCCTACCGAACCATAAGACTTGAAACTTGGACGGATCCATGTCTAAATTCGCAGTATACTGACGAGCATTAGCCCGCTGATGCGCCCAATACACGAAAGAGTGTCCAATAATCCAGACCACTCCAGGCACACCTAAAATAATCAAACAACAAGATTAGGACGTACATATAATTGAAAAGACTTAGATTTCCATCTACCCAAATTCTTAATACGACTATCAACAAAACCCAACCTAGCAGCTTCTGTGGCAGCTCCAATTCTAAAAGAGTGCGAAGAAATCTTAACGTTTGCCATATTCAAAAGTTTACAACATCTAGATAATATTGCATTAAATTGAAATTTAGTAAGAGGGGAAGAATCCCTATGAATAAAAAGCACTCCATCCGTAGGAGGACGAAGTCTCAAATAAGCTGACAATCTGGCTACCGGGCAAATTAAAGACCCCGGGGAAGACAATAAATGTACCCAATTGCCTTTACCTAACCTGTCAGTTTTGCTAGTGCGAATAAATATTTTTAAACTAGAAACATTTAAGATAACGTGTTTGAATAACAAACCAGACGGATTTCCTTTGCTAGCTGACACTATTTCAGAAACTCGGAGTGCTGCAAAAAAGGCCATAGTAAAAACTGCATTAAAAAGAGTAGCCTCAAAAGGAGAAGAACATACAGAAGCAGTAATCGAGCAGAGAGATTCCAATAACCCAGGGGTAATAGGACATCTATTGTCAGTGACGCAATGAGACTTCTTATAACCTTTAAGTGCTTGTTGTACTGAAAAATATGATAAACAGGAGGTTAAGTGATTTAATTTTTGAAAAAAGGATATTCCGGACAAAGTCTTATAAACATAAGACCAAGAGTAGTCTTTAGTCAACAGAGATTCCAAAAAAGACAAAACCGACGTTTCGGAGATGTCCGAAAATTTCGCCCCTTTGGAATCCAAAAATTGCAACCATAGCAACCACGAGGACCTGTAACTAGACCAAGAAGTGGTAGCCAACGAATTTTTAATATTTTGTGAAATTAAACGATATCCCATAACCGAGCTGGGCAAGGGATCCCGACACGGTCCGCTGTGGGTAACAGGGAGAAAAATCGCTCCATCTGTAAACGAGAGAGGGCGTCAGCTGTCTCATTTACCTTACCTGGAATGTATTTAGCTTTAATCCAGATGTTGTGACACAGGCATTTAAAAACTAAATAACGTAGTAGAGCTATTACAGGAGGGGATTTGGAAGTCAGGCAATTGATTGCAAACAAAACACCCCTATTATCAGTACTAAAAAGGATTCGTTTGTTTGCAAACATATCACCCCATATCTCCAGGGAAACTGCTATTGGGAAAAGTTCTAGAAGCACAATATTTTTGCACAAACCTCTACTTACCCAACTTCGAGGCCAAATATCCGCACACCACTGATTTCCCCAGATAGCTGCAAAACCCACTGATCCAGCCGAATCCGTGGACAAGCAGAAATCACTGTCTATGACGAAATCCTCCTGCCAGAAAGCCTTTCCATTAAAATGTATTAAAAAATTATACCAAACCAATAAATCTTCCTTTAATTCCACCGTCAACCTAATATGAGCGTGCGGGTTCTTGATTCCTGACGTTGCTAAATATAAACGGCGAGAAAAAATCCTACCTATAGGTAATATGCGTGTAGCAAAAGCTAAGAGTCCCATCAAGGACTGTAATTCTTTTAAGAGTATCTTCTTCTTTTTAATAAAAGACAGAAGTAGATTCTTCAACTTCTCAATCTTCTCCACTGGCAACCGAAATTCTCTTTCAACGGTATCAATAGTGATACCCAAAAATTCAATGCATGTAGTAGGTAAAACCGTTTTCTCATGCGCCAATGGAACGCCAAAATCTTCGCATGTTACCATGAAATTGTGCAATAATGACATGCAATGACAAGAATCCGCAGGACCCATGAACAAAAAATCATCCAGATAGTGTATCATGAAAGGGGATCCGGACTTATATGATACCACCCATTCCAAAAATGAAGAAAACTCCTCAAAATAAGAGCAGGACAGGGAACATCCCATCGGAAGACACCGATCGAAATAAAATTTCCCTTGAAATTGAAAACCTAAAGAATTAAAACAGCTAGGGTGAATTGGAAGTAAACGAAAAGCGGCTTTAATATCAGCCTTTGCTAACAAAGCTGATCCCCCCAGCTCCCTAATTTTCTGAATGGCCTGCTCAAAAGATGCATAGGAAACAGAAGACATCTCATCATCTATCTGATCGTTTAAGGAAGACCCAGCTGGAAAAGACAGATGATGGATTAAACGATAAGAATTTGGTTCTTTCTTAGGTACTATACCTAATGGGGACACACGAAAATTAGTAAAAGGAGGCGTATTAAAAGGGCCAGATATTCTGCCCAAAACAAGTTCTGCAGTTAATTTTTGTTCCACTATAACTGGAAAATCAGAAACAGATTTCAGATTATCCACCATAGCACAACCCGTTCCCTGAAATTGAGGAATTAAAAAACCTTCTCTAAAACCTCTAATGAGCAGCTCCGCCTTCTGACGATTTGGGTACCGCTTGAGCCATGGCAGGATGTTTTCCACTATCACCGGAGTTGTTGCTTTTAAGAAAAAATTCCCTCTGTGGCTGCTGCTGATTGGCAGCTGACATTTTACGAAAACATTTAGCCACAGGATGCGAACCTCCACAGAAAGCACACTCATGCTTATATCTGCATGTAGCAGGCCATCTACATTGGCTGTCATTAAAAGAAAAACATATGCCTTTCTTGTAAGAAACTGTGGACGAGGGAGTAGTATTACTAGTGGTTAGCCTAGGTAAAGATGACTTCTGAGGAAGAAAAAGGTTCAGCCACAAACCCACATCCTTTGAACCCCACTGTAAACCAGTGTAAATAGACATCTTGTGGCGGAAAGCCTCATCATATGTATACCAGGAAAAGCCTGAAAAACATCTATAGGCTTCCTGTATGATGTCAATGTGTTGAAACAGACCCGGACTTTTATCCGGAAACCGTTCACACAAAACACTAGCATAAATGCAAAAACCTTGTAACCAGTTATTAAAAGATTTATAGGGGGTACTTTTCCGTCTATCGTCATCTACTTTGTCACCCTTTTCTGATTTTAAAAAGGGGTCTTTTAGAGATGGTAACAGTGATAAAATATCTATAAAATCCCCATTCCAGATTTTATCTTTTACGGATGATGATAAATGAAAACCAAGAGGTGACAGGAAACAAGGCATTGATTCTTTAACCAGGCTATCAGTTGCAGCCATAGGAATGCTAGGTGAGGAAGCTGGCGTAACCATAGAGACCGGATCTGCAGCATGCATACCCTCTGGAGCAGACCCTGAAATCTTATCAGCAGACCAGACCAAGGCCGCAGGTTCCTGTGACAACAAACCAGTAGGATTGGAAAGAGCCTGAACATGAATGTGAGATTGAGGCAATAAAATGTTCTTTTTAAAATCATCCATGAATGCAGCTAAAACATTTGAAAAACGATCAATAATATTCACATTGTTAATCTCACCTGAGGACTCACCCATACCCGCTGACATTGGCACCTGAGCTGCACAAAGCACTGGAATAGAACCAGCTGCTCCTGCATTGCGATGATCCGTTACTGCTGTGGTGTTCCCTTCCGCAGTAAAACCGCCTCTATGGCCGGCTGCTTCAAATCGAGAGGACGCCGCTCGTTGCTGTGGAGACGGTGAACGCTCTAGGGGGCGTATCGCAGCGTTCGCTCCTGCCGACGCTCCACCCCTTTCTTCAGAATGGGCGAGACGTTTCTTCTGACGTTGCGCTGGCTCCGCCTTTCGTTGTACGTCTCTCCGATTAGGGGGCGGGCTGAATCTCCTCTTCGCAGTGCGCTTCCTCTTGCTTGGCAGTTCCTCCTCCCCGTCCAACGACGCTGACGCCTCTGGGACCCGACCTGGAAACGGAAGCTCCGCTCCAGTCTCCGCCTCTTCTTCTTCCGCTCTGATGGCGTCCGGATCCACCTCAGGATGCTCCACGATCTCCTCCGCAAATTCTTCGGCTTCTTGACCCGAAGGTAAGACCAAACACCGCCGGATCCAGTCTTCTCCCTCCGCTTCGACCCGCTCCAGAAGCTGTCGAATGAGGGTCTTCATGCCGCCGAAGAGGATCTAACAGCGGATGTATTAAATAGCTCCCTGCCCAGTATTATAGCTCAAGTTCCGCTGTAGATCCTCTTCAGAACGACTGGCCCCGGACCTCCTAGCCCAGCTCTTTAAATAGGGACCCCAAAGGCTTCCAGAATGTTCTATGGGGTCAGCTGACCCCAATTGACCAATCCTGCTCCCAGGGGGTCCTGAATTCTTTCCCCAGTAACTGGCCAGCTGACCCAATCCCTGTCTTTCCCGCCTGAATACCCTAACTAACCTATCCTAGGCTCAGGAATCTTTCCCCAGCAACAGTTTACCTGACCTATCCTAAGGCTTCCCGCTTAATTTCAAGTGAGGGAAACCTTGAAACTGCTCCTGCCAAGAATCCCATAAGGAAAAGGGGAGCCTTGAAACAGTCTTATCCCCTTTTCCTCACATTATCCTTGAGAATTTTACAAAAAACATCTGGCAGATGTAGAGCGATGAACTTTTGTACATATATAAATGTATATACAGTATATTTTTTATTGTGTTCTGCTGACAGTTTAGATAAATGTTAATGATTAATGATCCGCCTGCAGATTATCCCTCAGCTGCTGTACATGACCCGTTCAGCATTGCAGGCTTTGCCCTCCAGTTGCTCCCAGCATGCAGCGCTCAGGCCGCATTTGTTGTGTTGCTGCTTAGTATAGCAGATTCCAGTCATGCTGTCAGGCAATGCATTCTGATATGTCCTGAATGTAAACACAGGGACTCTCCAAACAATGACTCAGGCAGGGGGTGTTCCCTTCTTCTAACCTTGAGTTTGTCACTTATCTTTCCGTGCCTCAGGCATCAAAACATACAAGTGTTCAAAAACATAATTGTGTGAGATTTTTTTTTTTTTTACTAGATTGTGAAATGCCAATATGAGTATTTGTACAATATACTGTGGGTCATTAATATTATTATTGAAATGTATTATTGTGTAAATGAAAGGGTATATCCAATCGATCCCCAAATTTACCACCAAACCCCCCCTCTAGACCAGCCTTTTTCAACCATGGTGCCCAGGCACTCTTGAGGTTACTTGGCAAATTTTTAATTTTCAAAAAGAAAGGGATGACCTACAATAAAAAAAAAAGCCATACAGAAAAGGGTAAGGAACCATGGATCACAAATCTTCGACATTTGTTTCAGAAAGTTCTTCGGAGAAAGAAAGTTTCCTGGACTGCCGCACTCTGTTCAAACGTTTATTTTCAAAAATAAATAGAAATCCAAAAAATCCCAAAATATTCAAAATCCATCAAAATCAAGGCATGATGATTACTCATAGCTATGAGTAAGCATCATGCCTTGATGTGAAACGCGTTAGCCTTGTTCCCTGCATGTTCACTTCTTCATGTTTGATTGATTTTGATGGATTTTTTATATTTTTGGATTTTTGAGATTTCTATTTATTTTTGAAATAAACGATTGAACAGAGTGCGGCAGTCCAGGAAACGTTCTTTCTCCATGGAGCAGAGCCAGCACCTGTGAGTGAAGCAGGGCGGGAGCAATTGGAGAAATTTGGAACCTTAGAGCGGTACACTTTCTCCCAGAAAGTTCATCGGTACATACAGTTGCAAATCTCATCTTTTTTATACCTGTACAATGTGGGGGGGGTTGTGCATCTGAACCAGTGTACCAAGCCAGGGCTGTATACCCATAAACAATACTATGAACAGTGCACAGATTATGACATGGAATGGGAAAAGAGGAAGGGGGGGGTATGGGAGATGGGAAAAAGGGAAAAAAGAGGAGATGGGGAAAAGGGGGAGTGGGAGGGTCAAGGACCTTTAGTAATACTAAAATCCCAAACGTTCAATAGAACAAAAACCTAAACACTATCTGAAATCCCAAGTAGTATTGGCACAAATATTCTGGGGTGTCTGTAACATGCAGATCTCAGCCCCAAAAGAGTTATATTAAACTATTATCGTAGGGGTCTCCGGTACCAATGGCCAAGGCATACAGAGTCTAGAGTGAAGGCTAGCCAGTGGCGGCTGGTGCTCAAAATTTTTGGGGGGCACAAACAAACTGGAAAAAAAAAATCTATTGCAGCCACTGTGCCCATTAAACGCAGCCACTGTGCCCAAACGCCACCAGTTTGCCCCCTCAAATACAGCCAGTTTGTTTCCATATACAACCAGTGTGCCCCCATATATATACAGCCAGTGTGCCCCCATATATATATATATATATATATATATATATATATATATATATATATATATATATATATATATATATAGCCAGTGTGCCCCCATATATAGCCAGTTTGTCCCCATATATATAGCCAGTGTGCCCCCATATATATAGCCAGTGTGCCCCCATATATATAGCCAGTGTGCCCCCATATATATAGCCAGTGTGCCCCCATATATATATAGCCAGTGTGTCCCCATATACAGCCAGTTTGTCCCCATATACAGCCAGTTTGTCCCCCATATACAGCCAGTTCCCCCCAAATGCAGCCAGTTTGTCCCCCATATACAGCCAGTTCCCCCAAATGCAGCCAGCGTGTCCCCCATATACAGCCAGTTCCCCCCCAAATGCAGCCAGCGTGTCCCCCATATACAGCCAGTCCCCTCCAAATGCAGCCAGTTTGTCCCCCATATACAGCCAGTTCCCCCCAAATGCAGCCAGCGTGTCCCCCATATACAGCCAGTTCCCCCCATATTCAGCCAGTTTGTCCCCCATATACAGCCAGTTCCCCCCATATACAGCCAGTTCCCCCCATATTCAGCCAGTTTGTCCCCCATATTCAGCCAGTTTGTCCCCCATATTCAGCCAGTTTGTCCCCCATATTCAGCCAGTTTGTCCCCCATATTCAGCCAGTTTGTCCCCCATATTCAGCCAGTTTGTCCCCCATATTCAGCCAGTTTGTCCCCCATATTCAGCCAGTTTGTCCCCCATATTCAGCCAGTTTGTCCCCCATATTCAGCCAGTTTGTCCCCCATATTCAGCCAGTTCCCCCCATATTCAGCCAGTTCCCCCCATATTCAGCCAGTTCCCCCCATATACAGTCAGTTCCTCCCAAATGCAGCCAGTTTGTGCCCCATATTCAGCCAGTTCCCCCCAAATGCAGCCAGTTTGTGCCCCATATTCAGCCAGTTTGTGCCCCATATTCAGCCAGTTTGTGCCCCATATTCAGCCAGTTTGTGCCCCATATTCAGCCAGTTTGTGCCCCATATTCAGCCAGTTTGTGCCCCATATTCAGCCAGTTTGTGCCCCATATTCAGCCAGTTTGTGCCCCATATTCAGCCAGTTTGTCCCCCAAATGCAGCCTGTCCCCCCCCCCCCCAGCCCTGCACTTACCTTCCTCGGTCCGCGCCGTCCTCGCTGTGTTCTCCCGCCCTCGATGTCGCTTCAGCCAATCAGGTTACCGGTAACCAGATCCGGTGAACCTGATTGGCTGAAACCTCCACACAGTCTTCTTCCAGGAACCCACCCCGTGCGTACCTGGGAGGAGTTTTTGGAAGCCGAATACAGCCTGAGAGCTGTATTCGGAAAGCCTATCAGAGCCGCTGGCTCTGATAAACACTTCCAGAACACACCCACCGCCGGCCACCGCTCTAATTCATATGGCCGGCGCTCACCAGGAGGCCGGCCATATGAATAGTGGGCAGCGCGGCAGCGGTGACAATACATAGATTCATGCAATGCATGAATCTGTGTATTGTCTTTTAGTGGCGGTGCGGGAGCGAGAGGGGGCGGCGCTCCGGCGCCCTCTATGGACGCACCGCCACTGAGGCTAGCCACAGGTTTTCATTGTGTGCCATTACAACCTTCTAGCTGCCGGCGTCCTACTGACTTATCAGTTGATATGGAGGATGTCAGTCGCCTGCACAGCATCCTTGTATGCCCCTCTCCTGCCCACTCTCTATCAGCGTTGAGGTCACGTTAGTTGAGTGATGGAGAAAAACTGAGGGAGAAGAGAAACACTGGAATTACTAGTCTGTACCAGTTTGCAATAGTGTATTTGCTTTTTGAAGAATATATCTCCTCTAACGTTGGGTGTCCTACTTTGTGTGGATGTTTCTGCATTATGTAAAACTATTAGAATAGTTTACATTGTAAAATGGGGACCATCATTTTTAAAGGGTGCCTCGAGATTGTCCAGATTTTAAAGGGTGCCTTGACTGAAAAAATAAGGAACACCGCTCTAGACCGTGTCCAAGCATTATGGTTTTTCTTTTACCTTGTTTCTGTTGCAAGAATCCACTTATTAAAATTTCATTTATAAATGTATCCCTGGGGACAAGATATTTACAGTACCTATAGGTAAAATTCATGCATGGGAGTTTACGCCCACTTTAAAGGGACGGGGACAAAGGGACAGTGGCTGATGCTGACCCTATAGCGTTCCCTCCCCATAAATTGATGGACTATCTCGGTACTGATAAACAACAATATATATATGTATGTAAAAATACATTTATTACATGTAAAAAAGATACAAGGTGTACATTTTAAAATTGAAGAAACAAAACCTCTGAATTCCCCAAAGGGGTATCTGTTGTTACAACATATAGAGTGGTCTGGGTCTCGACTAGTTTCGCGGTGTGCCCGCTTCCTCAGGAGGACCTCGGGAGGCACACCGCGAAACTAGTCGAGACCTGGGGAATTCTGAGGTTTTTTTTCTTAAATTTTAAAATGTACACCTTGTATCTTTTTTACATGTAATAAACAACAATATACATATGTATGTAAAAATACATTTATCAGTACCGAGATAGTCCATCAATTTATGGGGAGGGACCGCTATAGGGTCAGCATCAGCCATTGTCCCCTTGTCCCCATCCCTTCTGTTTCTTTATAATAATCTGGATTATGGTACGTTGCTAAGATTAGTTATCTTGTTTACATGAGGCTACACTCAAAATCTCCGCTTAAAGGGACAACACATGGTAAATTTGCAAGTTTTGCAGAGATTTACTTATTGTTTATTTTTTCTCCTGACATGCACTTTAAAGTGGTTGGAAAACCCTTATGCCGCGTACACACAACCGTTTTTCATGGTGAGAAAAATGCAATTTTTTTAATTGGTCATTAAAAATGATCGTGTGTAGGCTCCAGAGCATTTTTCTCAACGAGAAAAATGGACATTAAAAATTTAGAACATGATCTATTTTTTCTCGTCGTTATTCACGTCGTCGTTTTTCTCGTCGTGAAAAACGGCCGTGTGTACGCTTTAATGACGGAAAAAAAAACGCGCATGCTCAGAAGCAAGTTATGAGACGGGAGCGCTTGTTCTGGTAAAACTAGCGTTCGTAATGGAGATAGCACATTCGTCACGCTGTAACGGACTGAAGAGCACAAGGCTGAAAAGCGCAAATCGTCTCTCACCAAACTTTACTAACACGAGGGTGGCGCCATTCGAACGGAACTTCCCCTTTATAGTGCCGTCGTACATTTCGTACGTCACCGCGCTTTGCTCAAGCATTTTTTTTGACGATGGTGTGTAGGCAAGGCAGGCTTGAGAAGAATCCCGTCGAGAAAAATGTTGTTTTTTTCAATGACATTAAAAACGGCCGTGTGTACGCGGCATTACATATACCTAGTGAAGTGATTAGCTTCAGGTGATACACAGAGATTAAACAAATCCTCCTACATAAGTTGTACCTGTCTATCGGCGACCCTTTCTTCTCTACATCCCATCAAAGTCCATTATTTTAAAGCTTGTCTGAGAGTTCAGAAAAAGGGAATGGAGAGCTGAAGTTACACTCTGCGGAGCTCAGTGGGGAGAGTTCTGAGAGCTGATTGGAGGGAAGGGACACAGAAAAAGCGCTGAGGCTGTCAATCAGCTGGAGATCCCTCCCCTGTAACTTTTTTTTTTTTCTTGGTGTCAGAAAAACTTGTTAGGAGTGGCTCATGCTGATGGCAGTGGAACAAAGCAGCAGACAGAAATGTCACTTGGTGCTCTTAACTAAGACAAATACACACTATAGAGTGATATGCCTTGTTCATATTTCATGTCTGAAGCTTACAAACAACTTTAAGCATTTAAAGTTCCTGCTTTCCTATGAGATATATATAGACCAAGACATTGAGGTATAGATGAGTGTTGCTGGGTACATGGTACAGTGAGATTTCCTGGTCTGTTGGGAAAGTGGGGTGGGGGGGGAGGTGGTCTGGTCCATATATTGGTGAGTTTTTTTTCTCAATTTTCAAAAGCAAGATCATGTTTTTTTACTAGAAAGTGGGCCTGTAAGTGGCCTTCAAATGCCTTAAAAAATTGTCAGTCGAACAAACCAAACAAGAAGTTGCTAAATATAATTCAGTTCCCAGCATCTTTAAAAAATATGTAATTCTGTTTTTTCAGCTCTTCTCTGTTATCACTGGCACACTGATGAGCTGCCGTTTCTTTATCGGCCGCTGACTCACAAAGCAATTGTCATATCTTTCTTGGCATTTGGCCACAAATACTTTTCTTACTGATTTGCTGTTAGTTTTTGGGACCAGCTCTAGATGGAGGGAGGCAACCTTGAAATTTCTCTTCACTGCCACCTAGGAAAATGTGGCTTCTAAAAATTCATGCTAAACTTTAAAGATAAACTCCAGGAAAACTGCTAAATTTTCAAATGCAACACATACTGTATAAGGAAACTGATTTACCAGCCAAAGGTTATGTATTCCTGGCCAGACTCTCTTTTTATACCCTTTCTCTAATAAATAAAATATTTACTTGTTCATAATAATCTTCCAAAATGTATAGTTCCTCCTTAAAGCGGAGTTCCGCCAAATTGTTTATTTTTTTTAAAGTCAGCAGCTACAAATACTGCAGCTGCTGACTTTTAAAATAAGGACACTTACCTGTCCTGGGCGCCTGCGATGTCGGCACCCGAAGCCGATCTCTCGTTCGGCTCTCGGGTGGAGGCGCCGCCATCTTCGATAAGGGAATCGGGAAGTGAAGCCTTGCGGCTTCACTTCCTGGTTCCCTACTGCGCATGCGTGATCCCACTGGTCCCTGCTGTCTTCTGGGACCTGTGTGTCTCCCAGAAGACAGCGGGGGGGAGGCGCAGGAAGTGGTGTAGATACCCGCGGGTGGCTCAGCTATCTATGCCCGGAAATGAGAGCAAAATACCTGTATTAGACAGGTATCTGCTCCCCCCTCCCCCCTGAAAGGTGCCAAATGTGACACCGGAGGGGGGGGGGGCGATTCCGAAAAGAGGCAGTTCCATTTTTGGGTGGAACTCCACTTTAATCTCTCTAAGGGCTAGTTTACACTTGCTTCAAAACATGGCTTCAGACACACTTTGTTAAATCTTTCTGAATGGCAG
Source organism: Rana muscosa (assembly GCA_029206835.1). NCBI lineage: Eukaryota > Metazoa > Chordata > Amphibia > Anura > Ranidae > Rana > Rana muscosa. Next base: position 243,821,199 of record CM055121.1, on the reverse strand, counting down.
TTAGCTTACAGTCCTGTTTACACCTTGCTTTTGCTTGGTGCTTTGGTGGGGCTTCGATGAGTCTTTGGTGGGGCTTTGATGAGGCTTCGGTGGGGCTTTGCCAAAGACTTCTATGGAGGCTTTGAAGCACCACTAAAGCTACACGGGGTATAATTGTTGAAGCAAAGCAGAAGCAAAGTGTAAACAGGACTATAAGCTAACCATTTTATTTACTGTGTTTCCCCGAAAATAAGCCCGGGTCTTTATTAATTTTGGCAACCAAAAACATACTAGGGCTTATTTTCGGGGTAGGTCTTATCATGCCATGTGCTGTCTTCTCTCCCCCATGCCTGTCAGAATTTCTCTGTGGAACCATGTAAAGTGCTTGTAAAATCCTAGAATCCACTCATACAGCACCACATATTGCAGAATGTGTATATCTCTGCAATCCAATTGTGCCACATACCTTCTTATAATGCTGGGCACATCTGTAACCCGCGGGAGCTCTCTTCCCTTCTTCGAGCACTGCAGGGGGAGGGGGGCTCGACATCCCCCGCTGACAGCTTGCAGAAGAGCAGAGTGACATCAGCTGAGCGCCGCTCGGCGCTACCATGGCCAGCCAAAGCCTTTATCCGAGCTCCGAGCACTGCAGGGGGAGGGGGGCTCGACATCCCCCGCTGACGGCTTGCAGAAGAGCAGCGTGACATCAGCTGAGCGCCGCTCTGCGCGTCCGTGGCCCGTCGGAGGCCTCTTCCAGCTCCGAGAACTGCAGAGGGAGGGGGACTCGAGATCCTCCACTGACAGCTGAGAGGAGAGGAGAACAGCGTGATTTCAGCTGAGAGCAGCGGGAGGTCAGCACTATACCGAAAGTATTTAGCACAACTAGATCGCATAAACACACACACACACACACACACACACACACACACACACACACACACACACACACAGTCTACAATATAGAACACTGTAATAGAGTGGACTCTAGTATTTCACCAGCACTTTAAACTAGGGCTTATTTTCGGGGTATGGCTTATATTGCAGCCCTTCCCGAAAATCACACTAGGTCTTATTTTCAGAGTAGGTCTTATTTCGGGGAAACACGGTAGTTACAGGGGCTAGCATTCAGAGAGCTTTACAAGGCCTTGTTTTGAAGCAAGTGTAAACTAGCCGTTAATGTGTGTTGAAGCTGAAGCAAGTCTAAATGAGCTCTAAAGGCGCTCTAGGAAGATTATTTATCCATATTAATATCTTTGTATTCTACTTTTTTTTACATGAACCACTTGCCCTTCGGAAGATTTTTACCTCCCTTCATGACCAGGCCATTTTTTGCCGTATGGCACTGCATTATTTAACTGACAATTGCGCGGTCGTGCAACGCTGTACCCAAATAAAATATATGTCCTTTTTTCCCCACAAATAGAGCTTTCTTTTGGTGGTATTTGATCACCTCTGTGTTTGTTCGTTTTTTTTTTTTTTGTTTTTTTATGCGCTATAAACAAAAAAAGACTTGAAAAAGAAAGCAATAGTTTTTTTTTACTTATTGCTATAAAACGTATCTAAAATAAAAAAAAATCAAAAATCAAATGTCTTCATCAATTTAGGCCAATATGTATTCTGCTACATATTTTTGGTGAAAAAAATCCCAATAAGCTTGCATGTATGAATGTGAGTTAGGGACCTTAGATTTTAAGCTCCTTGAGGGCAGGGACTGATGTGAATACAGAATGTATATGTAAAACACTGTGTAAATTGGCGGCGCTATATACAGTATCTCACAAAAGTAAGTACACCCCTCACACTTTTGTAAATATTTTATTATATCTTTTCATGTGACAACACTGGAAAAAAAAATACTTTTCGAGAATGTAAAGTAGTGAGTGTACAGCTTGTATAACATTGTGAGTTTGCTGTCCCCTCAAAATAACTCAAAACACAGCCATTAATGTCTAAACCGCTGGCAACAAAAGTGAGTACACCCCTAAGTGAAAATGTCCAAATTGGTCCCAATTGGCCATTTTCCCTCCCTGGTTTCATATTACTCGTTAGTGTTACAAGGTCTCAAGTGTGAATGGGGAGCGGGTGAGTTCAATTTGGTGTTATCGCTACCATTCTCTCATACTGGTCACTGGAAGTTCAACATGGCATACAGCGGTTTAACAGGACAGCTTCCACTAATAACAGGCCTTGCCATAGTCGACCAAAGAAGTTGAGTGCATGTTCTCAGCATCATATCCAGAGGTTGTCTTTGGGAAGTAGACATATGAGTGCTGACAGCATTGCTGCAGAGGTTGAAGGGGTGGGGAGTCAGCCTGTCAGTGCTCAGACCATACGCCGCACACGGCATCAAATTGGTCTGCATGGCTGTCATCCCAGAAGGAAGCCTCTTCTAAAGATGATGCACAAGAAAGCCTGCAAACAGTTTGCTAAAGACAAGCAGACTAAGGACATGGATTACTGTGATAAGACCAAGATAAACTTATTTGGTTCAGTTGGTGTCAATTTGGACCTTTTCACTTAGGGATGTACTCACATTTGCTTGGACATTAATGGCTGTGTGTTGAGTTATTTTGAGGGGACAGAAAATTTACAGTTAGGCCCCTTTCACACTGTGGCGTTTTTCATGCGGTTTAGCGCTAATATTAGCGCTATTATACCGCATGAAAAATTCCTGCCCTGTAGCCTTCAATGTGAAAGCCCGAAGGCTTTCACACTGAAGCGGTGCGCTAGCAGGACCGCTCCAAAAGTCCTGCTAGCCGCTTCTTTACAGCGGTGAAGGAGCGGTGTGTTCACCGCTCCTTTACCGCGGTTGCCCATTGAAATCAATGGGACAGCGCGGTAATACCGCCCGCAAACCGCGGCAATAGCCGCGGTTTGCGGGCGGTATTAACCCTTTTTCGGCCGCTAGCGGGGGTTAAATTCACCCCCCTAGCGACCGCATACCGCGGTAAGAACGACGGTATAGCAGCGCTGAAAATCGCGCTGCTATACCGCCACCACTCCTGCCCGTTCCAGTGTGAAAGGGGCCTTATACAAGCTGTACACTCACTACTTTACATTGTAGCAAAGTGTAATTTCTTCAGTGTTGTCACATGAAAAGATAGAATTAAATATTTTCAAAAATGTGAGGGGTGTACTTACTTTTGTGAGATACTGTATATATATTTTTTTACTTTTACCTTCAATACTGGAGAAAGAAATGGCTAGGTTGCTTTCTGTTAAGAGAAATGTGGGCAATTAAGGCTAGGTTCACACATGTCCAGCTGCGGTTTACTTGAATTTGCATCTAAACTGACCTTAAAATCGCACAGGACCCTTTTCAGAAACAGACCACCCCGGACATGTGTGAACCAAACTATTCACATGTTATGCAAATTGAATATGGCCAAAAAAACGCATCCGATTCTCATATATTCGAGCCAAGCCTAAAGGTGGATCCGATTAAAGTATTGTACGGCGACCACTGCTTTGGGCAAAATCTCGGAATTTGGACGATTTTCAGGATTTAAGGTGAACTGGAACAAATCCATTATTTTCCCCTTTAATCCTGAGTATGTCCCGGACCTCCCTCCGGGGGCCCCCCTAAAGATAGTCTCTAAATTTAGATACCTGGGGGTGGATGTGCAGTTGCCGATCAGTGTATATATAGTTAATAACTTAGCGCCTATGAAAGCACGGCTGAGGGACAGTCTCCAGACTTGGGCCAGGCTGCCGCTTGGTCTCCTCGGTCGAATCAATATATTTAAAATGATATACCTACCTAGATTTTTGTACTTGTTCTGGCACGCACCGGTTTATATCCCTAAGAAATGGTTTGCGGGCATTAATAAAATGCTCTCTGCATTTCTCTGGGGCCCTAGGCCGGCTAGAGTCTCATTGGACACTCTTTATTTGCCTATAAAGGAGGGGGGATTAGCCCTACCAAATTTGCAGTGTTACTACCTAGCAGCCCAACTGACACATGTGCATTGGTGGGGTTTCCCAGATCTGAATATTGCATCTGTGGCAACCCAGGCGGCACAGGTCCACTCGTATGAAGGACTGATTAATGTCCTCTATAGGAACGGACCTTATCCAGTAAAGGGGGCGGGACTATTGAAATTGTCGTATAAAATATTCCACATCTACAATGCTAAGGTGGGGGGATCCAGTTTGGCAACCTCTCCTAATGCTCCTCTGTGGCATAACCCCCAACTTCATGAAATAGCTAAAGTGCCGGATGGTACATGCTGGGCGACTTATGGCATTAAATACGCCCACCAACTGTTTAGAGAGGGGGTGTTCAGGACCTTCCTGGACTTGAGGACAGAATATGGGATCCCCAATGTGTTTTTTTTTCGTTATCTTCAGCTGCGCCATGCGGCTACGGCTCAGTACGGGGGGGGGGGGAATAGTGGCGCTCTCCCCCTCCAGTATGGAAAGGGTGGTGACGGAGGGGGATCACTCGCAGCTGATTTCTAGATATTACTTCAGGCTTCTCACATCCTCCTCTCCCAGAATGAGGAAGATGCTGGCACAATGGCAGACGGATATACCGTCCCTCACGGAGGAGAACTGGTCGGGAGCATTGGGTACATTGGTGCCCTCAATGGTCTCGGCTAGAGATAAATTGACACAATTTAATTATCTTCATAGGATATATTACACCCCCAAAAGACTTCATAAAATGGGTAGGAGGGAGTCTGCTGAGTGTCCTCGATGCCATGCGGAGGAAGGAGATTTCTTCCATATGGTGTGGCAGTGCCCCCGAATAGAGAACTTCTGGAAAGAGATACTTACATTTCTAGAGGGTACCCTGGAACTACCAAATATTTACTCCCCGGCCAGATGTCTTTTGGGCGACCTGGAGGGGGAGGATATATCCACCTCACAAAAAACTCTGCTCAGAATCCTGTTTTGTTATGCTAAAAAGGCGGTAGCTATTAAGTGGCGGAGCGCGTCACCCCCCTCTTTGCAGGGTTGGGTGACATTGGTGAATAAGGCCCTACCGATGTATAAAATTACTTATATGGCGAGAGGGTGCCCTAAAAAATTTGAGAAAGTGTGGGCGGGATGGTTGGATAGAGTCTCGGGAGAAGTGGAGGTGTAATAGTAGTACATACCTAGGGTTTGGCGGGGGATAACTGGGGAAATGAAGGATAGGAAAGACTAGGTTGTAAAGTGGGAGTCATAACTCTTCCAGTGTTTATTCCTGTAGATTTACAGGTATTTCAGGAAAAAGGGAAAGACCTTTTGTTTTTTTTTCCCTTTTTGTAGTTCGATTTTTGTAATACAATTAGCTCATTTATGTTTGCACAGTGATGTTAATATACAAGCTTTTCCTGTTATCCGGGGGAGGGGGGGAGGAGGAGGAGGAGGAGGGAGGAGGGGGCTAAGAGGGAAGAGGAGAGGGGGGGGAAGAGAGAAGGTAGGGACAAGGGAAGGAAAAGAGACATGATTTGATTACAAGATGCTGAATATGTTGACATGCGCAAATCATAGTGTATGAAAATGTGTACTGTATTATGTCACTGTATGCTAATGCTGAAATGTACAATAAAAATTTACCCTTTAAAAAGTATTGTACGGCTCGGTTCACATACATGCGAATCGGATGCGTTTTTAACTGCATCCCATTCACATAACATGTGAACCGGACCAGCTCACACATGTCCAGGCCGGCTGCGGTCTGTTTTTGAAAAGAGTACTGCTTGATTTTGTGTCCGGTTTAGGTGCAAATTCAAGTGAAAATCTGCACCTGAACCAGTGAACAAAACCGCATCGGACTCCAGGCTGCAAACCGCATCTGGACATGTGTGACCCTAGCCTAAGTCTTCCTAACAAAACCATCTTTGTATAAAACAAACAGAAAACAAAAATAACTTTTTTTGGGGGTTTCCACACCTAAACGTGTAGAAGAGTTCATAAAAATTGCTTTATACTGTGTGTCATAACTGAAGCAGGTCATCTCCAATTACTGTGCCTGAAAAACAGGTGAGATGTTTTACATTTACTGATTTCAATAGTTTTTTTTGCTTTACAACAGTATATTGTTATAGCAAGGTTCTTGAGCTTGACAGCCTTTTGTTCTGTTTTATCAGCAATTTTAAGCCAAAGAAAACTTTCGGATTGTAGTCAGCAGATTTTTAAATGGGATTAAAGAGACAAGACGGCAGCTGACTGTTAAAAAAAATAAAAATAAAAAAAGGTGTTGATTTTTAATATCCTCAGGCCTGACAAGTTTTTCAGCATTTTATATAATTTTAAATATATTTTAAAGGCAGGTGCCAAATTTCTTGTTGCCTATGGAAATCGGGTTCTTCCTTTTTTTTTTTTCTAATTGGATGATGCAGAAAAGTCAAGTCGGCCGGTTTTCCCGGCAAGAACCGGCAAGAAAACTGCTTGCAGAGCTTTCTTGCCGAGAAAACCGGTAGTGTGTTATGAGGCTTACAGGTTTCTCGTCAAGAAAACTGCCCAGAATCTCGACGAGAAAAAAAGAAGACCTGCTTTCTTTTTTCTCATCGGGATTCTTGTCGGCCTGTTTCCCAACGAGAAACCCGAGCGTGTGTACACTTACCTGTCGCCGTGGAAACCCGCGCATGCTCGAAATGACTTTGACGCATGCGCGATAGCTTCCTAGGCATAGGTAGGGTGTAGCAAGATGGCGGCGACGGCATCGAATGTGTCGAGCGCACGCTCGTCGTAGTCGATGATGTCACCGCCAGTGTTTCCAACCCCCTGAAGTGAAATTTACTGGCAAGGATGCCAAAATTTCTGTACGGCACCAATTTCTTACTGGCAAAAATAATGAAGATTACTGGCAGAGCCGCATTTTTTACTGATGCTGCAAAAAAGTACCTAAAATTACGTTTTTTAGTGCTAAACAGTGCAAATATCAATATTTCAACTATAAACACACAGCTAATGCTAATATCAATGTGTTTAAGTTAAACAAAAGTAAAAAAACATATTTCTCAATTTACATGAAGGTCAGGTTACTATAACCCAGCCAGCACAGAGTTCCCTCTTACATCCGAGTCTGCAGGATGCCCCCTTAAAGTGCAAGGGAACTCTTATGTAAAGGGGAACGCTGCAGATCATGATGTAAGGGGGAACTCTGATGTGGAGTGGGGCTCTGGTGAATAGAGACCACCTTCCACAGAGTGAATACACTAAGGTAAGGGGGGGTACTAATATAAGGGGGAAACCTTTATATCAGTGCCCCCTTACATTATTGTATTCATTCACCTCCTTACATCAGTGACCCCCCCCCCCTCAGAATGGCCTGGCGGCACTGTCACTTACCTCCTCTCGGGGGCACTCCCACTCTTGACTCCTTTCTAGGATCCCCTCAGAGACTGTAGACATGACAAGAGATGGTCAGAGGCTGCGGAAACACGATACAGGAGGTGGACAGAGACTGCGGACATACTACAGGAGGGGGACAGAGACTGCAGACACACTACAGGAGGGGGACAGAGGCTGCGGACATACTACAGGAGGGGGACAGAGGCTGCGGACATACTACAGGAGGGGGACAGAGGCTGCGGACACACTACAGGAGGGGGACAGAGGCTGCGGACACACTACAGGAGGGGGACAGAGGCTGCGGACACACTACAGGAGGGGGACAGAGGCTGCGGACACACTACAGGAGGGGGACAGAGGCTGCGGACACACTACAGGAGAAGGACAGAGGCTGCGGACACACTACAGGAGGGGGACAGAGGCTGCGGACATACTACAGGAGGGGGACAGAGGCTGCGGACATACTACAGGAGGGGGACAGAGGCTGCGGACATACTACAGGAGGGGGACAGAGGCTGCGGACATACTACAGGAGGGGGACAGAGGCTGCGGACATACTACAGGAGGGGGACAGAGGCTGCGGACATACTACAGGAGGGGGACAGAGGCTGCGGACATACTACAGGAGGGGGGACAGAGGCTGCGGACACACTACAGGAGGGGGACAGAGGCTGCGGACACACTACAGGAGGGGGACAGAGGCTGCGGACACACTACAGGAGGGGGACAGAGGCTGCGGACATACTACAGGAGGGGCCGGTGGAGACAGGCTGTGAACATGATGGTGCCCTCCTCACCCCCTCACAGTAGCCTCCTCCTCTGTCCACCACCATATTACTTCTGCACATCATCAGTGTGCTGTGTCCTCCTCCTGTGCCCCTTTCACCACTCCACAGTTCAGGGCAGCACTGTGCTGCCCTGACCTGTGAAGAGGTGAAAGGGACACAGGAACCAGAGGAGGATACAGCACACTGATGACGCTGTCCCCTTGTATCCCCCGTTTCACTGACCTTGAGTCCGTCCTCCTCACCCCTGGCTGGGCCCTGTCAGTGCTCCGCTCCGAGTCCTCCACCGACCACCTATGATGAGTGCATGGCATGCACTCACTGCAGGTGTCCCGCCACTGCCGCCAGCCACTGTGGCCTTTTCAAAAATGGCGCCAGCGGCGCCATCACGTTACTGCGTGTGCGCCGCCCGGCCGAGTTCCAAATGCGCTCGGCCGGCGCATTCGGAACGGCGCATGCGCAGTTGTATGGCCGGCTCGCGGCCATCTTTTTTATGGGCGCCGGTGCCCATAAACGGACTTTTACGTACAGCCCGAAAAAGGGGTTAAATCGCGGGCTGTACGTAAATCTACACTGGTCACCGCGTTCGTGCCATTCAAAAGAACGGCTGTTCTTTTGAAAGGTACGTGTGTACACTCGGCCGGGACAAGATTCTTGTTCAAGAATCTCGTCAGGAAAAACTAGTATTTTTTTCCTGACGAGATTCTCGGCCGTGTGTACGAGGCTTAACAGTTCTTCAACATGCACAAATGATGTAAAAACTTCACACAGTACAATGCTTCTCCAGAGTAAATCAAAACTGTGAATTATTTTTGTGTTCGCTTTCAACAGCCTTTGTACCTGTATATTAAGAAAGGAAATTCCAACTTTTTTTGTGCAATTTAGAATTGCGTTGTGTTCTTCGGTCATATATGTTTTTAAGTACAGCAGAGAGCCTGTTTTTCTGAACAATACATGTTTTGATCACATGGATCATGTACACATTTTCAGTTTATAAATAAATAAAGTGTATCTGAAAGTCGGGAAGAGTTGGAACCTCTGCCTTTTTTTTTTTTCACTTACCTTTTTCCCTGTTGAATTCTATCTTTGTTCAGTGAACCATTTCCGCCCAGAGAGAAAATAACGAGAATCCATAATTTACGGATGTCACTGTAACAGGAGTTCTAACCCTTCCCACGCTACCCAAAAAAATATTTTGGTTGAAGTTGCACTTTAACCACTTCCAGACGCTGTTTGAAGAGGGATATCTTTGTTATGGCAGCAGCTATCTACCATAACCCAGGTATCCTCCTCATCAGTCGGTGGTCCGGTTTCTGATAATAGTGGTCTCTGCGGCGGATTCACCGCAAGATCACTTTTATCAGAGGCGATCAGGTACTTCTTGTGGCTGGGTATGGAGACAAGTGAGCGGAAGGTGACCCCCACCCGTCTCCATACCATGGCAGGGCGGAAGCGACGTCAAAACGTCACTTCCGCTCATAGCTTTTAAAGGGACATTTTTTATTTTATTTTTTGTTATAGCATTTTAGTGTAAATATGAGATCTGAGGTATTTTTGACCCCACATCTCATATTTAAGAGATCCTGTCATGGTTTTTTCTATTACAAGGCATGTTTACATGCCTTGTAATAGGAATAAAAGTGACACATTTTTTTTTTTTAAAGTGGTTGTAAACCCACTTTTTCAACTTGCACCTACAGGTAAGCCTAGATTAAGGCTTACCTGTAGGTGCAAGAAATATCTCCTAAACCTACACGGTTTAGGAGATATTTACTAAAAATGACAGGCGCCGCTGTCTACGGCGCATGCGCGCCGTAGACAACGGCGCATTCATGGGGTTAATCCCATTCACAAAATCGGCTACTTCCCAGCAATAGCTGGGCGTAGCCGATTGTGACGGCTCTCGCGCGCATGCGCAGAGTGACGTCTCCGCCGCTCCTGCCAATCACAGCGCCGGAGTGGCGCTGTGATTGGCTGGTGCGGCGATACCTGGACGTAACCTTCCGGCTATCGCCGCAGCGATGGATGCGGCTGAAGAGGGAGACGAGGACGGCTTCGGGGGCCCCGACCTAAGGTAAGTGATGCATAATGAGCTATTATGCTAGTCATATTAGCTCATTATGCCTTTCTCTTCCAGGTTGTTATAAAAAAAAAATGTTTTTACCGGGTTTACAACCACTTTAAAGAACAGTGTAAAAAATAAAAATAAAAGGTAAAATAAATAAATAAAAAAATTAAATAAATTTAAACGCGCCCAGTCCCTAGCCCTTTCTCTGTAACTCAAAACATGCAACCTGTAGAATTTTTAAAACGTCGTCTATGGAGATTTTTAAGGGTAAAAGTTTGTCACCATTCCACGAGCGGGCGCAATTTTTAAGCGTGACATGTTGGCTATAAATTTACTTGGCGTAACATTATCTTTCACAATATAAAAAAAATTGGGTTAACTTTACTGTTGTCTTATTTTTTCATTCAGAAAGGTGTATTTTTTCCCAAAAAAGTGCGCTTGTAAGACCGCTGTGCAAATACGGTGTGACATAAAGTATTGCAATGACCGCCATTTTATTCTCTAGGGTGTAAGGAAAAAAAAATGTATAATGTTTGGGGGTTCTAAGTAATTTTCTAGCAAAAAAAACCTGTTTTTAACTTGTAAACAACAAATCTCAGAAAGAGGCTCAGTCCTTAAGTGGTTAAAGCGGTATTCAAACTCCCTTCCATTTCACTTTTCACTACAGATAAGCTTATAATAAGTCTTACCTGTAGGTAACTTCAATTTTTTTTTAAAGCGGTGCGCTTTAGTAGATAACGTTGTTGGCTCCAGCAAGTGACATTACTCATGCTTGCGCAGGAAGGTATCTCCAGGGCGCATATTATTATTATTATACAGGATTTTATATAGCGCCAACAGTTTAGCGACAATACAGTTATAATACAATAAAATACAAGAGGATTAAGAGGGCCCTGCTCAGAAGAGCTTACAATCTAATAGGATGGGGCAGGTGGTACAAAAGGTTGTAACTGTGGGGAATGAGCTGATGGAAGTGGTAAAAGATTAGTTGGAAACGTGATAGGCTTCCCTGTAGAGTTTTCAGGGATCACCTGTATATGTGGGAGTGATGTCATTGTGCCCAGGCCATTCAAGTGGTCGGAAAGCACAAGCCCAGAACAGCTTGGCACTGGAGAGCTTCAATTGTTGGATGAGGTTGTCATATTGTGCTAATGTGCATACTAGCATATTATGACATCATCCACCTGGGGCCTGTTTAAAAAAAAAAAAAGAATAATAAAGCAGGAATTCCTTCAGATTAGGCGACCCGTCAAATCTTGTAACGGAAGTGACGTTCCGTCACGGCCATCTTGGTACACCCCACACAGCAAGCCTACAGTCTGAAGTCGCCAAGCAGACATATTTTTACACCCAGCGGAGTCTTGCATTTCACACTTATTTTTACCAGTAAACAGAGCATTTGAGAAACAGCAGAAACCATTGGCTCTTGTTGCTGTCAATCAAATGCAGTGAAGAGGAAGTGGGGGGCGGGCTTAAGTCCTGCTGTGTAAGTCTGTGGAGCGCGGCTCTGTAGACACACAGGTCGGGAGTGCGCAGACTGCACTCTCCCCATAGCCAGCGGCTCACTATGGTAGTCCTGAAAAGAAGAGGAGGAGCCCAGATCGTTGCCGGGGACCCCAGAAAAGAAAAATCGGGGCTGCTCTGTGCGATACCACTGCACAGAGCAGGTAAGTAGAACATGTTTGATATTTTAATAAAAAAATAAAAAATTACTTTAGTAACACTTTAAAAATCTTGCTTGCTGCATTTTTTGTTAAAAAAAAAAATCACCAAAAACACACCTCCCTGTTGAAATGCATTAAAAACCCAATCAATAGGCACCTGTGTTATATTTTTGATGTGGTTTTTGAGTCACATGACCTATAAAAAACACCATAACCACAGTAAAATTGTGATAAAATCGTGTACGTTTTCCGTGCCATTATTGGCACCTTTTTCTTCATCGGCTGGAGTGTAGCTTCAATTTGTTAGTGCATTTAAATATGCTAATACATCAAACACTCCCCTCCCCCCAGACTAACAATGCTGCTGTCTAAAGGTGCCACCTGTGCTCTTTCATCCAGATTGTGGGTGCTTTAGTACAGGTGGGGTGTTGCTGTCCAGATCACCAGGTAAAAACAGAGGGGAAAAAGCCTAAAAAAAAAGATTGCAGCCACAACATGCAATGATTGGTAAGCTGCAATATATATTACATTTTTGGTTTTGGGTTTAATACTACTTTAACCACTTACAGACTGGAATACTTTCCCCCTTAATGAACAGGCCATTTTTTGCAATATGGCACTGCGTCGCTTTAACTGACAATTGCGCGGTCGTGCAACGCTGTACCCAAACAATTTTTTTTTGTTGTTGTTTTTTTGCGCTATAAACAAAAAAAGATTGACAATTTTGAAAAAAATATATATATATTTTTTACTTTTTGCTATAATATCCCCCCCAAAAATAAATAATAAACTAATTTCTTTATCAGTTTAGGCCAATATGTATTCTTCTACATATTTTTGGTAAAAAAAATTGCAATAAGCGTATATTGATTGGTTTGCGCAAAAGTTATAGCGTCTACAAAATAGGGGATAGATTTATGGCATTTGTATTATTATTTCTTGTTTACTAGTAATGGCGGTGATCTGCGATTTTTAGCGGGACTGCGACATTGCGGCAGACTGATCGGACACTTTTTTGGGACTAGTCTGTAAAGGATGCCTTAAACGCCCTACCTAAAAAAAAAAAGCGGCGCTCAGGAATCTGATAATTTGATGTTTCAAAGCAATATGTGATCTAAATAATAGTTACTCAATTTATGATAATAAGTCCTCAGAAATATTGCAGCAGCGCTTCGCCAGAAATTGTTAAATTTTGACAAAATTCCATATATTGTTCATATAAGGGAGATGGTAGTGAAAAAGGATCAGTAGTGACTCATGTTGTGTTGATTGAAAACCATGACAGGACAAGGTGTTTGCAGAACCTCGCCATTCGTTTCCATCCAACCTAGCTTGATCCACACGGCTCCCTTTCGACTGTGTGGGCGTGGTAATCGTTGATTGGCTTGTCCTGTCATAAAACAAGATAGAGCCTTCAACACTTGTCTCCTTCTCCTGGGACCGCATTGTTTCAGCCGAACATTAGCATCTTGGGAACTGGTCCCCTCTACGCAGCTTCAGTCTGGTGAAGGTTCTGTTGGAATGGTGGATGACCAGTGGTTGACTAAAGGCGTATCTTAACCCGATTTGTGGTGAGTGCATCCCCAAAGGTTAGAACCCCCTCACGCGGTGGAGCTTTTATTGGTGGAAGGTGTTTTGGTTTTCAATCAACCCAACACGAGTCACTACTGATCTTTTTTCACTACCATCTCCCTTATATCAACAATATATGGAATTTTGTCAAAATTGAACAATTTCTGGTGAAGCGCTGCTGCAATATTTCTGAGGACTCTTTATTCTGAGGACTTTTGTATATTGTCTTTTAAATACTTTTTTGGGACCGCTGACATTTATACAGCGATCAGAGCTAAAAATAGCCACTGATTACTGTATAAATGACACTGACAGGGAAGGGGTTAACACTAGGGGGCGATCAAGGGGTTAAGTGTGTGGGAGGTTTCTAACTGCTGGGCTGACTGGAGGAGGAGAAAGATCGCTGTTCCTAATCTCTAGGAACAGCAGATCTCTCTCTAACTCCCCTGTCAGAACGGGGATCTGTCTGTTTACATTGACAGATCCCCGTTCTGGCTCTTGTTCCCGTGATCGCGGATGGGCGGCGGACATCGCGGCCGCCTGCCACGCGCATCGGGTACCCATCCGTACAGGGCCTGCTACGGTTTCTTTCTTTTTTTTTTATCAAAGAGTTTTACAAAGTACAAACAATACAAAATAGTACAAAATATGAAAAGTACAGAGGATACACAGTATAGCGATATGTAGCCAAAGTCTACATTGCAACTAATATTAAGATATACTACCTCAGGTGCGACGGTGCAAGGTGTAAAGCCTAGTTTAACATCAAAGGCAGTGCAGTGTATTTCTGTAAAACAATAATTGTAGAGAAAAACGGGGACGGAAAGGGTGCAGATGGATAGCAACGGGTATAACAGTAATTGTTTCTGGATAAGTAGTTTAGGTGATATACGAGCATTAACGTAATCATAAATAGGGATTTCTGAAGACATGCCTTATTCTACTCTGTGCCAATCTGTCCATATTTTCCACTGGTTATCAAACCGTTTCCTCTTACCGTCCCTAGTTGCCAGCAAGGATTCATAGGTATAATTAAGCCTCATACACACGATCGCACTTCAAACAAACTTTTCCGTGGATTTTTGTTCGAAGGGCGTTGGCCGTGAACTTGGTATGCATACACACGGCAGGACTTTTTCAGCCAACAAACATGAACGTAGTGACGTAATTGACGTACTACGTGGTTTTTCTGCTCTTTAGTGCCACCCTTTGGGCAACTTCTGCTATTGCTGCTTGATCTTTTGCATTGGTTCTGAGCATGCATGTTTGTACTTTGGACTTAAGTACAATGGACTTCTGTATTCACGATAGGACTTTGCTCCATCGGACTTTTGTTGCCGGAAAGTTTGTCTGTTTGCAGAGCGAACATTTGTCCCATGAAAACCGAAAAAATTTGTCCAATGGAGCGTACACACGGTCGGTCTGTGTAATTTCAAGTACTTCCGAGACGTTGGGTACCTTTATTGGATTTCCAATTTCTGGTTATTAACTACCTGGCCACTAGTAAGATGTGTGTGATCACCGAGCGAATACAAGGGGCAAAGGTCTCAATGCCTAAATTTAGTAGGGCCAACCCGGGGTCCGGTGATGTCAGAATTCCTGTAATTTGTGAGATGCATTTAAATAGACTCTTCCAAAAACTGGTGAGATATTTACAGGACCAGAACACATGTAGGAGGTTGCCTACTGTGCCGCAGTCTCTCCAACACATCGGGGAGTTGGAGTTAGAAAATTTTGCCATTCTGTACGGTGTAAGGTACCACCTCTGAGCCAGTTTCTGAAAAGTTCCCAGTGATTTACGCATCTAGTGGCTTTGTATGTAGTTCTAAATGCACATTGCCATAGGGTTGGAGTGACGGATTTACCTAGATTCTGTTAAGATCTCTATAGGTATAGGGATGTTTGTTTTGCCGTATGACCAGGATGTCAGTTTGTGTAGGCCTCTCCATGCCAGAAGAGAAGCTTGGATGGTAAGTGGGAGTTGGCGTAGGGGAAGTGGTTTCAATACATCTAGTAGTAGGAGTTTCCGTAGGTCTAAAGTCGGACAAAGGGCCTGTTCAATACCACTCCAAAGAATATCAGGAGATGGTGAGAACCAGTGCTTGAGCTGTGTAAGTATGGACGCTCGGAAGTAATCCTGTATGTCGATTAAACCCATTCCACCTACCGACCTATGTTTGAGTAGAAGGGATTTAGAACATCTGGGTCACTTAGCGCCCCAGATATAGTGTTTGAGGAGAGTGTTTAGTGATTTAAGGTGATTGTTTTTGAGTGGGATAGGTAGCGTTTGGAAAACATACAAATTTTGGGGGAATAAGAGCATTTTGAAGGATGCCAGGCAGCCGGACCAGCATAGGTCCACTTTGGCTAACCGGTTAGTTTTTTTGGTTATTTTATCTATTAGGGGAATGTAGTTGGCATCTGCTAATTGAGGGGTCTGCTGTTATTTGCAGTCCTAAGTAGGGTATGCTTGTCTTATTTCAAGTATAGGGGAAGGTAATTTGCAGGTGGGATTATGGGGGGGGGGGGGAGGGGGGGTTCAGGCCTAGTATGAGAGATTTTGTAAAATTGACCTTATAGTAGGAAATTTGGCTAAATTGATTAAGAACGTCGTGGGCTTGAGGCAGAGACGTGTTTGGTGAAGTTAGAAAGAGAATAATATTCTCAGCAAAAAGGTTAATATTATTTGATTTACCATGAAGAGAGAAGCCTGGTGTACCCGGGTGTATCCTGATTTTTTCCGGTAGGGGTTCAATAATCAGGTTGAAAATTGAGGGGGGCAGGGGGCACCCCTGTCTTGTTCTATTAGTGATGTGAAATGGGAGAGATAACATATTGGAGGTGTATACCCGTGCGCAGGGGGAGAAATATAGGGCTAGGATAGCAGATAGTATAGGTCCTGAGATTCCAAATTTTTTGAGGGCCTGGGTCATATAACCCCAATGCACCTTGTCGAATGCCTTCTCCGCATCCAAAGAGAGCAGCAGAGAAGGCATCCGACAGGCCACATGGTGTATAATGTCTGACTCTTCTCGTGGCATCAGATGCTTGTCTACCCGTGGTGAAGCCTGTTTGGTCCGGTTTGATCAAAGTTGGTAAGATTGGAAGGAGTCTATGGGCCAGGATTTTTGCATAAAGCTTAACATCAGTGTTTAACAAAGAGATAGGTCTAAAGTTGGCCGGTGTGGGTGGGGTCTTTACCCGGCTTTGGAATAGTAACAACATATGCTTTAAGCATTTCAGAGGGAAACGAGGCAGAGGGCATTGCTTCAGAGTAGATCGACTGCAACGTAGGAGAGAGGACCTCGTGGAAGGTCTTGTTGTAGCTATTTGGTAGCCCATCTGGGCCTGGGGACTTACCGTTAGGAAGGGTTTTTATCGCCTTCCCAATCTCAAGCTCTGTGATGGGTGAATTGAGGGACTCCAATTGTGATTGTGTTAATGAAGGGAGTGCCAGGTCTGCTAAGAAGGTTTGAATGACTTCATCAGAAGGTTGTGGAGTGTTAGGGTCTTCTTTTAGGTTGTATAAGGAAGAGTAATAATCCGCAAAGGAATTTGCAATTTCCTTGGGATTGTAGATTTTGCTTTTGTCTGAGTTATGGATAAGGAAGGGAATGTTAGTTTTTGCTTTACGATCTTTTAGCCACTGAGCTAGGTATTTGCCAGCTCGGTTGCCAGAAGAGTAGTGGGTCAATTTAAGGGAACGGATGTGTTTGTCATAGTGTTCCAACAATAAGAGCCTGAGATCGGAACGCAGCTTAGTCAATTTATTTGCAATAGAAATATCAGAAGTGCTTTTATTTTGAGCTTCTAGAGATTTAATATCAGAGAGGAGGGAATCTAGCTTTTGTGTCCTCTGCCTTGTTTGCCCTCGAACACAGTTGAAGTATAATGCCCCTAATAAAGGCCTTGTGGGCACCCCATACAGTAAATGGATTGGATACAGACTGAGCATTTAGAGTAAATTATACATTGAGGTGGTTGGTTAAAGTAGTAACCTGGGAAGGCTGCTGAAATAGCCAAGAGTTAGCGTGCCAAATGCAGGTGTTGATATGCTGCTTTCATGCACCGTGATGGATACGGGAGCATGGTCTGACCATGTGATGTCATGAATGACAGAGGTGGACCTTTTTGGAAGCTGGAATTTGTCGACCAAGATTAGGTCGATGCGGAATATGAGTTGTGCCTGGAGGAATGAATGGTGAAGTCACGTTCATTCGAATGTTGACATCTCCAGGCATCGTACATTTCCTCCGCATGTAGGAGTGATTGTAGTGAGGGTGGAGGACGTTGTGCTTTACAGGTAGTGTCCATCTTGTAGTCCACTGTCATGTTGTAGTCCCCACACATTATTACCGCCCCATGTTTGATTGATTGAACCTTACAGAATAACTTCTTCAGGAAACGAAGCTGGTGGATATTGGGTGCATATAGATCGACTATAGTGTAAGGGTTATTGTTGAATGTGCCCACTAGGATCAGCTATCTACCCTCCTGGTCTGTGTACGTCTCCTGGAGGGAGAATTTTCTATGGCTAAAGGTGGGGGCATTTGAGTTCAACCAATGCGTTTCCTGTATACACAGAATGTCTGGGTGCAGTTTGAGGGCTTCTCTCCAGGCTGAAGCTCATTTAGCCGGGTGGTTTAGGCCATGGACATTAAAGGAAGTCGCTTTGATAGCCATGGTCGGCAGGTGGAAGGGAGAGCTAATAGTACCTTATATAGACCAGGGCTTCTCCAGGAGGTCTGCGATCGGCGGATTGTAAGCGCTGGTGCAGAATAGGCCATCTTCACAGGTGTACGTTCGCTTTCCATCTCGTACAGGGAAGGGTAGGGAATGAAGAATACAAAAAACAATAGGGAGAGAGTCATAGTATACTGCGATAGGTCTGCGAATAATTGAATGGTGGAGTATTGCTCAGGAGGTTGAGCATTTTTGCGGAAGGCCGGAATGAATTGTTCTTTTACATGGAAGAAATGAACCCGCATCAGCACATCCCTAGGAACATTATCTGAGAGATGGGACGGCTTGGGTAGTATGTGAATCCTATCAATAATCAGTTTGGAGGCTGGTACTGAGGGGAGATAGGCCGCCATGAAATCCTGGGCATATTGGTTGAGTTGTGCGGGAAAAATAGTTTCAGGTATGCCACGCATTTTTATGTTGTTTCTACATGATCTGTCTTCGAGGTCGGCGACCTTTGCTTTAAGCCAGGTCACTTCATCAGACTGATCATTATGAGCGTCAATTAGCGTGTTATACGAGGCTGCATATTCACCCATCTTTTTTTCAACATGGTCAATTCTGCCCCCCAGCTCTCCTACTTCAGCCTTAAAGTTCTTCATACACTCCATCATGTCAGCATGGAGGGAGCTGCACAGGGATATCAGCATATCCTTTAGAGTGGTGTCAGAGACTGGCTGGTTAGTGGTAGGGAAAAAAGTTAATAGTGTCTGCCAGCTCCCTCGTGCCATCCATAGAGGCCTGGAGATCACTCACCTTAGTGCTGTGTGAGTCAGTCGACATGCAGGGCTTAGATTTCACTGGGCTGCAGGGGAGAGGTGTAGAGACTGCGGGTGAGTGCTGGTGCAAGCCCCCCCCTCGGTCCCGGGCTCAGTGTAGCAGAGAGGGATCCGCTCATGAAGGCCGGGGAGCAATCGTCGGCGCCATCTTGGAGCGCACTGCGGTCCTTAGGAGGGAAGAAATCCTTCAGTTTCTTCGGGTGTGTGGCAGTCTTCTGCTTATTGGTCATGTCCGGGAGTTGTGTGGAACAATAGCTATGTGCTGGTGCTGTTAAGGTCAGCCTGAGTCGCCTCGTTGCGCTCGGATTCCCGTTGCTGGAGCGGAGCTACAGGATGAGCCGTCCATTCAGTTGCGCAGTAGCCACGCCCCCCCCTGCTACGGTTTCTTAAAGTCGTTTTTGTGGGAACGTGCCAACCTGCTGCCGTATAACGACGGCGGCTGGTCGGCAAGTAGTTAAGAAGTGGTCAGGGGCAGGTTTTATGTTGTTGCAGTACTACTTTAGACCAGCAGAGGGAGGATTTTTTTTAGCATTGTCTTGTACGTGTCTTATAAACCTTCACTGTGATTGTACACGCAATGTTTTATCTATAGCAAGACTGACAGCACTTTTTACAGCCAATATAGATCTGGAATCAAGTGTCAGTCCTTCCCACTTGTAACTTGTCCCAGTTTGTGCGGTTTTCAAACACTTTTTTATATGTTTTGTTTGAGTAAGTTTTCCACTCCCGTTAACTGGCTTCTTTGAAGGGAAAGAAATACACGAGGGAAAGTTTTGAAAGAAGTAAAAGTTAGAAATGGGGAACAACTTTATGCCTTAGCGGAATTTTATATTTTTAGATTGAAAAAAAAAAAAGTTCTGTTTGTTTTCTGAGGGTCTGAAATCGGCATTACAAAATTCCGAACTAAGTAAGCAAAATACTTCTCAAGTTCAGCTTCTTGAGAAAACATGCTCCGAGCTTGCAAGGCCATAAAAGAAGTTGTTAAGAGAGTAAAAGGGACTGTTCATTGTAGGTTGCCTTTTTAGTTTCCCTCAAATAATACAGCGATAACAAATATTCTTGGAAGTTCTTGTTGCTTTCGTTTTTACGAGGTTTAATAAGAGATCTGTCACTCAGTCTGTGTAAATATGCCCCGTTCAAGGGTTCTTGTATATAAAAGTGCTCTTTATGTGTGTGGGTTGTTTTTATGGTTTTAAGTTATATTTGCAATAAAGTTTTTCTTTCGTTAAATTGCATAATATGGTGACAGTCATTTTAGTTGATGATACATTTTATTGTTTTTTTTGTTTTTTTACGTATGATTGACGTGTATAGTATATAAAATATACATAACAACAGCTGTCAAAATTTATACAAGGGCCGCAGTCAATGACCGTTTCTCACATCAGAACTGCTTCTCTCCCAATAAAAAGTCTGTTAGAAGTGCAAAAGCAGATAGATGCAGGTCAAAGGAAGACAAATTCAGGTCAAAGGGAACTGTCAGTGAACCATGAATGATCTCAGAAGTTCCTCAAACTGGATTCCAATGCAAGCAGAATGCACCTGCAACTGGTTTGTTGTTGCCAACCTACCAGATTGAAATTTACTGGCACAACACCCAAAATTTACTGGCACAACCAGGTTTTTACTTCCATTTTCAAAAGTTACAAAATTACAGTTTTAAATGCAAATTTCAGTATTTATCCTACAGACAAGTACAATATGCAATTAGCAAGTGATTTAACTTAAGGACTGGAATGATTGTAAAGCTTTGAGTATTTTTTTATTTTTTTTAAATAACAAACTTGTCGTACTTACCTCCACTGTGCAGTTCCTTTTGCACAGAATGGCCCCAAACACCATCTTCTGGGGTCCCCTGGTGGCTCTCGCGGCTCCTCCCTGCATCATATAACCCCCTAGGAGAAGCGCTCTCCCGGGGGGGTTACCTTGTGGGCACGCTCCCAAGTCGATCATTCGGCGTCCTTGTAGGACTCGGCCCCACCCACCGATCCTGCGTCATTGGATTTGATTGACAGCAGCGGGAGCCAATGGCTGCTCTGCTATCAATCTATCCAATCAAGAGCTGAGAACCCCGGGCAGAGGAAGAGCGTGTCTCCGCCATGGGAAATTCCAGGGCTCAGGTGAGTAAAATGGGGGGGCTGGGGGGCGGTCACTGCCAGATGTTTTTTCACTTTAATGCATAGGATGCATTAAGGTGAAAAACAGGAGGGTTTTTAAACTCATTTAATGACCAGGCCATTTTTTGCGATATGGCATTGCAAGTGTCTTAACCAACAATTGCGCGGTCGTGCGTTATTGTACCCAAACTAAATTGACGTCTTTTTTTTTACTTTTTGCTATTATATCCCAAAAAAAAAAAAATGTCTTCATCAGTTTAGGCCAATATGTATTCTACATATTTTTGGTAAAAAAAAAATGCAATAAGCGTATATTGATTGGTTTGCGCAAAAGTTATAGCGTCTACAAAATGAGGGATATATTTATGGCATTTTTACTATAATTTTTTTTTTTTTATACTAGTAATGGCGATGATTAGCGATTTTTAGCAGAACTGCGACATTGTGGCGGACAGATCGGACACTTTTCACACTTTTTTTGGGATCATTGACATTTATATAGCGACCAGAGCTAAAAATAGCCACTGATAACTGTACAAATGTCACTGGCAGGGAAGGGGTTAACACGAGGGGGCGATCAAGGGGTTAAGTGTGTCCTAGGGAGGTGTTTCTAACTGGGGGGGGGCTGACAGGGAGTAGAGAAAGATCGCTGCTCCTGATCACTAGGAACAGCAGATCTCTCTCTACTTCCTTGAAAGAACGGGGATCTGTCTGTTTACATCCCCATTCTGTCTCTTTCTGGAGCAATCGCAGTGGGCGGCAGACATTGCGCATCGGCTCCAGCATCTCACGCGTGCCCCCTATGGCTCTCAAAGCAGTCAACGTACAGCTGCGGCGATTCGTGCAGCCGTGCCAACCTGCCGCAATATAACTGAGGCAGCTGGTCGGCAAGCGGTTAAAGCAGATATTAAAGCAAAAAAAAAACATATTTCCTATTTTATTTTCGATATAGAAAGTAAGTAGCTCAGGGACGGGACTCAGGAGGGCAAGACATTAGAATGAACACACACACACACACACACACACACACACACACACACACACGAAACTGTCTCTCACAGTGACACTTAAAGCAGTGTGCAGCAGTACAGATGATGATGACACCTCACCGATACGACCCGTCCCCTCCTGAGTCACAGTGACAGTCTCTCTCCACGCCAGGTGGTGCCTTAAGTCCAAACAGCACTGACAGTCCTGCCGCTCCCGACTTGCCTTGCTCCCGGCCTTCTCAGGAGGGTCCAGCCGTTCCGCTCTCTTGCGCCATGACATCACATGGCACGCTCAGGCACCGCCTCCACCAGACCTGCCCACTAGACCCGCCCTGACACACTGTAGCCGGCACTCGAATGGTCTCGGCCAGCTCTGGACTGAAACACAGCATGTGTAGTTCCAAGCCAAGCATCACAGCCAACCTTTTTCCTGTCACTGACATTTACTGGCAGGGGAAAACCGCCCATTTTTTACTGGCTGCCAGTAAAAATACTAACGGTTGCCAACACTGATCTAAAAGCACTTTGTGTTTTTCTATCGACAGAAGCCAAAGATCCATTGACACATTAGTCCTAATTTCAGGTCTGAGTCAAATAGTATTTTTTTTTTAAATATTAGTGAACACGCATTCTAGGGCCAACTTTCATAGAAGTCACCCGCCCCTTACTATGAGGTAATTGGACGAATGATCGGCTTTTTTTTTTTTTTTTGCATGCTAGCAGGGTGGATAAAATCAATGAGGCTGTATATTCTGCAATATGTCAATTTTTGGTAAACTCATTCATTGAATCCAAGCTCTGCAAGCTGAGATAACATGCACTGCATTTATGCATTCACACAATTTCACAGTAACCATGGGATAAAACAAAGTTCAGGAATATTCCTTAATCCCATTGTTTTGCAAATCTATGTACATTACAAACTGTATGATTGAATCAGTTCTGATATCGCTGTTTTACTAACCTGACAGCTTATTATTATGAATAGGAAACCTTAATTTTGTTTGCAAATAGTAAAGAGTCTAACTACCAGCAAGAATAAGTCCATACATTTAAAGAGCACCTGTCATTTCAGGTCCATCATGGCAGCGCCTGTTAGCGGGCAACCACTCACCTGCTGCTGCCACGTCCCTCACCTTGTTGTGTCACTACTGTATCACCAGCCTCCCCATTAAAGTGAATGGGACTGTCGGTGAGTTAACAGCGGGTCAGGGGAGGAGCAGCTGTGGGACAGAGATGACAGTTGCTCTTTGAAAATTATGATTTAGATCAGGGATATGCAATTAGTGGACCTCCAGCTGTTGCAGAACTACAAGTCCCATGAGGCATAGCAAGACTCTGACAGCCACAAGCATGACACCCAGAGGCATGATGGGACTTGTAGTTTTGCAACAGCTGGAGGTCCGCTAATTGCATATCCCTGATTTAGATCAAGCCTTTTTACTAGTGATTTAAATCAAATTCACCCTGCATGCTAGTCTCCATATCGAAAATGAAGAGTTAGGAAAATTCTTGCACCACAGAATATAAATTTGGAAGTGATGTAATGTGTTTTATTGTATTTTCAGACGTAAACTGTACTGATTAAATAAAAATCCTACGGTCTGGTATCGTAGATGGTATTAAACCCAAACCCACTGGGTTGAACGGGGAAAAAAAAACAGCTCCTGGTGTGTAGTAGGCTTTAGGCCTGATGGGCTCACTATTTACAGTGCTAAAGTAGTGTAAAAACCTTATCTGACGTATGAGTAACAAGGCCCGTCTCTCCAGGCTGTTTTGCCAAATGCTTTTACACAAGCTTTCTGTACAGCACTCTCGTATAATCTGCTGACCGAAGACTTGTGGCTTATAAAAAACATAGGGTACGTGCCAGTGTTTGCGTCTGAAGCTTATCGGTATGTTCTTCTTCCTGTTTTGAGTTACAGAGATTTTTATCTCTTATGTGTTCTTTTGTAGAGATTTTTTATGGTTGCCTTCTCATGTACTGCTCTGGGTTAATCATTCCAAGCGATCTGCTTTTTATGGTGTTCTGATGTATAAGAAGATACAGATGAATTTTTATGCTAAAGAACTAGTGACTTGTGTTTTGCAAGTTGGAACAGGTCCACCAGAATCTGTTACAGAACATCGTGAAAGGCCTCCAAGATGGTTTTGTTGTCAGGATTCACATTACTTGAAATGCTCGTGAGTGATGACAGTTCCTCTATACAAGAATTAATTATAATTAGGTTACTTGCACCATGATTTATGCAGATCTGGGTTGTGTTTTTACTCAACAGTCCACACTGAAGTGGTAACCAATCTTCTGTGAACGGCAGGGTTGTCAAATGTCAAGAACATTACATACAGTACAATTCATGAAAATGCAGATTCTGCAAAAAAATGTATAAAGATGTTTTCCCCGGCACTCATCCAGTTATGGTCCAATTATTACTTATCTAACTCCATCATTTATTGTAAATTACAAACACTCTGGGCTTTTTTTCAGCTGGAACTTGGTGGAACTCAGTTCCTCCACCTCTGGCTCAGGCCCTCTGCTTCCTGCTCACCACTATTACTTGTAGATACAGAAGTCTGGCTTCTGTGTTTACAAGTGACAGTTTGTCTCCCAACGGCTCCCACTGAGTGCAGAATGGGGTCAAGGGAGATGCAGGTTCCCAGGGTGCAGTGGCGATGCTGACACCCCCGACTGGCTGATCTCCCTGCTTCCTGCCCTTTAAGACCCTCCCCCTGTTAGTGAAATTTGACCACAACCACAATTTGATGCAGTTTTTGAGGGTGTTTGTGTAGGGCTTGAGAGGGAGTTTTGGGGAGTTCCTGTACCTATTTTCAGTGAAAAAAAGCCCTGCAAACACTAGACCAGTGTTTCTCAACTCCAGTCCTTAAGGCGCACCAACAGGTCATGTTTTTGGGATTTCCTGCAGATGAAACAGCTGTGGTAATTACTAAGGCAGTGAAACTGCTCAAATCACCTGTGCATATCAATGGAAATCCCCAAAACATGACCTGTTGGTGTGCCTTGAGGACTGGAGTTGAGAAACACTGCACTAGACTACTACATTTTACATCTCCAAAGGGAGCCATTTGTTTCATCTGTTTAGCAATCAATTATTATTATTATTATACAGGATTTATATAGCGCCAACAGTTTGCGCAGCGATTAACAACATGAGGGTAGACAGTACAGGAGGAATCAGAGAGCCCTGCTTCTTATGCCGTGTACACACGATAGGTTTTACCGATAAAAACAGTCCAATGGACTTTTCTCATCAGACAAACCGATCGTGTATGGGCCCCATCGGCCTTTTTTCCTTCGGTGAGAAAAAATAGAACATGTTTTAAATTTATCCGATGGGGAAAAAAAACGATAGCAAATTCCGATTGTCTGTGTGGAACTCCATCGGACAAAAAACCCACGCATGCTCAGAATCAAGTCGACGCATGCTCAGAAGCATTGAACTTCATTTTTCTCGGCTTGTCGGAGTGTTTTACTTCACGGCGTTTGGGACGGTCGGATTTTTGACTGATGGTGTGTAGGCAAGACTGATGGAAGTCAGCTTCATCGGATTTCTGATGGAAATATCCATCGGATTAGAATCCATTGGAAATCCGATCGTGTGTACATGGCTTTAGAGCTAACAATCAGTGTAAGCTCTAAGGAGCTCAGTGTCTGCTACCTCTCTTTGTCAATCCCTCCACTGGCTTCGGCTCACCCAACAAATTAAATTCAAATATCTAATAACTTACAAAGCCATCCACAACTCAGTCCCCAGCTACATCACTAGCCTAGTCTCAAAACACCAACCTACTCGTTCTCTTCGTTCCTCCGAAGACCTCCTGCTCTCTAGTTCCCTCGTTGCCTCCTCCCATGTTCGCCTCGAGGACTTTTCCAGAGCCTCTCCCATCCTCTGGAACTCCCTACCCCAATCTGTCCGACTATCTCCTACTCTGCTTGCTTTTAGACAATCCCTGAAAACTCAATGTGAAAAAGGGGGAGATTTGGGACTTTAAATGAGATGTGTGTTAGAAAAAACAAAAGAATTACACAATCAAAATGGGTTTATTTATATAAACATACATAGGACAGGGTATATGGCAGATATGACGAGCTAATAGGCATATAATAGACATATAAAAATTTCATTATTGCAAATGCTTATTAAAATCAAAGGAAAGGTATAATATACAAACATAATTGAGTAAAAAACTGCATTAATAAGCTTGACGCATTTCGTGGACACAGTTCCACTTCTTCAGAAGCAAATGCAGAATTCATGTCTATAAAAATATATATCCAAAATTAACCCAATGAATTGAATGGGCATGCAAGGTAAAGAAAAAAAGAAAAACACCCCAAAATTACTTACTTTACAGCTCTAAAAGTGGTCATGGAATGCTAAAGCCTGATGGCTGAGGAAGGCCGGGTAGTCCTGAATCCCTGGACAGTATTGGTCTGTTGTGATTTCAGGATGTTTTACCATGCCCTTTCTGTTTGTCCTGTTGTGAGGCTCTTTTGGTGGTCTTCACACACCCCTCCCTTTTTTTTCATTTCTTTCCCATCACTATGGCCCCTTTGCCCTTGGCTTGTCACACCCCACTTTCTCCATTGACCACATCATTTTAAATTTTTACATTTTACATAGATTGGAGCTGTCTACAGGCATCCTCCTGTAGCTCACCCTGGACACTTTTCATCGCTCCCCTTGAGTGTGGTGTTCTCCGCCTTGGCTGCCTGCGGCTTTATGCCCCCCCCCCAGCTCCCGGTGTGGACATTTCCCGGCCTTCATCAGCCATCAGGCTTTAGCGTTCCATGACCCCTTTTAGTGCTGTAAAGTAAGTAATTTTGGGGTGTTTTGTTTTTTTCCTTTCCTTGCATCCCCATTCAATTCATTGGATTAATTTTGGATATATATTTTTATAGACATGAATTCTGCATTTGCTTCTGAAGAAGTGGAACTGTGTCCACGAAACGCGTCAAGATTATTAATGCAGTTTTTTATTCAATCATGTTTGTATATTATACCTTTCCTTTGATTTTAATAAGCATATGCAATAATGACATTTTTATATGTCTATTATATGCCTATCAGCTCGTCATATCTGCCATGTACCATGTCCTATGTATGTTTATATGAATAAACCCATTATGATCGTGTAATTCTTTTGTTTTTTCTAACACACATCTCATTTACAGTCCCAAATCTCCGCCTTTTTCATATTGACTAACAGGGATGTAGGCGTATGCTCTCTTTGTTTAACCATATACGTAATTTAAAGTCCCAATTTCCTTCCTTTTATCCCTGAAAACTCATCTCTTCAGAGAAGCCTATCCGGCCCCCACCTAACAACTGTACTTTTACTTTCTCCATCAGATCATCGCCAACAGCTATTACCCTTTTTTATCACTTGACCCTCTCCCCTAGATTGTAAGCTCTAACGAGCAGGGCCCTCTGATTCCTCCTGTATTGAATTGTATTGTAACTGTCCTGTCTGCCCTCATGTTGTAAAGCGCTACGCAAACTGTTGGCGCTATATAAATCCTGAATAATAATAATAGGAGGGAATCCATTACTGCTCCTAACCATTAATCGCTAGCAATTTTAGTAGCCTTATAAGGTGACTGCAGCAAGTGGTTGACCACTTCAGCCCCGAAATAATTTACCCCCTTCCTGACCAGGCCATTTATTGCGATACGGCACTGCGTCGCTTTAACTGACAATTGCGCGGTCGTGCGACGCTGTACCCAAACAAAATTGATGTCCTTTATTTCCCCACAAATAGAGCTTTCTTTTGGTGGTTTTTGATCCCCTCCGCGGTTTTTATATTTTGGCGCTATAAACAAAAAAAGGGCAACGATTTAAAAAAAAAAAAAAAAGTTTTACCTTTTGCTATAATAAATATCCCCCCAAAAATGTAAAAAAACTAATCTCTTCCTCCGTTTAGGCCAATATATATTCTTCTACATATTTTTGTTAAAAAAAAATATCCCAATTATCATATATATTTTTTTAACAGAAGGAATATTTATTAACATAAACAATCGGTTACAAGCCAATACACATCAGGTGATACAGATCAGGACAACAGAACAGTCCAAGATGACCAATTATCATATATTGATTGGTCTGTGCAAAAGTTATCGCGTCTACAAAATGGGGGATATATTTATGCAATTTTTATAAAATAAAATTACTAGTAATTGCGGTGATTTGTGATTTTTAGTGAGACTGCGACACTGCGACAGATCGGACACTTTTTTGGGACCAGTGAATTTTATTCAGTGATCAGTGCTATAAAAGGCACTGATTACTGTATAAATGACACTGGCAGGTAAGGGGTTAACACTAGGGGGCGATCAAGGGGTTAAATCTTATCTAGGGAGGTACTTTATAACTGGGGGGGGGGGAGTGGACTGACGGGGAGTAGAGAGAGATCACTGTTCCTGAACACTAGGAACAGACAATCTCACTCTAATCCTGTGGAGCGATCGTGGGTGGCCTGCAGACATAGTCTCCCCTGCTAGCGAATGGGCACGTGTGTGCCCACAGATTGCTGTGTACGCGCCCGACGTACAATGACGATGATTCACGCAGCCAAGCCAACCGGCGGCTGGTCGGCAAGTGGTTAAAGAGTAAAGTCCGCCATATACTGACAGAAAATAATCCAGTTCAGCAGGGACCAAATGGATTTTGATCCATTGGGGTGGATTAAATAGACTGTGCACTTTGCAAGTGCAGTTGTACTCTTTGCCCCCCCAAAGCTTAGTGAATGCAGTGAAATTTTACTTTGTAAATCGGGTGCACGGAAAATAAACAAAAAAACAGCATTTTTGCTTGCACATGATTGGATGATGGAAATCGACAGAGATTTACCACATTGACTAAGCTCTGGGGAAAATGCATGCAACTGCCCTTGCAAAGTGCACGGTCTATTTGCCTTTGTAAATCATCCCCAGTGTGTGGCCATCTCTGCTCGACAAAAGTCTACCATTTGATCAGCTTCTGTCGAATGAGAATATTTGAAAACTTTCCTTGGTCAGCCGATGCAGCTGCTAATCAGGTTCTGACAGTAGTGGGTCTCACTCTCACAATAAAAGGTCCCAGCGAGGGGATTCCTCCATCTACCCCATTTGTGTGGATGAAGTATTTTGTTCTGCTGGCTGACCAAAAAAACAAACAAACAGTATATGGTCAGCTTTAACCCGTTTATGACCACCCAACATATACGCGCAGTGCCAAAGGGGAGGGCTTAAATCCCACAATGCCGCACATAGGTGTAGCGGCATCCCCGGCCTCTAAAGACCTAAGGGTGACCTCCAGGGTCAGGGAGAGCTGACATCCTTCCTTGTAGTGTGGGTTATTGGGCATTGTGGGTGTATTGCAAGTTGGAAACATGGGCGCCAGTCACTTTTTGAAAGCAAGAAAAAGATTTATTGTCTCTTAACAGAACATGGGGATAGAGGGTTAGGGCCAGGACACCCTTAGGCAGATGCAATAGTAATTGGCAGACTCCGTGACAAAATGATAGACAGACGGCTATACAGGTGGTGGGCCTTTAAGCTGGATGCAGCAACTATATTTGTAGAGCTTTTGTCTCCTACGGCAACTGAACTTTGAACAGTCAATAGAGATCCATACATAACTCACAGTAACCAGTTCTAGATCTTCTCTCACATCTCACAGTATCCTACTGTAGATCTTCACTCACTGAGCTCCCGATCTCTCACTAGACTTCAAGATCCTAGACGTCACTGGATCACGTGAGCTATTCCTCAGCTAACCGGCTGTAAACTCCTCAAGCTTCACCCACGCTAACCCGCAGGGTCTCTGGCTTGGCACTCTGCTGAAGCTTTCCAACTTCTTCACAGTCCCCGGCTGGTGAAAAGGCTGCTCTGGTACTTCTTCAGACTTCCATAGACTGGCCTCTAATAACAGGAGTGGTTGTCCCTTTCTAGTGACTATTCCTCTCTTTACCTCTGGCCTTGATCATCACTTGCCCTTGGCGACAGGAGTGGTTGTCCCTTGTGGCAACTGTTTCTCCCTCACTGCTGGCAACAATCCAGTTCCCCCGTCCGGCGGATCCTCTGCAACTTGGTTGGGCTTCCAGCCTGAAGCCCCAACCCCACGCTGCTTCTCTCAAACCTGGATAGGTCTCAGACAGCCTAGCAGCCAAGTTCTCCTGGGATGGGCCTCAGGCTTCTGGCCTAGCAGCCCGGAGCCTTGTGACACACGTCCACCCAGACAGCTGTCCAGGTGGCACAGAACCCCGATCACCTGACTCCTCCCAAATAAATAGGCTCTCCCAGCAGGCCAGGGGACTAAAGAAACCCCTGCCTATTGGCTGAGACAACCCCTCCACTCCTAGTCTGAATTCACTATGCCCTGGTCATTCTAATGCCACAGGCAATTATGCCACCTAGTGACAGAAGAGAGAGGTGCATCAAATCAGAAGCTAGTGAATCCCTTTCAATCAGCCAGGCTGGTTGCCACCTAGCAAGCTAAATTTGTTAGCAATCCTGCCTACTATCAGGGTGCTACATAGGCATCACTGGGAGGCTGAAGGTTCATTTTAAGAGGGCTCGCTCACTGTGTGCTCCCCGCATAAAGAACGAGCTGTCAAAGACCGCTCTTGGTTTAGGCTGAAGATCGAGAGCTGACAAGACCGGCTTCCGATGCTGTGACCACTGTGATAGAGGTCACATCATCGCTAATCCTTCCTTCACAGACGATCCAAACTATTTAATGGGACGCCGGGGCAAGCAAGAAGGGGATCAATTGACCTTGTAGCTTAACCTTATATGTCAATAGTAAGGACACAGCAACAAACACTTGACTTGGCTTCTGACCTTTTCCCTCTAACTCTAGAGAAAAAAGTTGGAGTTGGGCTTTAAAGCAGAACTTCACCCTAAAGGAACATTTCCACAAATGCTTCCAAACCCCATACACATGTAAAGCGCGCCTAAAAATAAAAATGTGAGATTAAGGCTCTGTTCACATCTTGGCGGGCAGAATCACTGCGGTTCTGCCCACGATCCCAAATCACGGAAAATTGCGGGACACCCGTGCGATCTCCGTCACTTCCAATGGCCTCCCGATTGCAGCACGATTTTGCCGTGATTGTCACCGCAATTCTGTTTGCACGATCTCACAGCGATTCGTCGGGCAGCAATCGCGGCAAAGTCGCGTCGCGTTCAGGGTGCCACTGGAAGTGACCGAGATCGCACGGGCGTCCCGCGATTTGCCGTCGTTCGGGATCGCGGGCAGAATCACAGCGATTCTGCCTATGATGCGGGACGCCAAGATGTGAACGGAGCCCTAAGGCCTTTTTTCCGTCAACTTCTGGCAGCAACAATTCATCCGCCCGTACGCCTGAGGCCTACGGGGGCAAATGCCAGCTGGAATAGGGCTGCTGTGGTCTTTTTCTCACCCCGTCTGGTCGCCTGACACATGAGGCCTGTAACTTTTGAATACCCCCCACCCACACATGTGACTGATTTTATTTGACTCAGCAGGAAACACTTTACAAAACACTTGACCTCTGACGGTTTGAGAGCCGTATCACTTTCTAAGCATTTTTAATTCCTTTTTTAACCACCTGTCTCAGGAGAACGAACTAGGAAGCCACGTTTTATAAACTGATAGTCACGTTATTTCTTTTTTAACCAACGTTGACCTGCCTGTGGAGAAGTGTGTGTTTGTTCTTACCCAAAAGAAGGTCTGAGCGAAAGGAAGGGGTCAAGTTTAAAGACTGTAACTAAAAAAAATTATACATCTGCATAAGTGTCTAAATTACACTAAATTGCAGCAGCATAAAGGACACGTATTATCAGCCGCTCACATGGGATCGTCGTGGGAAAAATGACCCCTTCACGCTGTCATTAAGCTGTCACGTGTACAATGGTATGTTGTAATGATGATAGAAACCATTTTCCAGTGAATGGGCCCATGTAGAGATCAGCAGCTTTTGTGATGCATAGAGAGACAGAACCGCCGCTGCTGCTGACATGCCAGTTTTTGCATATGGTGCTGTTTGTTCAAGAGGTATTTGGTCAGGCGCCACAATCAAACGCTGGTGGTTAAGGCTTTACAGTAGAATGTGTATTAAAGCAATAGTCCTATTACATTGAAGGAAGGTTATTTATTTTTAGTGTAACCCTAAAGGCACATTCAGAGTAACCTTCAATTAAGTGCTGACGGAGGAAAAGTGTGCAGACAAGAAAATATCTTGTCCCCCCTGGCTGGTCAAAATTCTTGTTTTGTTGTCAGACTTTGACTTAAAAAAAAGACAGACCAAGCTGATTGATTGCAGTGAGCAAGAATTTTTTTTCTTTTTTAGGGCCCAGATGTCCAGGTGGCAGTTAAAGCAGGTGGTTGACCTGCGGTTTTACCTATCTCTAACCGCCCACCTAAACAAGGACATGAAGCTGTACACATGCCACGACCAAGACAGAAAGTAAACCCCCTGTTGGATTCGAGGGGCAGTACATAGTTACATAGTTAGGTTGAAAAAAGACACAAGTCCATCTAGTTCAACCAAAAATAAATACAATCCCCCTTCACACAATCCTTAACCCACAGTTGATCCAGAGGAGGGGAAAAAACCCCAGCAAAGCATGATCCAATTCCTTCCTGATCCTCCGAGAGGCAATCGTTTTTTTCCTGGATCAACAGTACTTTCGGTGAATGCAACTTATTCAAGTTAAAGTGGAAATAAAGGGCGAATACTAACCTGTCCAACAGTCGTCACCGGCATCTTCTTTTGATCCCCATGACTAAGCTCCTAGGGGCGGAACGCAACGTGTTGGGGGGTGGCCTGGCCGAAGTCCAGGCTGAGGTTGCCACTCTATCCAGCTCCATAAAACATATCAGATGTGCGGTATCTGGAGGCTACCCCTCTTCCCTTGAACTTCTTTTGCACGCCGGTCGTTCGCCAGCATCCTCTTTTGCATGCCGGTCTTTGGGCCTTTTCTTTGCCCGGTGGGGGATGTTACTCCTGCACATGTGCAAGAGCTGGTCATCCTGGCACTCAGAGACTAGCCCAGCACTTTAAGCTGCTCAAGGAAAGACAGCAAGCAGGGAGGTAGGGGCATTTTATTGCAGATGAGACATTGCAGGTCTGTAATAAAAGCCTGCCTGCCTGATCACTGTTTTGTTACAGCTCAACTTCTGTTCCACTTTAACAGGGCTGTACTAAACCCGTCCTGCAATGCCCACAGTTGCAGTGCAGTATTTGAGCATTTCAGGGTTAAGACAGGTGATGAGGAGGCGACATCCTCTCCTCACTGACTGTCAGATATCCACAAAAAAGCCATCCACTGCAGATTGGTTTTCAGTGGTGCAGCAAGGGCTGCCGAACTCCAGGACGAGCCCAAGGAATGTTGATCTCCTGCGTCCTCCACAGCACTCAGCATTATAGGACAGACTAGTGACATGGAGAACAGCAAGTTTACCAGTCAACATCTTGTCATCCCAAGCAACCAATCAGAATTGTTTTATTTTCATACATGAACAGCAGAAAGGACAGTTGGTAGCTGATTAGTTGCTTTGCAAAAAAAAATTTTTTTTTTTAAAATTAAGTCTTCAGCCTCATAGAGTGAGACAGCTTAGTAATTTGTTCAAGGGGAGGAGGAATGCAATTCTTCAGCCTTTGTAGCAAATTCAACCAAGTGGTATTTTCATTAAAGGTGCAGGTTCACATCCTCCAGCATCAGCTTCCTTTGCAGCTCTTTGCATTTGGTCACATGACATTCAAGAGTTGCAAAGGAATTGGTGGCTGGAAGACTGACTTTTGCCAGATGCTGTGTTTTCAGATTGCTATAAGATATCCAGAATATGTCACTGACTACATGTCCTGCTGTTGCTGTTTAAATTATTGGTGGTCAACTTTATTGATATGAGGGCCCTCAAAGGGCTGCACATAAAATGCAGCGAATACTCAAGTATCAGTGACAGCAAAAACAAAACAGGATATAGGCAAAGACTATGGACATGATACAAAAGATTGTCACAGACTGTGGATATAATTCAAGAGATGGTCAGAGACTTCAGACATGCTAAAGGAGACTATGAACATATTTTAGGAGTTGTTGGCTATTGGTGACATGTTTCATTGACTGTAAACATGTTAAATGAGACTGCTAGAAATCATTACTATAACAGGCCAATAGGAACATTTAAATTGGTGTCTGTATGGGGACCTGTGGGTCGCACAAAAAGTGCAAAAGGATGGCAGGTTGGGCACCTGGAATCTGAATGTTGAAGTATCTCCACTCATCAGCCCAACATATCTTATTGGGACTTTGCCAAGAGGCTATTTCCCCTCTAGCCTAGTTTTCCACTATTTACATCTCTTGGGTCTGTAAACCTTCATAGCAGAGCTGTCAATGTTTGACGTTTGAGCACTGAAAACGGTCATACTGGGTCATGCTAGATATTGGCGATTTTCACCAATAATTCTAAGGAGCACAAAGAACATTTACCTGCCTTTTACACTGTAAAATGTATTGTTCTAAACTATCATTGTTTTCTATTCTCTTTTTTTTTTTTTTTTTTTTTTAGAATGACAGGGAGAGAATTCTTTTCAAGATTTCCTGTTCTTTATCCATTTCTTCTGGAACAACTAGAAGCTGTTGCCAACACAGTTGACAGGTAACAAACAATGCAAATAAGAACTGCTTGGACTTATTGTCTTTATTTGATTAATTGTCTTATTTTTTCCATATGCTGATGTCCATGCGTTATCTTCTCTAACTAAAGTGATTGTCTCCTGATTGGCTAACTGACTTTTAACAGCAGCGGAAGCCAATGTGTCTCAGCCAATCAGGAGTGAGAGTCCGGGACGGTCAAGAGACTCATGGACATCGCTGGATAGAGATGGGGCTCAGGTAATTATTAGGGGGGCTGGGGGGGAGGGGCTGCTGGAGCACTAACAGCTACTTGTTTCTCTTTATTCTTTTGGGTGTGGAGGGGGGGGGGTGTTGAGATAGAAGCTCCTCCCCAGTAAGGCACTGGTTTTCAAGCTGTTGCTGTGTGATAAATTCTAATGATGCTCAGATTCATCTCTTAAGGCCTGTGCTTCTTACTGTCTTCTAGTATTACAATTGTTAGGCCTATCTTAGCTTTAATGTCCCACCACCAAAACAACACTGTTTACATTTTCCGTGTCTTGTGCTCTTTGTATCGTGACATTTTCAATCACTGTCACTTTGTCAATTGTCTGGCATATTTCCCATGCCAGCAGCCATCCTTGCTTTTGACCTCTCTATTTTCAGCCCTCCTTGACACCAAATGGTATTAAGGTCTACTTTAAACGCTATTCATACTTCACCCCTATTCAGCCTCCTACTGCAGCACATTGTAAATAAATCTGTCTAATTTATAAATATTTTTTTGGAGTGTAGAAAGAATAAAAAAAAGTCACATTTTTATTGCTGCCCTTGTACCAATTAGGCAGATTTCCGTTCACTTCCTGTGCCAGAGAGATAGAAGGATGAAGGTTTAGAAATATATAAATTTACACAATGGGGTTGATTTACTAAAGGCAAATAGACTGTGCAGTTTGCAAAGTGCAGTTGCTCTAGAGCTTCGTAAATGAGGTCAAAGTTCACTTTGCAAAGAATACCCAATCACGACGTACAAGGTGCAAAATAAAATAAAAACAGCATTTTTTGCTTACACATGATTGGAGGATGTAAGTCAGCAGAGCTTCTACCTATTTACCATGCTCTTGCGCAACTGCTCTTGCAGAGTGTACAGTCAGTCTATTTGCCTGTAGTAAATCAACCACAAAATCTCTTACATTTTTAGAATAGAGTACTGTTTTTTTTTTTCTAACAATTTTTCTTTATTGAAGAAAAAAAAAAAAGTAAGACATGGTTGTACATTACAACTGAGGAAAGGTGATGTACATTACACAAGAACAATAGCTTGACAATCATGGAAAGGAAGGTTATATGTCTTACTGTTTTAATGGCACCCCTTTATCTTTTGATCTGGTGTCCCATGGGAAACAGTGCAAACCTCCATAATAAATAACAATAAAAACCTGACAAAAGTTCTAACTCTTTCCCATTCTAACCAAAATTAAAACATAATAAAATTTAGGTTGGAGTTAAAACACCACAGGTTTGGCTGTTGTCTATGACAATAAAATTAATCAATTCCATGCTTTGCAGGAGCGGCCGGTCCATAAGGGGTGCAGGGGCTCCCCCTCTAGTTTGCATGTGGGGATGAATGCAGGGCGCCAGACTCATGTTTTTTTTTTTGTTTTTTTTTGTTTTTTTCAAACCACATGATTAAAGTCTGAGGCTCTAATTGGTTTGAAAAAGGTTGGGCTTGGGGCGCAGAGCACTATGCCCCGAACCAACCCACTTGTGACTGAATATTTGCTATTGTCATCCGACTTCTGCTCCCGAACAATCAGAACAGGAGGCAGATCGGGTTGGCCAGGAGGAGAAGCCTAGGAAGCCGCAGGGGGACCGTGGAGGGGTAAGTGCGGGGGGACCATGGAGGGCTGAGTGCGGACCTGGGGGGGTAGGTTTATTTGCCCCCCCCAAAAAAAAGTTTAGCACCAGCCGTCACTGGTGCTTGGCTTTGTTAGGTATTTCTCGAGGGTGTAGTTCGGCAAAGAACTTCATTGCACACCAATCCTCCTTGCCACTCTCAAATATCAGCACACGGAATAATTGTGAATGAAGTCTTTAAGACAGAGACCTGGTGCAATAAAACAACCAAAAATGTATATTTCTTTCTCGTACATCACGGGACACAGAGCGACATAGTCATTACTATGTGGGTTATATAGATTACCTTCAGGTGCTGGCACTGGCAACTTCCAAGACCGGAAGTACCCTCCCCTATATAAGCCCCTCCCATCCGGGAGTACCTCAGTTTTTTGCCAGTGTCTAAGGTGTTGGCCAAGGTTAACATGTTTTCATCTGGGCTTGTGTACAGGTTCTTTTGGGCCTTAGCAAGCTATTCCGGATCCGACCAAAAAGGCTTCATAGCTAAACGGTCGGTACCCGGGCCTTGCAAAGAAGAGCAAGGTTTTGCCTGTAATGCCTCTCTTAGGAGGGCTGGACCCTGGGATCCAGAGCTCTGGTCATACCCAAAACCAAGATGTTTTCTGTGCAGGGTGCTATACAGGTCCAGGGGAGTGGAATCCTTGGGAACCCGGTCCCTGAAGGTCTACGTACAATGCCTGCCGTGAGAGGTGAAGTTTGGGCTCCTGTGGACCAAACAGAGTCCTGCGGCGGGGAAAAGGTAAGTGGGGGCCCCTCAGGATCTTGGTTCTATTGAGGGGCCCTCAATCCTGATATGTCTTTCTGCCTGTTACCTAACGGTATTCCCGCTAATAGCTGTATATGCCTAAAAAACTGCTAAATCCTAGAAATGTTTTTCATAGAGGAAGTTTTAAAAAAAAAAAAAAAGACAAGGTGCGGTACCTGTGTTTGTCCACTAGAGGCCGCTGTGGAACGTCTTTTTTTCTGGGACTGTTTCCTTCCATGGTAAAAGTCCAGGCAGATGGTAAGCTCTCTGTAAGGGAAGCTGCATCCTTCTGTCATGTTGCCTAGAAAGTCTCTTCCATCCCCGAGTCCTGGTGGAAACAGGGACCCTGGCTCCTCTCCCTGGATAGCGCTGATAGCGCACACGCTTTCTTTTTATAAAGACAGGCCGCAAAAAGGGGCGGAGCCGGGCGGATGACGCGCTCTGTGCGCCGGGCGCTTCTGCGCATGTGCGAGCCTCCCAGCAAGGTAAAAGGGCTCAGTCCGATGCACTAGCTGTGGAGAACAGAGCAAAAAAAGGGGCTGGTAACATGTCATAGCAGGTTTACAGCAGGCGGTTGATACAGGCATCCCCCTAGAAAAGGCGCATTGGTAGACACCCACTGATACACATAGCAGCAAATTGCATTAGACTATTTCAGTAAAGGGTGTACTGCGGCTGGAATACCTCAGCTTTGGACTAAGGAATATGCCGCCTAAAAAGCTCCGGGACTTACCTCTCAGGAAGTGTAAGGGGTCTCCATCGGGCTCTGAGGATCTGGAGCAGGCATCTGCACCTACCTCCCCTGAGAAATCAGAGGTTAGCACCCATAGAGAACCCCCAGGAGTGCCAGGTACTGCGTCTGTCCTCAGTCCACCTGCTCCTGTGTATATAACAGAGGAGGTTTTTGCCTCAACTCTGGGAGGATTGGAGGGAAGATTGGCAGCATTGATCGCTTCTTCCCTACGGGAAAGAAAGCGCACCAGATCTCCGTCACCTCCGTCAGAGTACCTGTTGGCAGAGCAACAGTCCCAAGAAGGGATTGACCTACCTGAAGGGGATCAGGATGAGGTTGACTCTGTCTTTGAGGAATCGACAGTAGAAGAACCATTCTCAGCATCACAAGCTGAAAGATTATGGGTTCAGACCCTAACTGACATGGTTCGATCAGCATTTAAAATGCCTCTTGTTGAACCATCAACTACTTCTGTCTCCTCATTGGGGTCACTAAAAGCTCCC
The DNA here is from genome assembly GCA_029206835.1 of Rana muscosa. Lineage (NCBI taxonomy): Eukaryota > Metazoa > Chordata > Amphibia > Anura > Ranidae > Rana > Rana muscosa. The sequence goes on along the minus strand of CM055121.1, from coordinate 243,782,714 downwards.
CAGACTAATTGTTCCTTTCCAATTCATCCGTTACTGGAAGGACTTATATACCAGGACTGGGAACATCCTGATAAACTATTTGTTCCACCTAAGAGATTTCAGGTGATCTATCCCATGGAGGATAAGTTCACCCAAAGATGGAGTGTTCCTACGGTGGACGCAGCCATCTCTTCTGTGAACAAATCACTGACATGTCCAGTAGATAATGTTCAAATGTTCAAGGATCCAATAGATAAAAAATTGGAGTCCTTGTTAAAATCTGCTTTTTCCACAGCAGGGGCGGTTACACAGCCAGCAGTGGCAGCCATTGGGGTTTGCCAAGCTTTGAAGGATCAGATGAAACTGATCTTAAGGGATTTGCCAGACCAGCAAGCCCAGGCTCTGGCTGATCTGCCTAGAGCATTATGCTTTGCGGTTGACGCCCTTAAGGATTCCATCCATCAGGCCTCCCGCCTTACGCTGTCTTTGGTACATATGCGTAGACTTCTGTGGTTTAAGAACTGGTCTGCTGAAGCTCCCTGTAAGAAGCTCCTAGTTAGCTTCCCATTTCATGGTGAACGCCTATTTGGCAAAGACCTGGATAAGTATATCCAGAAGATTTCCAGTGGTAAAAGTACTCTCTTACAGGTTAAAAGGAGGTCTAGAGGTCCATCTTTTAAGAGGCCTACCTCTCCAATCCCTGGGACATCTGCTGCTAAGCAGTTCCGACGGCCTCCTCGGTCAAACTCCGGAGGTTAAAATCAGGGACAATCACAGGGTAACAAAAAACCCTGGATCCGAAGAGGTACTAAACCAGCCTCCAAGTCAAGCCTATGAAGGGCTGCCTCCACTCAAACGGGTGGGGGGAAGACTTCGGTTGTTCGCAGAGACCTGGTGGGAGACGATCAGAGACAGATGGGTGCTCTCCGCTGTAACTCTGGGATACAAATTGGAGTTAAGAGAGTCTCCTCCTTCCCATTTTATGTGGTCAGGCATGCCAAATGACCCTCTAAAAAGGAGGTCTCTCCTGTTGGCGTTAGAGCAACTATTGCTCCAAGGAGTAATTATGGAGGTTCCTATGGAAGAGTGGGGGTTGGGTTTCTACTCAAACCTTTTAACAGTCCCGAAACCAAACGGGGACATAAGACCTATATTGGATCTAAAGGGTCTAAACAAATTCCTGAACATCCGATCCTTTCGGATGGAGTCGATCCGGTCGGTAGCCGCTGCCCTACTAGGGGAGGAATGGTTAGCCTCGATCGACATCAAAGATGCTTACTTGCATGTTCCCATCTTTCCAGGTCATCAAAGATTTCTACGCTTTGCGGTAGAAGGGCGCCATTTTCAGTTCAGAGCCTTACCCTTCGGTCTGGCCACAGCACCACGGGTGTTCACAAAAATTCTGGCCCCACTGTTGGCCGATCTAAGAACACGAGGTGTAACGATAATGGCATACCTAGACGACCTGTTGTTGATGGACCACTCAGTTGCCAAACTAGAGGTGGTAATTCTCAATACGATCAGGTATCTAGAATCTCACGATTGGATCATCAACCTGGACAAGTCAGCCCTACAGCCAGTCAAAAGTCTGGTGTACTTAGGGCTACGGCTGGATTCAGACCAGAGGAAGATTTTCCTACCTCAAGACAAAGTATCCTCTTTGAGGGACTTGGTCCGCCTACTTTGTGCAAAAAGACAGCCGTCCATACGCCTGTGCATGAGGCTGCTGGGAAAGATGGTAGCATCATTCGAAGCTGTGCCATACGCCCAATTCCACTCAAGGAATTTGCAGAGGGCCATACTGTCAGCCTGGAACAGAAAGGTTCAGGCTCTAGACTTCCCGATGTCCTTATCCCCTTCCGTTCGGAAGAGTCTTTGCTGGTGGTTGGTCCCCCAGAATCTCCAGAAGGGAAAATCCTTCAGTCCGATTTCCTGGAAGGTGGTCACTACAGATGCCAGCCTTATAGGCTGGGGGGCAGTACTGGAGCAATGGTCTCTCCAGGGCAGATGGTCAGATACAGAAAAGACCCTGCCCATCAATCTCTTAGAGATACGAGCAGCCCGGTATGCCCTAGTAGCATGGACATCCAGACTCCTAGGGTCCCCTGTCAGAATTCAATCAGACAATGCCACAGCAGTAGCATATATCAATCATCAAGGGGGCACCAGGAGTCGTGCAGCCCAGAGGGAAGTAAGTCACATCCTGGAATGGGCAGAAAAGCATGTCCCATGCATTTCAGCTGTCTTCATTCCAGGGGTGGAGAATTGGAAGGCGGACTTTCTGAGTCGCCAACAGTTATGCCCAGGGGAATGGTCCCTTCATCCCGAGGTCTTCCGAGCAATATGTCAGCGGTGGGGAACACCGGATGTAGATCTGCTAGCATCCAGATTCAACGCAAAGGTGGACAGATTTGTCTCCCGGACAAGGGATCCCCTCGCTTGCGGCTCGGATGCTCTGGTGTTCCCTTGGGATCAGTTCAAACTGATATATGCTTTCCCTCCGCTACAATTGTTGCCTCGACTCCTTCGCAGAGTCAGGTTGGAAAAGAAGCCGGTGATCCTGGTGGCTCCAGCGTGGCCCCGAAGGGCCTGGTACGCGGAGATTGTAAAAATGTCTGTGGGGAGTCCTTGGACCCTTCCACATCGTCCGGACCTGCTTTCGCAAGGACCGATATACCACCCTTCCTTACTAGCCCTAGGTTTGACGGCCTGGCTATTGAATCCCACATCCTAAAAAAGAGAGGTCTCTCTAACTCTGTGGTATCTACTATAATCAATGCCAGGAAGCCTGTATCCAGGCAGATTTACTATAGAGTCTGGAAGGCGTACATCACTTGGTGTGAGGCCAGGAAATGGCATCCACGTAAGTACGTTATAGGCAGAATTCTGGACTTCCTGCAGTGGGCTGTAGACAGGAAGTTTGCCTTAAGTACTATCATGGGTCAGGTTTCGGCCTTGTCAATACTATTTCAAAGGCCCCTGGCTATGCATTCACTTATCAAATCCTTTGTACAAGGGGTGACTCGTTTTATTCCACCGGTTAAAGCTCCCATATGCCCATGGGATCTAAATTTGGTTCTATCGGTTCTGCAAAAGCAGCCATTTGAACCTTTGCGGCACATTTCCTTGGTTCTACTCACCAGGAAATTGATTTTTTTTAGTAGCCATATGTTCAGCTAGAAGAGTGTCGGAATTAGCCGCCATGTCCTGTAAAGAGCCATATCTAGTCATTTATAAGGACAGAGTAGTGTTATGTCCTCATCCAGCCTTTCTTCCTAAGGTGGTATCGAGGTTTCATTTGAACCAAGATGTGGTTCTTCCTTCTTTTTTCCCCAAACCGAGCTCGGTAGAGGAAAAGTTATTACATTCCTTGGATGTAGTAAGAGCAGTTAAAGCTTATCTAAAAGCCACTGCTCAGATTCGTAGAACGGATACTTTGTTTATTCTGCCGGAAGGCCCCAGAAAGGGTCAGGCAGCATCAAAATCTACTTTAGCCAAGTGGATTCGACAGGTCATAATGCAAGCCTATGGCTTGAAAAGGAGACCGCCTCCGTTCAAAGTTAGGGCGCACTCCACGAGAGCAGTTGGAACTTCATGGGCAGTGCATCACCAGGCCTCCCTGGCTCAAATCTGTAAGGCCGCAACATGGTCTTCAGTACACACGTTTACTAGGTTCTACCAGGTGGACGTTAGAAGTCAGGAGGATATCGCCTTTGGGCGCAGTGTGTTGCAGACCGCAAAAGATCCTCATGTCTGATGGCGCCCAGCTTATGTATGGTGTATCCCCCCCCTCATTTGGCATTGCTTTGGGACGTCCCACATAGTAATGACTATGTTGCTCTGTGTCCCGTGATGTACGAGAAAGAAAATAGGATTTTTATAACAGCTTACTTGTAAAATCCTTTTCTTGGAGTACATCACGGGACACAGAGCTCCCACCCCTCTTTTTGGGGACACGTATTGCTTTGCTACAAAACTGAGGTACTCCCGGATGGGAGGGGCTTATATAGGGGAGGGTACTTCCGGTCTTGGAAGTTGCCAGTGCCAGCACCTGAAGGTAATCTATATAACCCACATAGTAATGACTGTCGCTCTGTGTCCCGTGATGTACTCCAAGAAAAGGATTTTACAGGTAAGCTGTTATAAAAATCCTATTTACTCTTTCGTCCATGGACCGACACAGCTTCTCTATTGACAAAGTGGGTATTATCCGTTAATTAGGAGTGACTAGGCAGAAAAACTTGTAAAAAGTGTTGCATCACACCTTCTACAGTACCGCCCAGGGGGCGGACCCTCTGGGTATACCCTCTCAGTCTGCACATCGCAGATCAGTTTTTTTCTGTCTAGCAAGGAGTAGGACATGGCTCCCTTCGGGCTCATTGGTCCGGGGAAAAAAGATATATATATTTTTTATTTTTTTGCTACATTTGTTGTTTCCTGCGATCTTCGATCAACTGCCGACTGGGTGACAGGCTGGATCCTCGATCCTTGTAGTCTCCCCAGTTTCGGCCATCGAGCGTGTGCCGACCCTAGCTACGCGCTGGGTTTTCCACGACATGCCCGTCGCTCCACGGGTGGCTGGTGAGCCTACGCTCCAGGGCCTGCATCGGACCGCTCAGCTTCGGCTGACCTTACGGCCGAGTCGCAGCAGCCTGGCCGGTGAGCTTACGCTCCAAGGCTTGCATCGGACCGCTCAGCTTCGGCTGACCTTACGGCCGAGTCGCAGCAGCCTGTCCGGTGAGCGTCATGCTCCAGGGCATACATATGATCGTCCCTTCTGGGTCCAATCACAGCATGCCTGGCCAACAGTCACCTTCCGTGCGCGGACGATGATCTGTTTGGAATGTCTTCCAGCAGAATACATGCAGGATAGGTAAGTAAAACTCCCCTGCCTCGGCTGGGTGATTTAGCTGGACATTCCTGGAGAGATCAAGTAAGTGGTTGTGGCCCCTTTCTTCCCTCTCTCCCTGCCTTTCCCTCCTCCCTGGGCTTCTAGCTAAAGGTTGCTGGGTGCTGGGGGTCACCTAGGGGGTCCCACTGGAGCGGGGCTGGCTGTAACTAACATTTAAAAGAAATGTCATTTTTGCTTACCTGTGTTTCTGTGTCTCCATGCTGTCGGCGGCCATTTTGAGGTGGTCCATGCCAAGTTTGGCCTCTTGTAACTGCCTGGCGGCCATCTTCCTGTAGTTCGGCCACACCCACTGGCCCCTATCAGGTGATCGGCGGCCATGTTTGTCCACCCTGTATGCAGATATTGCCGTTCGGCGGCCATCTTTTTTGTGGGCTATGGCTGCCTGACCTCTATCTTCTGTCGGCGGCCATTTTCTTAGAGCCCACATTATCTTCCATACAGACGGTTTTGGCAACCATTTTGCGAGAGCCTCCGGCCTCTAGGGTGCATTACACTGGCGCGAAAATTCACACAGGAAGTGCTGATAAAAGAAGCAGACTGACACAGCAGCAAGGGGACAGCATCATAGGCGCAGCATAGCAGTACCTATCCAGGGTGGTGAGTCCTCTGGGTAACCCAGCATCTCTGCAGCGCAGGAGGGTGGCCTATTGATATCTTGCCTGGAGCCCTGTGAGTGTCAGCGTGTGGTCAGCATGGCATCTGAGCCAGATGTCTTCTCCCCTGAAACACCAGATTTAGCAGCTGGTGTCCCTGAGGTGTCTATGGACGCTATGTCGGCAATCCTAGAGGCGTTTGCTGCCAGGGTGGAAGCAGCACACGGGAATACAGGGGGTAATAAACGCCCCCGTCCCCTGCAATCTTCTGGGGATATTTCTGATGCAGAACCAGGTCCAGCTACGGCTCATGGCCCAGATTCTGATGCATCAGAGACTGCAGACCGTGACCGATCGGACAGTGAGGAGGACTCCAAGTCCAGGTCAGTACGCGAGACGGCTTTGGTATCTGACCTTATTACTGCAGTGCGGGATACGCTAAAGTTGGAAAGGACTGAAGAAGTAGCAGATACTCCAGTCCCCTTTGGGTTTCGTAAACCTGCCCGCACTGCTAAGGTGTTCCCTTGTGTGTCTTATTTTGACAAACTCTTATACAAGGAATGGGAGAACCCACTGAGGGTCTTTACAGCCCCAAAGAGGTTTGCAGTACGGTACCCCTTTGAGGAGAGTTTTCTGAAGATATGGACCTCTCCCCCTATAGTGGACCCTTCGGTGTCCAGACTTAATAGAGCCACCACTATTCCAGTAGAAGGGGCTCCTGTTTTCAAGGACCCTGTGGATAAGAAGGCTGAAGCACTCGCTCGCTACCTATACTCAGTGGTAGGCTCAGCAGTACGCCCGGCATTGGCGGGGGCCCTAGTGTCTCAGACACTTACTGAATGGGCAAAATTGCTACTCCAGGGGTTAAAGGACCGAGATGCTCCTCCTAATGAGATAACTTTGGCCGACCAGTTGGTCCAGGGCCTTAAGTTTGTCTGCGAGTCAGACATGGATACTATTCCCCTGCTGTCAAGAGCTTTGGTTTATGCAGTAGCAATACGCCGCCTGATCTGGCTAAAGGGCTGGTCTGCGGACCAGACTTCCAAGAAAGCCCTATTGGATCTGCCTTTTAAGGGCGACAGACTTTTTGGGGCTTCTCTGGATGACATCATCAAGGATGCTACAGGAGGTAAAAGCACTTTGCTTCCCCAAACTAGCAAGGGTAGGGGACCACGCCAAGGGCAAGGGCCCTCCTTTACTGCACGTAAGCGGTTTTTTCGCCCTCTTAAGGCGACAGGGAAAAGACCCCAGGCCGATAAAGCGCCTGCCCAAGGACAAAAGCGTCCTTGGTCCCGCAGACCCAACAAGCCTGTGGACAAATCTGCGTCCACATGAAGGTCCGCCCCCACCCAGCTCTCGGGTGGGGGGACGTCTTCGCAAATTCGCGACTCAGTGGACTGCTCTAGTCTCCGACAGGTGGGTTTGCGAAGTAATCTCCTCAGGCTACAAGATAGAATTTCTCTCTTGTCCACCAGACAGATTCATCACCTCCAATCTCCAGCTACTACCGACCCGTCGGGAGGCCCTGTATGGGGCGGTCCAGGGTCTACTGGAACGCGGGGTAGTTATTCCAGTTCCAGAACAGGAACGGGGTCAGGGTTTTTACTCAAATCTGTTCATTGTGCCAAAGAAGGAGGGGGTTCGTCCAATCTTGGATCTCAGAGCCCTCAATTGCTTTGTGAAGGTACAAAGATTTCGGATGGAGTCGGTTCGATCCGTAGTCACGGCTCTCCATCCGGGGGACTTTCTGGCCTCCTTGGACATCAAGGACGCATACCTGCATGTCCCCATATACTCCAGACACCAGAGGTTTCTGCGATTTGCTATCGGGAAGAACCACTACCAGTTTGTGGCCCTCCCGTTTGGCCTTGCCTCAGCACCCAGGACGTTCACCAAGGTGCTCGCTCCGATTCTGGCACTTCTAAGACAGCGGGGTATCGCTATCACAGGTTACTTGGACGACCTTCTGCTGAAGGGCCCTTCAAGCTCAGAATTAGAGGTAAGCGTGTCCATTACCTGTCAGACTCTTCGAGACTGTGGTTGGATACTAAACACGCAAAAGTCAGTATTGGTGCCCACTCAACGCCTAGTGTACCTGGGGTTGATTCTGGATTCCTCAGAGGCAAAGGTATTCCTCCCTGTGGAGAAGTTGCAGACCCTCCGGGCTGCAGTACGGCAGCTGACTTCCAGGAATTGGTCGTCACTCCGTTTTTGCATGCGAGTGTTGGGCCTCATGGTAGCCTCCTTCGAGGCGGTCCCATATGCTCAATACCACACTCGAGTGTTACAGAGGGAAGTTCTGTCCAGATGGAACAGATGCCCTTCATCTCTGGATTATCAAATCCGAGTGAGCCACCTAGTCAGGAGATCCCTGGTATGGTGGCTGACAGCACCGGCTCTAATGGCCGGGAAGTCATTTCTTCCGGTTTACTGGATAGTGATCACGACGGACGCCAGCCTTACAGGTTGGGGGGAGTCTGGGGTGTCCAGTCGGCGCAAGGTCGCTGGACCCCAGAGGAAGCCCTCCTGCCGATCAATGTCCTGGAGATCCGGGCGATCAAGCTGTGCCTCTTCAAATGGTCTCAGAGACTGCAAGGGCGTCCAGTCAGGATCCAGTCAGACAACGCCACAGCAGTGGCATATGTCAATCATCAAGGAGGAACAAGAAGCTCAGCTGCAGCATCGGAGATCGCTCGCATCCTGAAGTGGGCAGAGAGGAGCGTACCGGCACTGTCGGCCGTGTACATCCTGGGTGTGGAAAACTGGCAGGCGGACTACCTGAGCCGCCAGATGCTGGACCAGGGAGAATGGTCCTTACACCCGGAGGTGTTCCAACTCCTCTGCCAAAGATGGGGCACACCAGACGTAGATCTTCTGGCTTCCCGACTCAATCGGAAGGTATTGAGGTTTGTGGCCCGGTCAAGAGACCCATGGGCAGACGCAACGGACGCGTTGGTAGCATCGTGGGGCCAGTATCGGCTAATCTATGCCTTCCCTCCCTTAAGGCTTCTTCCTCTTCTGCTCCGCAGAGTGGAGGCAGAGGGAATTCCAATGATCCTAATCGCTCCAGATTGGCATCAGCGTCCTTGGTACGCCGATCTAGTACGTCTGGTAGCAGACGTCCCCTGGCGCCTACCACTACGGAAGGACCTGCTGTCGCAAGGTCCCATATTCCATCCTGCTTTACAGTCATTGGCTTTAACGGCATGGCTGTTGAGAACCAGGTACTGAGAGACCGGGGCCTGTCAGACTCAGTAATTTCTACTATGAGAAGTGCTCGGAAACCGTCCTCTAGGAAGGTCTATCACCGCACTTGGAGGGCCTACATCTCCATGTGTGAGGAAATGAAATGGCATCCGCGTACCTATTTGGTTTCCAGAATCCTGCTGTTTTTACAGCATGGGGTAGACCAAAGGCTTGCCCTAAGTACGATTAAGGGACAGATATCTGCCCTGGCTGTCTTTTTTCAGCGACCCCTGGCGACTCACTCTCTCGTGAGTACATTTGTGCAGGGGGTTTGACATGTGGCCCCTCCGGTCCGCCCCCCGTTACCTCCGTGGGACTTGAACCTGGTCCTCTCGGTGCTTCAGAAGGCACCGTTTGAGAATATTAGAGATATTCCCCTGTTGACACTTTCTCAGTGGTCTTTTTGGTGGCTGTTACGTCAGTTAGACGAGTCTCTGAGCTGGCAGCCTTGTCCTGCAAGGCTCCCTATTTGATTTTCCACAAGGATAAGGTGGTGCTGCGGCCGCAGCCTTCCTTTCTTCCGAAGGTCGTTTCGGCTTTTCATCTCAACGAAGACATTGTACTTCCATCCTTGTGTCCTCAGCCGTCGAATCCTAAGGAGTCGGCGTTGCATTCCTTGGACGTTGTCCGAGCTTTGAGAGTATACATATCTGCTACTTCCCTGTTCCGGAAGTCAGACTCACTGTTTGTTTCGGTGGCTGGTCCCAAGAAGGGCCAAGCAGTCTCATCGGCCACCATCTCTAGGTGGATCCGACAGATAGTAATCCAGGCTTACGCCTTAAAGGGTCAGGCGCCCCCCTTTCCTGTCACGGCGCATTCGACCAGGGCAATAGGTGCCTCTTGGGCTTTCCGACATCAAGCGTCTGTTTCCCAACTATGTAAAGCGGCGACTTGGTCGTCCGCTCACACTTTCACAAAATTCTACAAAGTTGATGTAGGTGCATCTTCGGATGCCTCTTTCGGCCGCAAGGTTTTGCAGGCGGCTGTTTAGAGTTGCAACTCCTCCGTTGGAGGAGTGCTGTTTTGTGTTTTGGGGTGAAGTTTGTTTTTATGCTGTTACCACCCCTCGTTTTTTCTCTGACACTGCTTTGGGACGTCCCACTTTGTCAATAGAGAAGCTGTGTCGATCCATGGACGAAAGAGTAAATAGGATTTTTTACTCACCGTAAAATCCTTTTCTCTGAGTCCATGGACCGACACAGCACCCACCCCTCCTTTTTAAGTTTGTACTGCTTTTTGACGAACTGATCTGCGATGTGCAGACTGAGAGGGTATACCCAGAGGGTCCGCCCCCTGGGCGGTACTGTAGAAGGTGTGATGCAACACTTTTTACAAGTTTTTCTGCCTAGTCACTCCTAATTAACGGATAATACCCACTTTGTCAATAGAGAAGCTGTGTCGGTCCATGGACTCAGAGAAAAGGATTTTACGGTGAGTAAAAAATCCTATTTTTATCATTTTAAACAAATAATGATTGTGTTTTGTTGCACCAGATCTGAGAGTTTAGTGACAAAACAAAGGTAATACCAGATTGATAATTGAATAGGGTTAAATTCTACACTTTTGTAAGTGCTCAAGTCTGTGGTAGGAAGCATGAGCTGATATTTCCAACAAGGCTCATAGTATACCAGTTTGTTTCCATTTCTATCCTCCCCAATAGTGAGCTATGAACAGCAGCTGTTTAATTGTACCTTGTGCTCGGGGGCTGTGATCAGTTCATGGGCTTCCAAACAGGATGATATATTAGGTTTGGCATAGAAGGTCTTCTGTATTTTGCTTCTTTTACCGTGGGGATTATGAAAGCTTCCTTAGCTTTTACCTAAAAATCAAGTCTACAGACTCACAAAGCTGAAATTGACTTGGGTAGACCATACATTATGCGATTTTCTTTCCTTCAACCATCTCAAAAGTTAACTGCTTGTTTTGCATAGAGGTGGAGAATAAGGCGATATACTTGCCTTATTCCTCTCTCTTTGTAGCCGTCACTCTCCTCTGCTGTCTGACACTGCAGAATGGAGATGGGCCCTTGGAGTCCCCACTTAAATTGCAGGACTGCTGGACCTGCTATATACAGGATGATGTCAGTGAGTTGTGATTGTTTGGAGACTGAAGGAAAAAGGCTTTGAGGACCGATCTCAAGAAGAGAAGGAAGCCTATGGGAGCAAGTAATAGGCCAAGTATACAGTATCACCTGGTTTTTCATCTTAGACCCCTTTCACACGATCGTCCTCCTGTCTGTTTTTTCATGTGGATCTGATCGGGCCACCCATTGACTTCTAAGGGGAGGCGGGTGTCAGCGGCTATGTGTCCGCTGACACCCGCCCGCCATCCGAGTTGACAAGGTCCGCTCAAAACAGACATTTGTCGATGCGTTCGCCATCCGTCCAGTGGATTGGATGAAAACGGACAGGCGGTCCGTTTTCATCCGATCTCCCCATAGAGGAGAGCGGGGGTCTGACGGGTCCATCTCTGCACAGTGAGCGGAGATGGACCTGTCATCCGCCTGCTCAGCGGGGAACAACGGAGCGATCCCTCTGAGTCCGTCAAAACGGATCCGCTCCGTGTGAATAGGGCCTTAGGCAAAATCAAAAGTGAACCCTTATAGTGGGGAAGGGGACCCACTGCATGGGTAAATCTTTTTTTTTTTTTTTCCCCCAGGAGTTCAGCGTTAACAAACTGTATTGTTTTGAAAAGGATTGAACTTTGTGAATACAATTAAGAACATGAAAGAACGGACTGGAATGTTTTCTGCACAGCTAGAAATGCTTTCATGTTTATCGAGATTCTACATTTAGACTAAAAAAAACTCAAATCGTTGAATGGTTGATAAATACAAACGTTCCCTTTTTAACTTTTACTTTGACATTTCAATTTCTTGTAATTCTTCCCTTGGCTTCTGTGTGCCAGCATGGTCAGCAGCTGTTGTGGCCTGGGGTTAGGGAAAGTCTCAGGGCATACGGTACTTAGCATAGTGCCAGCCTCCAAGTATGATGTTATCAGTAAAGATGGCTGTGCCCAGGGCCTACCACAGCTATTGAGAAAGCAGCAGCAAGCTGCAGGTTATTATCGCTGTAATTGTACATGAATATGTTTTATTATTTTACTTTGTGTTTGAAATAATGTACATTACATATTTATTACATGTATTTATATAGCTCAGAAAATTGTATGCAGCGCTTTGGATATACACTTTATTAGGTACACCTTGCTAGTACCAGGTTGGAACCCATTTTGCCTTCCGAACTGCCCAAATCTTTTGTGGCATAGATTCAACAAGGTGTTGGAGACATTCCTCAGAGATTTTTTTTGTCCATATTGACATGATAGAATCATGCAGTTGCTGCAGATTTGTTAGCTGCACATCCATGATGCAAATCTCCTGTTCCACCACATCTCAAAGGCTCTATTGTATTGAGATCTGGTGACTGTGGAGGCCATTGGAGTACAGTGACCTCATTGTCATGTTCAAGAAACCAGTGGTGAGATGATTTGAGCTTTGTGACATGGTGCATTATCCTGCTGGAAGGAGCCATCAGAAGATGGGTACACTGTAGTTATAAAGGGATGGACATGGTCAGCAACAATGCTCAGGTAGGCCGTGATGTTTAAACAATGCTCAATTGGTACTAAGGGGGGGTGTGCCAAGTAAATATTCCCCACACCATTACCCCACCACCAGCCTGAACCGTTGATACAAGGCAGGATGGATCCATGCTTTCGTGTTTACACCAAATTCTGACCTTACCATCTGAATGTTGTAGCTGAAATCGAGACTCATCAGACAAGGCAACATTTTTCCAATCTTCTATTGTCCAATTTTGGTGAGCCTGTGCCAATTGTAGTTTCCTGTTCTTAACTGACAGGAGTGGCACCCGGTGTGGTCTTCTGCTGCTTTGTTTCCATCAGAGATGGTATTCTGCATACCTTGGTTGTAACGAGTGGTTATTCGAGTCACTGTTGCCTTTCTATCATCTCAAACCAGTCTGCCCATTCTCCTCTGATATCAACAAAGCATTTTCCTCCACACAACAGCCGCTCACTGGATATTTTCTCTTTTTCGGACCATTCTCTGTAAACCCTAGAGATGGTTGTGTGTGAAAATTTTCCAGTAGATCAGCAGTTTTTTAAATGCTCAGACGAGCCCATCTGGCACCAACAAACATGACATGTTCAAAGTCACCTAAATCCCCTTTCTTCCCCATTCTGATGCTCAGTTAGCAGTTTGTGTTACCAAGCAATTGAACAGCTGTACCTAATAAAGTGGGCGTTGAGTGTATATTGTACATTCATATGTCCCTGTCCTCAAGGAGCTTACAATCTAAGGTCCCTAACTCACATTCATACACATACTAGGGCTAATTTAGACAGGAGCCAATTAACCTACCAGCATGTCTTTGGATGCACAGGGAGAACAGACAAACTGTGCAGGTAGTGCCTTGACTGGGATTGGAACTGAAGACCCTAGTACCGCCAGGTGGAAGTGCTAAGCCACTGCTGCACTTACATTTATAGACATTTATGTGTACACCTTATGCACACTTGGAGTACATTTTTTTTACTTTTAAGTGCGTTCAGAGGAGCTGGGCAAATGCCTAGTGTGCATGAAGTCTGTATAAATATTCATAACTTCCAAGTGCCCTTCATTTGTAGGGAGAGTTTTCCTGCCCCTATTTCCCCCCTTTTGTTTTTTACCTAACAAACATCCCTCGACTATTGCAACTCTTACCTATTCCCTTTTAGTCGATTATGAATGTTACTACTAACCGCTCAGTGTCTCCCACCCCTCTCTGCTAATCCCTCCACTGGCTTCTGATTACCCAACAAATAAAATTCTAAATACTAACAACAACATACAGAGCCATTTACAACTCTGCCCCCAGCTACATCCCCAGTCTTGTCTCAGTGTATCTGATGATCCTATGAGAAAAAGGGTACACCATTTTTTGCAAAATAATTCTTCATGGTCCATGTAACTGTGGGGGTGGAAAGGGTGCCCTTTGCCTACATTGTGCTACATTTTAGAAAGTTGGGAGTTACGCACATAATAGTTCAAATATGTTTTCCTTCAAAAATCATAAAATAATTTTGCGGTTTAACTTTTGTTTATATGTCTCTACCTAGTTGGTTCGGCTGAAAGGTAAAAACAGGCTTGTGTTTCAAGTGCCTGCTCTGTACTTTGGTAGAAGATGGTAAGCACTTATTGTGGTCTTCTCTAGTGCGTCAATATGTTGTCCGAAGAGCAGGAGAGAAGTTGGGACAGTAAAGCAAAGTCTGTTGTATTGCAAGCTGTGAATAGTGGTAATGAGAGAAAGTGTGTAAGGGGACACTATTAAAAATAAACTTATAACCTATTACCAATCAACTTATATCAATAAACATGTGATGCCATAGAATGCAATAATTAGAGCATAGATAAACAATACCGTGACATATTCATAAATTGCTAAGTGCTAAATTGATAGTGCAACACATAAACCAAAGTGATAAAAAAATGTCCTCTGGGAACAGTTCATATAGTCTTCAAAATTAAGTCTTCAACATGGTAAGATGTGGGAGACCATCACCAGCTTAGCACATATCCCAGAACACCGCAAAGTGCTCAGTAGGATGTCCTACTCACCAGAATACCATGACCCCTTTAACTAAAAAGAGGGTGAATTGGCCCTTTTAGTGGTTGAATTCTGGATCCTGTTTGGTTATTCTCTGAAGTAGATCAAGAATCTCTCCTCTCCACCATAAAATCACATTAAAATGAGAAAAAAAAGGGAAACCAATAGCGTGATACAATTTATTATAAAATAGTATAAAAACATAAAAATGTATGCCTGCATGTGTAGGTGCCTAAACCTGGCACTGAGGATAGCCCGCATTCAATGTTGAAGGAAACCGCTGCCGCCCGGCTCAAGCTCAAGGGCCGGCGTGCGTTTCCCGGCCCAATTACAAAAACCGGAAGTCAGAGACCCGGACGTGACCGGAAATGCGCCTTGACGTACGTTTCTTCTTGCAACGTCATCAGGAAGCGTCCCGGTCATTTAATGATTGGATCATAAATACCGCGGGAGCAGGATGCGATTGGTGGGGTTAATTTTCCCACATAACCCAATCGCTTCCATGAGATATGTCCCACATTAATTATTGTATATAGCAATTATAACATAACAGACATTAACCGCTTGCCGACCGCCGCACGCAGATATACGTCTGCAGCATGGCACGGGCAGGCAAAAGGATGTATATATACGTCCCCTTTAAGAAGCGAGCTCCGTGAGCCCGACCGCGGTTCCCGCGGACTCGAACGCCGTGGGCATCTCCCCGTTCTACCTAGTGACAAGGACACTGATCACCGCTTCCTGTAATCTGAAGCAGTGATCACTGCCGTGTCACACGCAGCACATCCCCCCTACAGTCAGAAGCACTCCCCAGGACACGCTTAACCCCTACAGCGCCACCTAGTGGTTAACCCCTTCACTGCCAGTGTCATTTTCACAATAATCAGTGCATTTTTATAGCACTGATCGCTGTAAAAATTACAATGGTCCCAAAATAATGTCAAAAGTGTCCGATGTGTGTCCATAATGTTGCAGTCACGAAAAAAACGCTGATCGCTGCCATTACTAGTAAAAAAAAAAAATATTAATAAAAATGCCATGAATTTATCCCCTATTTTGTAGACGCTATAACTTTTGCACAAACCAATGAATAAATGCTTATTGCGATTTTTTTTTTTTTTTTTTACCAAAAATATGTAGAAGAATACATATTGGCCTAAACTGAGGAAAAATAATGTTTTTTTATATATTTTTGGGGATATTTATTATAGCAAAACGTAAAAAATATTGCATTGTTTTCAAAATTGTCGCTCTATTTTTGTTTATAGCGCAAAAAATAAAAACCGCAGAGGTGATCAAATACCACCAAAAGAAAGCTCTATTTGTGGGGAAAAAAAAGAACATCAATTTTGTTCGGCAGCCACGTCGCATGACCACGCAATTGTCAGTTAAAGCGACGCAGTGCCGAATCGCAAAAAGTGGCCTGGTCTTTGGCCAGCAAAATGGTCCGGGTCTGAAGTGGTTAACATTGATATAAAAAGACACATATATACGAACCCATCCCTAATAAAACTGTAGCGCCCCCCCCCCAATATTTGGGGGCGCTATGTGGAAATTTAAGGGCGGTCTGAGCCAGTAGTTGAGCTCAGACCAATTATCATTCAATTGTTCTGTTCTGGGTGTGATGCTGCCTGGCAGTAGTGTTTTTCTTTGCCTGCAGGTGGCACTGTCACCGCCGGTGTAGGTTAAACTATGGGGAGGGTATCACAGCACCTTGGGTGTCCTCTCTCGGCAACCGTGCAGTGGGCGTGGTCTACCCACTGTGCATGCTGGGAGACGGTACAAAAGGAGCACACGCCATTTGGCGTCGGGCGATTCCAGGGGGACCCCAAGGCGTTCAGGGGGACCTCAGCGACCTCTGGTCCAGTGAGTGTACCTCGTGGCCCGCATGACACTAGGTGCGCTAGTGTGCTTAGGCCTTGGGCACCTTCAGCCCGAGGCCCTGTTGCTGTCTTGTAGGCCCAGCTCCGCTGGCAAGGGCCTACGCTTCAGAGAAGGATCCCATGCTGACCGTTTGTAGGGGGCCCATCTGTAGAAAAGGAATTCCAGGGGAAGAACAGTCCCGGCGGAGACTAGCGACAATACTGCTGTCTCGGGGAGAGGCCTGGAGACCTGCCTAGAGGGGGATCCATCATCTCTGATATCTGTGCTCCATCCCGGCTGCTAGGACTGCTCTCAGGGACTATCTGGGTGAGCAATACCCACTCAGGCTTGAGTGGCGACGAGTGTAGATACTGGATTTAAGTGTTGCGTGCCTGAACCTTCCCCTACGTCTTTCAACTTCTCTGTTCTTGCTTTCCTCAAAGTTATCTCAAAGTGGATGAGAATAAAGCCTTGCTGATTAGGTTTTACTCATGTGTGGACATTGGCCTTATTCCTGGAAGATATTGGTGTACCTAGACAACGGAGCTGAAGGATCCACTCGTGGCTGAAGACCCAAAGTAAATGAAATCGGTGGTTCCCATTTAATACCTAAATGTGAATCTGGAGCACCGGAGCTACAAAACCTTATGGTTAGAAGTGGACACCAAGTACATTGTCAACTAAAAGTGAAAATACATGTAAAAATAAGGAAGGGAGGCGCCATATGTGTTTCTAAATGAAGATGTATGAATAGATGCAAATGTGAAAAAAAGTGAATATAACAGGTGTTATAATACTGTGAATAGGTGAAACAAATATAAAAAAAATATTGAAACTAAAAAAAATACCCACTCTATAAGATGACATATGTGCTCAACCTCATGTGGATGCGTTTTTAAGGGATGGGTGGTTTGTGGTCCTAGTGGCTGCTCACCAGCAACTGTGGGGTCTTGCTGGAGTTTTTGGACGTTTGGTTGTTAGAAAATAAAAATCTTTTGAAAAGTCTGTACATGCTGGTGTGTGTGGTGCTCCCATCCTTTCCAATCTTCAATATAGCATTGCCAGGAAAGGCAGGTGGAAGGAGTATGTAGCTTGTTTTGTAGAGTATGTCGTTTTGTATGTAGCATGTTTAATAGAGTGGCCCTTTAAATATTTTAGTGCATGCCATGGTGGTGTAAGCGATGTAAACATGAAATGAAAATTTGCCTACCTAATGGCATGTATTTTTACACCTGTGGTAAGCAGATTCACATCCCGCAGCCACCAAAGTGTGCACACTGAATCCAGCTGTCCGCAGGAATTTTCCTAATGTTAGTGGTTGTGGGGGTGGCACAGTAAGGTGATTGCTAAGCATGGTGTATACCTCCAAGAACGTTACGCTGCTGTGTTTATGGAAAAACGTGTCATAACAGAGTTAGTCAGTCATATGTATGAAAGAAAAAAAAGTCTCTACTGCAAGTATGTGATTGATATACAACTGGTGTATAAACAGAATTACAGGTGTGTCTGCAGTTTGTGTTAAAGGGGACCTGGATTCTATAATGAGGAGTTCACCTTTACCAAAAACTGCCTATGCAGATAAGGAGTGTCTGTAGATAAAAACAAACTATGCAGCTCTGACTAAAGATAAATAATGCCCCCTATAGGTGTAGGTCATTTACATACCATACCTCCTAAAGCCTGATTGGAATACTCCCAGGACGTTGCTGAGTGAGGCCTAGTCATCACTGCTCACCTCAACCATCACAGGAGTGAGCTCTCAAATGCTGAGCTAAGAGCTACTACATCAGGGGTGAGAAAAGAGTATGTAAGGGGGTTTAAATCAGAGAAAAAACTCACTCCTTTGATGGTGGCAGAGAGCAGTAACAACTAGGCCAAGCAACGTCCTGGGAGTATTCTAGTCAGGCTTCGGGGGGTATAGTGCATCCGTAAAGTATTCACAGCGCTTCACTTTTTTCACATTTTGTTGTGTTACAGCCTTATTCCAAAATGCATTACATTCATTATTTTCCTCCAAATTCTACAAACTATACCCCATAATGACTACCTGAAAGAAGTTTCTTAAAATCTTTGCAAATGTATTAAAAATAAAAATCACATGTAAATACATATTCACAGTCTTTCCTCTTCTACTTTGTTGAAGCACCTTTGGCACCAATTACAAAAGCAAGTCTTTTTCAGTGTGATGCTACAAGCTTGGCACACCTATTTTTGGGCAGTTTCTCCCATTCTTCATTGCAGGACCTCTCAAGCTCCATCCGGTTGTATTGGGAGCATCGGTGCACAGCTATTTTGAGATTTCTCTAGAGATGTTCAATCGGGTTCAAGTCTGGGCTCTGGCTGCACCACTCAAGGACATTTACAGAGTTGTCCCGTAGCCACTCCTTTGTTATCTTGGCTGTGTGCTTAGGGTCGTTGTCCTGTTGGAAGATGAACCTTCGCCCCATTCTGAGGTCCAAGAGTGCTCTGGAGCAGGTTTTCATCAAGGATGTCTCTGTACATTGCTGCATTCATCTTTCCCTCAATCCTGACAAGACTCCCAGTTCCTGCCACTGAATAAAAAAAAACACAACATGATGCTGCCACCACCATGCTTCACTGTAGGGATGGTATTGGCCAGGTGATGAGTGGTGCCTGGTTTTCTCCAGACATGACGCTTGCCATTCAGGCCAAAGAGTTCAATCTTTGTTTCATCAGACCAGAGAATTTTGTTTCTCATGGTCTGAAAGTCCTTCAGGTGCCTTTTGGCAAACTCCAGGTGGGCTTGATGTGCCTTTTACCGAGGAGTGTCTTCAATCTGGTCACTCTACTATACAGGCCTGATTGGTGGAGATCTGCAGAGATGGTTGTTCTTCTTGAAAGTTCTCCTCTCTGCACAGAGAAACGCTATAGCTCTGTCAGAGTGACCATCGGATTCTTGCTCGCCTCCCTGACTAAGACCCTTCTCCACCGATCGCTCAGTTTGGTCAGGTGGCCCGCTCTATGAAGAGTCCTTGTGGTTCCAAACTACTTCCATTTACGGATGATGGAGGCCACTGTGCTTATTGGGACCTTCAATGCTGCAGACCTTTTTCTGTACCCTTCCTCAGATCTGTGCCTCCATACAATCCTGTCTCGGAGGTCTACAGACAATTCCTTGGACTGCATGGCTTGGGTTGTGCTCTGACATGCACTGTTATCTGTAGGACATTATATAGACAGGTGTGTGCCTTTCCAAATCATGTCCAATCAACTGAATTTACCACAGGTGGACTCCAATCAAGTTGTAGAAACGTCTCAAGGATGATCAGTGGAAACAGGAGCACCTGAGCTCAATTCTGAGTGTCATGGCAAAGGCTGTGAATACTTATGTACATGGGATTTTTTTGTTTTTTATATTTATTAAATTTGCAAATATTTCAAACAAACTTCTTTCATGTTGTCATTATGGAGTATTGTTTGTAGAATTTTGAGGAAAATAATGAATTTAATCCATTTTGGAATAAGGCTGTAACATAAAATGTGGAAAAAGTGAAGCGCTGTGAAATGATGCGGAGAGGCCCCCAATGGACTAGACAGAGGACTCGAAGGCTGCATTCACACCTGAGCGTATCATTTTCAGCCGGAAAGTCGCATATTTTACCTCGATTTATGTACAGGTCAAAAGGTCACCAATGTTTAAAGCAGAAAAACGCCTGTAATCTGCCCAATAAATAGCTCATGTACTTTTTTGAGCTTCGGGCATTTTGCTTCAGGCGACAGAACGCTCAGATGTGAACAGGAGCCATTTAAATGAATGGGGTTTTGCTTGTTGGGTGTTTTTGAACTTTTGAGATGAGCGTTTTACGAGCTGAAAACGCTCAGGTGTGAATGCAGCCTAAACTGCCTGATGGTGCAGCTGGTGTAGTCAGGTGGCGCGCTGGATGTGACGTCACTAACACAGAGCAATGTCGGGCCGACTCGCCACAATGAGGCATGGAACGCAGATACAGTGGTCGAGCAGATGGAAAGCTGTCGGCAGGCTTTGGTCGTCATAACATGTTTCGGGCATGGCCCTTTTTTCCCAAACCATGGCATAGACATTTTTATGACTTTTCTGAGGAATGCCTCAAATGGTTTTTAGCCAATACTCCCCCCCGCCTGGATTAGGAGGAATCTTTTGTTGTTTGTTTGACCTTTTTGGTTGTGCTGTTCCAATGGTTAGTTGATTTATGGTAGAAGGAGGATTTTACATTTCTAGGTTGTTTTTACTACTTGCTATAATGGAGCTCTTGAGCAAGTGTGGGGGGATACCTACTAGAGGGAGCTGGTTCCTTTTTGATTTGCATGGTGTCCAAACCCCATGTAAGTGGCAATCTATCCCCCATGTAAAGCAAACTGTAGTGTCTGTTAAAGACTTTTGTCTTTCAACAAATCTTGAGATCTTATGGTGAGCAAAAAACAAAATCCTTGTTGCTAACAGAATAGCTTTCTGATGCCGAGATGCTCGGAATTTCCGATGGAAAAGTCAGACGGAATTTTTTCATCGGATATTCCGACTGTGTGTATGCCCCATCGGACTTTTTCCGTCGGAAACTCCGACGGAATTGGATCGAGAACATGTTCTTAATTTTTCCGATTGGAAAAAATTTCTATCGGAATTTCCATCCGTCTGGATGCAATGCTGACGGACTAAAAACCTTGCATGCTTGGAAGCATAGAACTTAATTTTCTCGACTCGTCGTAGTGTTTTACGTTACCGCGTTCATTCTTGGCGGTCGGATTTTAGTGTGACCGTGTGTATGCAAGACAGCTTGAGCGGAATTCCGTCGGAAGAACCCGTCGGAGTTTATTCAGATGGAAATTCCGCTCGTGTGTACAAAGCATAAGGCCCCTTTCACACGTACAGACCATATGTCCGCTTTTTCATCCATTAGTTTACAGATGAAAAAGGGACATACATTGGTCCCTATGAGATCGCGGGTGTCAGCGGATGAAACATCCGCTGACACCCAATCTCATCCGTGTCCGCAATGCTCCGTTTTTCTGGATAGAAAAATTCCTATTTTTCTATCCGTCTGCGGAGCAGAGTTGGTCTGTGTTCATCCGATCCCCCCATAGGGGAGAGCGGTGATCTGACAGGGTGGTCCCTGCACAGTGTGCGGGGACCGCACTGTCATCCACCGGCTCAGCGGGGATCAACGGAGCGATCCCCGCTGAGCAATCGGAGGTTCTTGGGGCGGATCATCACGGATCCGTCCCGTCTGAAAGGGGCCTTAGGGTAGTTTTGGGCTACTTCTTTGAGTACCTATGTCTAAAAGCCTATGAAAGTCGGGCCTTCCTATTTCAGAAAAGTTACCAAGAATTAAAAAAAAAAAGGCAGAGAACGACTGATCTGAAGGCAGAGCATAAAGAAAAGCTATCTGACATTTAGTCAAAGTTACAGCATATCTCTGTTTTATTAGGTACCCCTCCCCTACTTCTTGAACCAAACAGACTAGAGCAAAAGGTCACTGCAGATTTATAGGCCACATAATAATTGGTTAAACTTGTAGCTCTGCTTTTAATTTTCCTGCCTTCATTTAGTGATCTTAAACAGTTCAGGGTTACAAAAACTTGGTCAGCTCTGGAGACCACATAAACTGCTACATTTTGGCTTTCCTGTGTATTTACTTTAAATGCAACAGCACAGACATAGCATCAATCGGGGTCTGCGGTGGGGTTTTTGTATTGATTATAATGATGGTCCCACTGTTTAAGAATTATTTGATATTTTGCATCTAAAATGGAACACAAATGCATTCTAAGGAAAATGAAAATTTCTATAAAAGGAATCTTTTCTGTGAACACATTTTTATTGAGTGTTATGCATAAAGTTCATTAGCTTGTAGCAACCATTCATACCTCATCTAACAGTAAATTGACCAGTACAAGTGATTCTAATTGGTTGTAATGTACTTTGCTCTGTATTTTATAAGCTGTCAAACCTCCGACAGCTTCTAAAAAAATAATTGTAATCTGCTCCGAGTATATTTTCATAAAATATAGTTGCATTTTCAAGTGCAGTGATGAGAAAATTTGAAGGAGCAGGATGGAAAAACTTCCTTAAAATGGTTTTGAACAGTTTATGTACACTATATTACCAAACGTATTGGGACATCTGCCTTTCCATTCAGAACACTTCACTCCTACATTTAAAAAAAAAAAAAAAAAATTATAGAAAATGACTCAGACCCCCCCAAACATTATATATGTTTGTTTTTTTTTGTTTTTTTTGCAGAAACCCTAGGGAATAAAATGGTGGCCGTTACAACTTTTTATGTCACACGGTATTTGTGTAGCAACATTTCAAATGCATTTTTTTGGGGGGGAAAAAAAAGTTTCATGAATTAAAAAAAAAAAAAAACGTAAAGTGAGCCCAATTTGTTTGTAGAATGTGAAAGATGATGTTACACCGAGTAAATAGATACCCAACATGTCACGCTTTAAAATTGCGCACACTCGTGGAATGGCGCCAAACCTTGGTACTTAAAAATCTCCATAGGCAATGTTTTAAAAATGTTTACAGGTTACCTGTTTAGAGATACAGAGGAGGTCTTGGGCTAGAATTGTTATTCCCACTCTAATGTTCGCGGTGATACCTCACATGTCTGGTTTGAATGCTATTTACATATGTGACCGCAACGTACATATGCGTTTGCTTCTGTGGGGACGGGGGCGCTTTTACAGTTTTTTTTTTTTTTTTTTTTGTAATTGTTTATTTTATTTGAATTTTTTTATTTTTACACTTTTTCAATTTGATCACTTTTATTCCTATTACAAGGAATGTAAACATCCCTTGTAATAGGAATAGTGCGTGACAGGTCCTCTTTATGGAGAGACGTAGGGTCTTTTTTCCAGACAGGAAAGACCAAGATCATAAGAAAAAATAAACGATCTGGGCCTTTCCAGCCGAGTGCTCGGCAATGTTTACTCCTGCCAAGCAGGACTTGATGTCATAACTTTGTGCCCGGGCCTCCTAAGGTCATAGAGATTTCTGGGGACCATCTGTCCCTTGGAAATCTCTATGCTCAACTTCTGGCGCTGGTGGATTCCTTCTCTAGCTCGCCGATCGCACGGGTAGAGGGTAGGGGGGATGTCCCCTCCCATCGCTTGTAAGAACGACCAAGCGACTGAACTGCAGCTATGATTGTTTACAATGCAGGAAATCGCCAGCAGGCATCTTTCAGATATCCCCACTCAAAGTCCAGGACGTCGTATGACGTACCTTGGGCAGGAAGTGGTTAATGGCATCTCAGTCTTAGTTCGCAGGGTTCAATATTGAGTTGGCCCACCCTTTGCAGCTATAACAGCTTCAACTCTTCTGGGAAGGCTGTCCACAAGGTTTAGAAGTGTGTCTATGGGAATGTTTGACCATTCTTCCAAAAGCACATTTTTTAGGTCAGGCACGGAGGTGGACAAGAAGGCCTGGCTCACAGTCTCCACTGTATTTCAGCCCGGTTGAGGTCAGGACTCTGTGCATGCCAGTCAAGTTCCTCCACTCCAAACTCGCTCATCCGTGTCTTTATGGACCTTGCTTTGTGCACTGCTCCAAATCATTTGGTGGAGGGGGGATTATGGTGTGGGGTTGTTTTTAAGGGGTTGGGCTTGGCCCCTTAGTTCCAGTGAAGGGAACTCTTAAGGCGTCAGCATACCAAGACATTTTGGACATTTTCATGCTCCCATCTTTGTGGGAACAGTTTGGGGATGGCCCCTTCCTCTTCCAACATGACTGCGCACCAGTGCACAAAGCAAAGTCTATAAAGACCTGGATGAGTGAGGCTGGGGTGGAGGTACTTGACTGGCCTGCACGGAGTTCTGACCTCTACCCGATAAATCACCTTTGGGATGAATTAGAGTGGAGACTGCGAGCCAGGCCTTCTCGTCCACATCAGTGCCTGACCTCACAAATGCGCTTCTGGAAGAATGGTGAAACATTCCCATAGACACACTCTTTGTGGAAAGCCTTCCCAGAAGAGTTGAAGCTGTTATAGCTGAAAAGGGTGGGCCAACTCAATATTGAACCCTACAGACTAAGACTGGGATGCCATTAAAGTTCATGTGTGTGTAAAGGCAGGTGTCCCAATACTTTTGGTAATATAGCGTAGTGTTCATTAGGAAAAGTCGGTTCATTTCAAAATCGAGCGTTGAAGGGGTTGTAAAGGTACATGTTTTTTCACCTTAATGCATTCTATGCATTAAGGTGAAAAAACATCTGATGATTATCGGCCTACAGCCCCCCCGTTTACTTACCTGAGCCCTGGAAAGTCGAGCGTCGCGAACGTGCTCGATTGTTACCCGGGCTTCTCGGCTCTTCATTGAATAGATAAATAGCAGTGCAGCCATTGGCTTGCGCTGCTGTCAATCAACTCCAATGACGCGGCGTGTTGGGGGCGGGGCCGAGTGATGCACTCGGTGGCTATGGCCGCCGAATGTATCACACGGGAGCGCGCCCGCAAGCTAACCCAGGGGAGGAGCCGCGAGAGCCACCGTGGGACCCCAGAAGAGGACGTTCGGGGCAAAACGAACTGCACAGTGGAGGTAAGCATGACATGGTTGTTTAAAAAAAAAAAACGAACGCATAGTATCCCTTTAAAAGCAAACAAAATGATTACTTTTCTTTTGAACAGCATTCTTCAAGTCATTGAATGTACTGAGAATTTTTGTACAAACATTCTTTCAAAAATTTACTAGAGTATGGCAAACTTAATTCTGGTTATACACAGACTGACAAAGTTAAACATAAGTTCAGTTGTCTTTCATTTGCTTACATTTGATACCTTTCGTTTAATTTTGATGACAGTTACTGATGATTGCATTGCCTATATTGTGCAGTGGATTAATGAAAAATAACTTTATTTCAATAAAATGATTGTCATATTTAAAAATCATATTGTTATATGTATAACCAATTGGAGTCTACGGGGATCCAGGTTCTTTGCATGCTATTGAAGTGAATGGGGCCTGTAGGTGATCGCGTTCTCTAAGGGGCTTGATGAAAAGTTAGGTGTTGGGTCCCAAGAGCTTGGAGTGGTAACAAAAGACGATGCTTAAAGATAGATGGCAGAGGTAGAGGTTTGACAGATGATTATTTTGTGGTGAATGCTGTATTTTACATAGTGCCAGCTGTCTCTGAGAAAAGACTGGTGCTGATTGAAAGCAGAGGAATTTTCCTCCTCTCTTGTGAATTGCTCTTATCTGCTGCTGAAATGTGCCAGAAACGAAGGATCTGGTCGTCCCACTGGCCGTGACACCGCGGTTTGATCCCATAAACCCGGCGAAGGTTAAATTGCACAAATTGTAATGACTAAAACGTGTGAAATTGTATGTCCTCCTGAAATGTGGAGCTCAGTACCTCTCTGTACTTACTGAATAAAGCAAACAGACCTCCATATCTCTGGGGCTTTATATCACGCAAAGAAAAGTACATACATTACTTAAATAACAGTAGTGTAATGTTATGTGTTCACACTTCTGTCTGAAAAATAATCCAAAATTCTGATTTCCCGCTTGTAATAATTTGTTACAGTGGTAGGTCTCTTTTCCCAGACAAACGTTATTTCCCTGTAGGCTGCTATTCACTCTGTTGTCGGTCAAGGAAATTGTGAGTTGGACATGAATGCAACTTGAGTGGGGATTTTTCTTTCATATCTAAAGTGTGTATTAAAACTTTTTCCTTTTGGAACTAAAGCTGCAGTTACATTTTATGTAAAAATACCTTTTGAATGGTTATTCCAG
This sequence comes from Rana muscosa, assembly GCA_029206835.1. Classification (NCBI taxonomy): domain Eukaryota; kingdom Metazoa; phylum Chordata; class Amphibia; order Anura; family Ranidae; genus Rana; species Rana muscosa. Next base: position 243,756,777 of record CM055121.1, on the reverse strand, counting down.
TTTTAGGTTGGTTATGGCAGGCTACCACGGGTTTCTTTTAGAGGGCCTAAGTAAATCTTTACTCACTCCAGAAGGTTATGGTTACAACAGATAGTAGGCAGTCTTTAGGAATCCTCTGGTGGACTTTTGGAGCAAAAGTTGGATCCCCTTCCCAAAATAGGATTGTTCCATTGTGCCTGCTCCATCCAGTGCCATCCATTTTCTGTAGGTTGAATTGTGCCTGCTCCATCCAGTGCCATCCGTTTTCTGTAGGTTGAATTGTGCCTGCTCCATCCAGTGCCATCCGTTTTCTGTAGGTTGAATTGTGCCTACTCCATCCAGTGCCATCCATTTTCTGTAGGTTGAATTGTGCCTGCTCCATCCAGTGCCATCCGTTTTCTGTAGGTTGGATTGTGTCTGCTCCATTCAGTGCCATCCGTTGTCTGAAGGTTTGATTGTGCCTGCTCCATCCAGTGAAAATAAAAAGAATTCCAGCGCCCACAAAATAAATGCATTTAACATGTGACAACGTCCATATGAATTGTGCAAATGTGCTCCAAATGATTAAGTGAAATCGTGCTCCGAACTTCTAGGTGCATCACACACCCCTCCTGTGTCCCCACTTTCAGTCCAGGAGTCAATCGGGCTTGATATTTGGCCCTAAATGGTATATCCTTGAAGGATCCTCCACAAATCTGCCCCACTTGTGGTGATCATAAGGTGAATATGGCACCAAAAAGTAAAGGAAAGGCTAATAGTGAAGTGTTAAAAAAACGCTTTATTGTGCAATGTAGATAGGTACTTATAGACTAGCAGAATTAAACTTGCATAAGGTATTGCAGTAGAAAATAGATAGGAAACGCCACACCCAGCGTGCGTTCCACTGAACCTGGAAGTGATGTCGTTTGGACTTGAAAACCGGAAATTACGTTGACGCGTTTCACCCTCCCACAAGGCGTCATCAAGAACCTAATTTCCGGCACACAGAGTCCTGTTTAAATACGAGAGGAGTCTCCTCCCTCCTGTATGGCCAATCAACAATTAGACGGCCAATTCTCATTGAGGTAATTGCAGTACCACACGCCACCTGAATATCATGACGGTCATTATATCGGTTGGACAAAAAAGTGTCTCACAAATGTGTAGCGGCCATTGTTCAGGTTGGAAAAAGTGTCAAAAACGAATTTAATAAAATAAGTGTTAGTGTTAGCACTTTGCGTACAGCAGCTGCAAAACTACACATTTATTCATTCACTTCAAGCGCAAGTTAATATATTTACACATATATACTTTTATTGCTCCATCCAGTGCGATCGGTTTCAAGCCACAAAAAAATATCAAAAGTAATCAGCCAATATTAAAGTGTTACTAAATGTAATTTTTTTAAATTAAAATATAAATAAATGATAAACATGTTATACTCGTGGTATTACACAGAGTGGCCCGGAACCTCCTTTTCTGCGGTCCCCTGCAGGTGATCTTGCCTCCTCCACTTTGTGTGTCCCGATAGCAAGCTACATGCTGTCGGGGCACATAGGACATGCTCGCTCCTGAACAGTATGTGCCTTTGGAGCTGCACTTCATAGACACACACAGCGGGGCTTAACCCCACCCCCCACGCTTCCTCCTCACTGCATTTGATTGACAGCAGCAGGAGCCAATGGCTCCTGCTGCTGCCCGAGCCCCTGTATGAAGAGGAAGAAAAGAGAGAAGACATGCAGCTGTGAACAGCGCAGGGAAGAGGATGAACAGAAAGCTATAAAACGTTTTTTTTTTTACCTTAATGCAGGAAATGCATTAAGGTAAAAAAAAACTTTTAGCTTTAGAACCACTTTAAGTAATCTACCACTCATGAGTTCAATTTACCACCAGAAATCAGTTAATTTGTAAACTGGACAGATCAACTTACAACCCCAATTCCCAAAAAGTTGGGACACTGTGTAACATCTTTGTAAAAACAGAATGCAATGATTTGCAAATCTCATAAACCCATATTTTATTCACAATAGAAAATAGAAAACATATCAAATGTTTAAACTGAGAAATGTACCATTTTAAGAAAAAATAAGGCAATTTAAGACAAATACAGTGGGGAAAATAAGTACTTGGTGGAGAAACTCTTGATGCCAAGAACAGACATTTCTTGTAGTTGGTTTACCAGGTTTGCACACATCTCAGGAGGGATTTTGGTCCACTCTTCTTTATTGATATTCTCTAAATCTTTAAGGTTTCTTGGCTGTAGCTTGGCAACTCGAAATTTCAACTCCCTCCGTAAATTTTCTATAGGATTAAGGTCTGGAGACTGGCTAGGCCACTCCATGACCTTAATATGCTTCTTTTTGAGCCACTCCTTTGCCTTGGCTATATGTTTTTGGTCATTGTCATGCTGGAAGACCCATAAATGACCCATTTTCTGTGTTCTGCCTGTGGGAAGAAGGTTCTCATCCAAGCTTTTACAATACATGGCTCTGTTCATTCGCCCCTCAATGCGGCAAAGTTGGCCTTTAGCAGAGAAACAGCCCCAAAGCATAATGTTTTCACCTCAATGCTTGACTGTAGAGATGGTGTTCTTGGGGTCATAGTCAGCATTTTTCTTCCTTCAAACACGGCGAGTCGAGTTAATGCCAAAGAGCTAAATTTTGGTCTCATCTGACCACAATACTTCCAATCCTTCTCTGAATAATTTAGATGTTCATTGGCAAACTTCAGACGGGCCTGTACATGTGCCTTCTTGAGGAGGGGGACCTTGCCGGCGCTGCAGGATTTCAATCCATGGCCGCGTATTGTGTTACCAATGGTTTGTTTGGCGACTGTGGTCCGAACTGCCTTCAAATCATTCACAAGCTTCTCCTGTGTAGTTCTGGGCTGATCCCTCACTTTTCTCAAGATCATCCTTACCCCATGAGGCAAAATCTTTCATGCAGCTCCAGTCCAAGGCCGACTGATATTGTATTTCCTCCATTTGCGAATAATCACTCCAGTTGTCTCCTTCGCACTAAGCTTCTTGCTGATTGTCTTGTAGCCCATTCCAGCCTTGTGCAGGTCTACAATCTTGTTCCTGAAGTCCATTGACAGCTCTTTGGTCTTGCCCATGATGGTGAGGTTTTAATGGAAGAGAACCATTCTGTGGACAGGTGTCTTTTATACACATAACACATTTTCGTTAGGAGCATCTTGTTAAATTGACAGGACTAATTTGTGTACCACATGAGCACATACTGTAGCCAGTCTGTAGGAGCCAGAATTATTGTTGGTTGGTATGGGATCAAATACTTATTTTACTCACTGAACTGCAACTCAATTTATAACATGTGATTTTTCTGGATTTTTTTGGCAGATTTTCTGTCTCTATCATCTAAAATACACCTATGATAAAAATTGATAGACCCCTAAGTGGGAAAACTTAGAAAATCTGCAGGCGATCAAATAATTATTTTCCCCACTGTATATATTTATTGAGTTTTAACAGGAAGGCAAAAACAATAAAGAAATTAGTTCAGTAACACAGCCAATTCACTATTAATACATTAAGTAATACAACCATTAACAATGACATGATGTCTTGGTAGAAGAAAATGGTAAAAGTATATGGCCGTATGAAGTCTGGACATGTAAGAAGGGATGGATAAATTAAGATTCTCTGCTAAAGAGCAAAAGTGGGGTAGCCAGGCATATGGGCTTGGTAGGCAATAAAACAAGAGACATAGAAAAACAAGAAAAAACAAAGAAGGGTAGTAAGGGGAGAAAAGAGGTCGGAGCAGGAAAGGGGAGGAGATAATAGAGAAGCTCAAATTGCTAGGGGATCTCACCTTGCAAGACAACTTTCAGGGGAACCCTAAGAGTTAATAAATACATCCAAAAGAGTCGTCAAACTGCTGCATGGGTATCGACAGACTAGACCAGAAGGGCTACAATCAGTGAGGGTCAATTACAAAGGCACAGAACTGGGAAGAAGCCTTAAACATTATCCAGGCCAGCCAAACTGACTTGAATTTGTCATAAGTGTCATTATACATAGCCACCAACTCCTCCCCCTGCATAATTTCATTGAGAATCTAAAGCCATTCAGTGAACACAGCAGATTTCCAGTATTTAGGTATTAACTGCCTAACTGCAAAAATAAAAAACCAAAGTAGAGACGATTTGGCACCAGACAACGATTGAGGTAAGAGGGTGAAAGGAGGGCTAGTTCAGGAGAGTTGGTTACTGATGACTGTGCATATTGGTTATAGAGGCGAAGGGCCCTGGTCCCATAAGCATTGAATCGGCGGACAAGCCCACGATATATGAAGAAGAGTACCCTGGAAAGAACTGCAGGAATGTGAGTGACATGGGAAAATACAAGGGAGGGAGTGAGGTACCACCGGGAGAGCAACTTGAATTTACGCTCCTGGGTGACACACAAGCCAAAGATAGTTTGAGTATTGAAAAAGATGCACCTCCAGTCATCATCTAAGTCCAGTCAAGCTCCAGTGACCATTTGGTTGTATAGGGGGGAAGACTGGAGGACAGACAAGTCAATTACAGAGAGTATATCTCAGAGATGGTATAAGACGAGGGAGAGACGCATAATTGCTCAAACTATGTTAGTGGGCGATGAACTGCTGCTTTTGGCAGAAGAGAACGGTGATAACTCTGGAGCAGAAGATAAGTAAACCAGAGACTTCTGGTGGAACCATGTTCAGAGCGAAAACTCGCAAAATTGAGTAAATCGCCTGACTCTAAAAAGTTAGGACAGGGCAACAAAACAACAAAAAGCTGGCAAAATAAGTAGAACATTTTGCAACTAATTAGGTTAATAAGCAACAGTTCAGTACCATAATTGGGCATAAAAAAAAGCATCTTGGTGAGTCAGAGTGTCTTTTCAGAGGTGTTTGACAGGTGGTGAGGAGGCAATATGTTGCCCCCTCACCGCCTGCTTTAACACTGAAAATGCCAACCACATGCATTACACACAATTGTATGGCGGTTACAGTGCAGACCCATTCACTTGAATGGATGAATCTCTTTTGGTGGTGATACTTCCCACTCAGTGCAACATGCCATTTAATTTTTGCTGCAGACGCACAGAAAAATGGTTGAGTTATGCATACAACCCTGAGTGGCTGCATGCCCTGGTTTAGGTGGGCAGTTGGGAGGCAGTGAACCTGCAACTCAGCTGCCTGCTTTTACTGACCCTGTCAAAACGTCTGAATGTTGTCTGAAAACATTTAAAGTGGTTGTAAACCTCTGAAATGAAAAACAAACAAAGCTTATCCCTCTATAGTGTGTACTTGCCTCAATCTAAAGCACCTAGTGTGGTTCCTATCTGCTGTCTCTTGCCTCTGCTCTCTGCATGAGTCACTTGTGACAGTCTATGCTGACACCACAGAATCACAGGTGATGGCCCTGCCTCCCCTGCAGCACACAGAGGGTTATTGACAGGGTTATTGACAGCCTGTTTCCCAATGAGACTGTGTGAATGGGAGGTTGGGATGTCCATTGTCTCCCCTCAGGTCTCAGATTACACTCAGCTCTCTCCTCTATGCTGTGCATTATGTGACATCAGCAGAGGAGAGAGGGCTGCATATAAACAGGCACAACGTATGTAGGGCAGCACAGAGGTGTAGTGGTTAGCACTCTCACCTAGCAGCAATAGGGTCACTGGTTCGAATCCTGACCTTGACACCATCTGCCTGGAGTTTCCTCTGGGTACTCCAGTTTCCTCCCACACTCCAAAAGACATGCTGGTAGGTTAATTGGACTGTCCAAAATTGGCCCAGTATTTATGTGTACGTATGTGTGTCCCAGGCGTGTCGAGATCCTACGGGGTTATTGACCGCACCAGCCAGCAAGACACTGGCTGCAAAAAGTGCCTTGAGGCGATTCAGTTCGCATTGTAGCGCTATACAAGTCTTTCACTACATCCTGGCCAGTAAAAGGAGCTAGATTAAGAAGATCAGTATCTCCCGGCTTACTATGGTCATACGCATCGAGGCCCATGGGTAAGACTTCGTTTATAAGCATTGTTTAATAATATTAATAACAAAAGGAGGATTTGTTTTACCTGTGTATCACGTGAGGCCAGTCACTTCAGTGGGTATATGTAATTAGAGGTTACTACCGTGTTTCCCCGAAAATAAGACCTACCCCAATAATAAGACCTACCTAGAATTTCAGGAAGGGCTGCAATATAAGCCCTACCCCGAAAATAAGCCCTAGTTGAAAGTGGTTGGAAAAAGGTAGAATCAACTGTTCTATAGTAGTACACAATTCAAAAGGTGTGTGCCTCTGTAATAAAATCGTATTACATACCCCTCGATACAGCGGCGCTCAACTCATCTCTTCTCCTCTTCTTCTCCTGGCTGTCAGCGGGGGATTTCGGCCCCCCTTCCTCTGCAGGCACTCAGCTCAGCTGCTCTCAGCGTCTCCCGGGTGTCAGTGAGGGATCTCGTCCCCCCTCCCTCTGCAGTCGCTCAGCTCCGCTGCTCTACTCATCTCCCGAATGTCAGTGGGGGATCTCGTCCCCCCTCCCTCTGCAGTCGCTCAGCTCCGCTGCTCTACTCATCTCCCGAATGTCAGTGGGGGATCTCGTCCCCCCTCCCTCTGCAGTCGCTCAGCTCCGCTGCTCTACTCATCTCCCGAATGTCAGTGGGGGATCTCGTCCCCCCTCCCTCTGCAGTCGCTCAGCTCCGCTGCTCTACTCATCTCCCGAATGTCAGTGGGGGATCTCGTCCCCCCTCCCTCTGCAGTCGCTCAGCTCCGCTGCTCTACTCATCTCCCCAATGTCAGTGGGGGATCTCGTCCCCCCTCCCTCTGCAGTCGCTCAGCACCGCTGCTCTACTCGTCTCATGGATGTCAGTGAGGGATCTCGTCCCCCCTCCCTCTGCAGGCGCTGAGCTCCGCTGCTCTACTCGTCTCCTGGATGTCAGTGAGGGATCTCGTCCCCCCTCCCTCTGCTGGCGCTCAGCTCCGCTGCGCTTCTCGTCTCCGGGGTGTCAGTGAGGGATCTCGTCCCCCCTCCCTCTGCAGGCACTCAGCTCCGCTTATCTACTTGTCTCCCGGGTGTCAGTGGGGGATCTCGTCCCCCCTCCCTCTGTAGTGCTCGGAGTTGTGGAAGACAGCTCAGGCGGGCCATGAAAGCGCCGAGCAGCGCTATAAGGTACTGGCACACACCCTCCATATTACACAATTCTGTAATACAGATAATTCCAGCATTTTACAGGCACTTTTACTCAGTTCACACTGGGGATTCCTGGCATGCAAGCCCTACCGTGCTTTTGGTTGCTAAAAATATTATAAGACCCGGGCTTATTTTCGGGGAAACATGGTAATAAAAAAAATTTTATCTTGTTAAATGGTACTTGATATAAGGTGACCTGCAGCATAGAGGGAACATACAAACAAATGGCCACTGTCCTCGCCTATAACTGGCCTTTGCAGCAAGAAGCACATGGAAGGGCAAAACAAAACCAAAGAAATTCCTGGCTCAATTTACCGACCAGTCTGATAAACCAACCAAATTGTCCTTTCTAACAGTATGTGACTATGCGTTAAAATCAGGGGTTTGGTTTGCACACATTTGCAAATACATGCGTAAGCTACAGAGCCCCATTAAGGCACCCCAGTATTTTCTGTAGTCCTAACTCAAAATTTTGGGAGCCTCCACGCTGTAAGTGCATGCATTATAATGGATAGGCAAAGGGTAGGTGAGCCTGGAGGGAGCCCATCCCTACCTAAAGGCACAGAGGTGCACTGGACACCCAGCACATGGCACCATGGCAGCAAAGGTGTCCAGTATGTCCCCATACCAGTATTCCAGCAAACAAATGGACACTGCCCTCACCTATAAGTACTGGCCTTTGTGACAAGCAGCACATGGAAGGGCAATGCATGCAAAACAAAAGAAAGAAATTCCCAGCCTAACTTACCATCCAGTCTGCTAACCAACAAAATTGTCCTAAAGTTGTAGGGGTATCCATGCTCCAGAGTAATATAATCACATATATCAAAGCAAAAAATGTTATAAAAGCAGCCGGCATGAATTTGTTGATATCAAATAAAAATTCATAAAAAGTATTTGTTTAGTTTGCACACATTTTCAAATACATGCGTATGCTACGGAGCCGGGAATTTCTTTGGTTGTGTTTTTGCATGCGTTTCCCTTCCATTCAGAGTTAGGACTACAGAAAATAATGGGGTGCCTTGACGGGGCTCTGTAGCTTATGAATGTATTTGCAAATGTGTGCAAACCAAACCCCTGTTTTTTATGCATTCTGTTAGACAGGATTATTTGGTTGTTTAGCAGGCTGGTCGGTAAATTGAGCCGGGAATTTCTTTGGTTTTGTTTTGCAGAAGTAGAACATAATCTACATTGCAGATTACCATTAAGAATAGAGCTCTTCTTTAAATGGCTAATGCTCATGTTTGCCCAGAGTCTAGTTTTAAGCCAGCGGATACATGGTGGATACATGGAGATCTGGCATGGTGTTTTTGAACCTCGCTCTCCAAGAGAGGTTTTTCATTACCTGCTATGTACATTTCCTTACTAAATGGGTTTGGCGAAGAGCTCCACAACAAGTTTTGTCTTCTTTGAAAGGCGATGAGTGTACTATTAAAAGAAACAGATTACACATTGCTGTTTTCTACATTATGCACCGACTTGGCTGCCCACGTGTTCTACCTAATAGCATTTTCTATTGAATGACTAACTTAATGTGTCCAGTAACTCACATGTTTGTTCTTTACTGGAAACTCTCCTGTTAATGTGATCCGCTGCTAGCTTGTGTATTAACACCGTTTTATTGATCAGAGAGGAGCTTGTCAAGAAGAATTAGTCTTTCTGTGCAAGCTGCTTTAAAGGATGCCGACTATATCCAAAATATTGCTTTTGTTATTACCCAGGGACGCTGTATAACAGGCTTGGGGTCAGTGTACTCAGTCGTGGGTAACATCTAAATTTGGAACTGCCTAGTTTTCCCTACTTTGTGTGTTACATCATGTTGTCATGATCCCTTGCAGACATATTAACCACTTCAATACCAGGCACTTCCCCCCCCCCCCCCCCTTCCTGCCCAGGACGATTTTCAGCTTTCAGTGCTGTCGCACTTTGAATGACAATTGAGCGGCCATGCAACACTGTACCCAAACAAAATTTTTATAATTTTCTACCCACAAATGGAGATTTTTTTTGGTGGTATTTGATCATCACTGGAGTTTTTATTTTTTGCTTAACTAACTAAAAAAGATTGAAATTTTGGAAAAACAAAATAGTTTTTCTTTGTTTATGTTATAAAATTTTGTTTTCTCCTTCACTGACGGGCACTGATTATGCAGCACTGATGGACACTAATAATGAGGCGCTAATATGTAGAATTGATCGATACCGATAGGTGGCACTGATATGCAGCACTGGACACCGATAGGCGGCACTGATCTCCTAGACTGTAAGCTCTAACGAGCAGGGCTGATCCCTCCTGTATTATTATTATTATACAGGATTTATATAGCGCCAACAGTTTGCGCAGCGCTTTACATCAGGAAAGACAGTACAGTCACAATACAATTCAATACAGGAGGGATCAGAGGGCCCTGCTCATTAGAGCTTACAGTCTAGAAGGGAGGGTCACGTGGAACAAAGGTTAGTAGCTGTAGGGGATGATCAGATGGACAAAAATGAAAATACAGTTGTTAGGTGTGGGTAGGATAGGCTTCTCTGAAGAGGAGGGTTTTCAGGGATCCTCTAAAAGCTAATGGAGAAGGAGATGGACGGACAGATTGGGGTAAGGAGTTCCATAGGCTTGGAGAGGCTCTGGAAAAGTCCTGGAGACGAGCATGGGAGCTGGTGATGAGAGAGCTAGAGTGCAGGAGGTCTTGAGAAGAACGAAGAGAACGATTAGGTTGGTATTTAGAGACTAGGTCAGTGATGTAGCTGGGGGCTGAGTTGTGGGATGGCTTTGTAGGTAGTTGTTAGTATTTTGAATTTAATTTGTTGGGTGAGCGGAAGCCAGTGGAGGGATTGACAGAGAGGAGTAGCAGAGACAGAGCAGTTGGTAAGGTGGATGAGTCTGTCAGCAGCATTCATGATGGACTGGAGGGGGGATAGAGTATGCAGAGGTAAGCCAATGAGGAGGGAGTTGCAGTAATCGAGGCAAGAGATGACCAGGGAGTGAATTAGGAGCGTTGTTGTGTCATTGGTTAGAAAGGGGCGTATTTTGGAGATGTTGAGGCGGCAAGATTTGGACAGTGATTGAACATGAGGCTTAAAGGAGAGTTCAGAGTCCAGGACTACTCCTAGGACCTTGGCATGTGGGGATGGCCTGATAGTTGTGCCATCGATTTTGACAGAGAGATCAGGGGAAGAGGCACGTGGGGGAGGAAAAATTATAAGTTCAGTTTTGGATAGATTAAGTTTGAGGAAGTGGTGTGACATCCAAATTGATATATCTAATAAAAGATAAAAAAGAAGCCCTAAGGCTGACGCTGCGCTAGATGATAAAATATGAAGATATGATAAAGTATGGAAAGAAGCTGCTAGCACCATAAGTTCAATACAAAAAACTTAAAAATAGCAAAAAGAAAAAAGGGGAGTGCAGCGCTAATAAAGTGATCATATGTTGTGAAAAAAATATATCTGATAGTAAATTAGTGATACTTGAGGAGAATGATGGAGTGTGTTGAGGGGTAGAGAAATAGATTTGAGTGTCATCAGCGTAGAGATGGTATTGGAAGCCGTGGGAGGCTATCAGCTGACCCAGGGAGGAGGTGTAGATTGAAAATAGGAGCGGTCCAAGAACAGAACCTTGGGGGACCCCAACTGAGAAAGGAAGAGGAGAGGAGGAAGTAGAGTTGTAAGTAACGCTGAAGGTGCGGTTGGATAAGTAGGTAGAGAACCAGCGAAGAGTACAGTCACGGAGGTGTGGAGTTTTTTGAGGAGAAGGTGGTGGTCAACCGTATCGAAGGCCGCAAAGTGGTCCAGGAGTATGAGTACAGAATAGTGTCTCTTAGTTTTGGCTGTTAGTATATCGTTAATTTTAGGAGAGGAGTTTCTGTGGAATGTTGAGGACGAAATCCAGACTGAAGGGGATCAAGAAGGTTATTATCAGCAAGGTGGACGCTCAGTCGGTTGTAGACTAGATGTTCAAGGAGTTTGGATAAAAAGTGGAGCAAGGAGATGGGGGCATAGGTTGTCAAGATTGGATGGGTCCAGTGAGGGCTTTTTAAGTATGGGGCTGACTAGGGCATGTTTCAAAGAGTTAAGGAAGATGCCAGAAGAGAGGGAGAGATTGAAGATGTGGGTTAGAGAGTGTAGAATAGAGCCAGAGGGTGAACATAGCATTTGCGAGGGAACAGGATCCAGAGCGTAGGTGGTAAGATGAACATTAGAAAGTAATTTAGCAACCTCGTCTATAGTGGTGGGGTTGAAAGAGGGAAGTAATGATTGTACCTGTGGGCATGAGGTGTAAAACGTGAAGGGTATCTGAACAGTAGCGATCTCCTTGCGAATTGTATCGATCTTCTGTTTGAAATGATTGGCAAACAACCGGGCGGTGAGTGAGTTAGTGGGTGGAGGCAGTGGAGGACGAAGGAGAGAGTTGAAGGTAGAGAAGAGTTGACGGGGACGGGATGATACGTTTTTAATGAGGGTGATGAAATAGGTCTGCTTAGCAGTGAGGAGGCAGGAATTGTATTTTTAAAGGGCAGATTTATACTGGACGAAATCTTTCTGGGACTTAGTCTTACACCACTGGCGCTCGAGAGCACGGCTGTGTTTTTTCAGACTTCTAGTATCATCTGTTTGTCAGGGTTAAAGGGGACGAGGCCTTATTCTGCGTGTAGTCGGTGCAGGACTGTGTTGCGATTTTGTCATAGAGGTGGTCAGTCGCAGAGTATAGAAGAGAAGGGTTGATATGGCGAAGGTTTCTACGAGTAGGCCTTAGATGTTTGGAGGGAGAGGAGGCGGAGGAGAGGGAGAGCGTGAAATTAAAAAGGTGGTGATCAGAGTGCATAGGTGGGAAAAGACAAGGTCACGGGTATTGCCTTCAGAGTGAGTAAGAGCATGTATCCATTGCTTCAGGTCAAAGGAGGAGGTTAGACTGAGAAGTTTGGAAGTCGCAGGAGTGTTAGTATTAGTAGGGATGTTGAAGTCGCCATGAATGATTGTGGGGATTTCAGAAGACACAAAGTAGGGTAGCCAGGCAGAGAAGTCATCAAGAAAGGATGATACTGGACCAGGGGGCCGATAGATCACAGCTATCCTTAGAGAAACTGGGGAGAAGAGACAAATGCAATAAACCTCAAATGAGGAGAGTGACAGAGAGGGAGGTGGGTGAAGTACCTGAAAGGTGCTATGTGGGGCTAAAAGGGTTCCAACACCCCCTCCTTTGCGTCCACTGGATCTGGGGGAGTGAGTCCACAGAAGACCACCGTGGGATAGAGCAGCAGAAGATGCAGTGTTGGATTTGTGAAGCCAGGTTTCAGTAACGGCGAGTAGATTAAATGAGTTGGCAATAAAGAAATCGTGGAGGGTGGTGAGTTTGTTACAGACAGAGCGAGAATTCCAAAGGGCGCAAGAGAAAGGAAGTCTGGTCTTGGGAAGAAGAGAAATGGGAACTAGATTGTGTGCATTGTGGCTGCAGCCAGAGGGTGTAGGGTAATGGGTGCGTTGAGCACAGTTAGATGGAGGACCAGGGTTTGGGGATACATCACTAGAGGATAGGAGAAGCAGAAGGGTGAGGGAGGTAATGTGGGAATATGATTTATATGGCGGGACATTCCCTAGTGGTTTGGAGCATTGGGTGTGTGAATTTAGAATAAGCCAGAGTTGGTGAGTGCAGTAATATGGAGAGGACAGAAGTGAGGGTGATATATATAAGGTGTGAGGTGGAGAAGAGGGGTGTAGGAAAGACAGTTTAAGGTTAGAAGACGCAGCTGTCAAAAGGAGTGGTAGACAGTGCATTTTAGAAGGGGGAGGAAGAGCTGAAAGTGTGAAAAAGTATACCTGTACTGTTAATTTCAGGGTGTTTTGTGTTCCCTCGCACTGAGAGGCGAACGCAAACCGGAAGTATAGTAAGAAGGCGCTGGAAATGCAGCGATTTTTTCTATTTTGCCTGTTTGAATTTTTTCTATGTAAGAGTCCACTTTTTAGAGCCTAATAAATGTATAAATTTTTACCAACCTACTACACTATTGGAGGCCTCTTCTTCTCCCCTGTTAACACTCGTGCCCCATGGTTTGGAGAATGCTTGGATAGGTTAGTGGAAGAAACTGCCAAACTTCAGGATTAGCGGGCAGGATTAGCGGCATCTGACAGCTGGAGCCACCACGGAGCCGGTGAGATCAGAAGTAAGAAAGTGGAAAACGCATAGTCCGAGGCAGGATCACACATATGTTGTATTTATGCGTATTACAATCCACATTGAGGTGAGAGTTCTGGGAGACTAATCTAAGGATAAGGTTTATCATCATCTTTTATTCATCACGCACAGTTAATATTTATGCAAATTACAACCTACATTGAGGTAAGAGTTCTGGTAGACTAGTCTGAGTATAAGATTTGTCATCACCCTTTACTCATTGTGGATACCTGAATAGGGCTCTTTATAACACACAGGAAGACCCCTAATTAATTGAATCATCTATTTGTACCACCCATCTATTATAGCTATTTGTATTATAGCAAAGACTCTATACCACTCTTATATACGGACATTATGTATTGATCTCAATTACACCAATTATTATTATTTACACGTTTGTATATTATTGCTTTTTATCACACATATCACTGGATGTTATTTTTAGTGCTATCACTTTTTAGCACAAAATCACTTTTATATCTAAGCCTATAATAAGGCTTACCTGTAGCTACCCAGGATATCTCCTAAACCTGCACGGTTTAGGAGATATCCCATGTCCCCTGCATGTGCCAATGTCATCGGCACATGCGCACTAAAGCAAACTGAAGCAATGGCACGTATGTGTCTTTGCTTCAGTCAGTGTGCCATTATTGACATCATCGTGGCTCCGGCCAATCACAGTGCCGGAGTCCGCAATACCCGGAAGTCACTCCGGGAGAGATGGTTTTTTTTTGTTTTTTTTAATAGGGTTTATAACCACTTTAAGAGCTTTGTAGTTTCATTGGTTAGAGAGAGGCGTATTTTGGAGATGTTGCGGAGGTTGAGGCGGCAAGATTTGGACAGTGATTGGACGTGGGGCTTAAAGGAGACTTCACTAGAACCCTGGCATGCGGGGATGGGCTTATAGTCGTGCCATCGATTTTGACATGACCTGTTTGGGGGTACTTGAGGACTGGAGTTGAGAAACATTGCCTTAGACCACTTTTGGTCAGTCCTGACCAATGCAGTCCAGGAACATTCCCCAAGAGCTGTAGTTTTGGAGTTGCTCTGACCCAGTTATCTAGTCATTACAATTTGACCCTTGTCAGTCACTCAAATTGTTATGCTAGCCCATTTTTTTAATTCATTTTTTGCTTTCAACACATCAACTACTGGGACAATATGTTCACTTGCTACTGAATATATCCCACCCACTTTCAGGTGTCATTGTCACCAGATAATCATCGTTATCCACTTTACCTTTCAGTGTCATAATGTTATAGCTGATCATTGTAAATGTTTGTTTGAATTTACTGAAACCATACAGGAAAAAAAACAGACAAAACCTTCCTGGCAGGCCTTCTTATCAGGGTGTTGGTGTGGTTTTATATTTTTAGGGGTGGTGAATGCCGAAAACCCCTTTGTTACAGTTACTGAGGCTATCTGCTGCCCTTGCATGTTGAAAAGCTAACAGCCATAGCTTATCAGGCAGTAAAAGGAGCCACAACTTTCACAGCTGAAGCCTGGCTCTGGATAGTGTGTCATAACATTCTTATTTTCCACACCATTGCACTCACTTTATGAAAGAATTTGAAAGGCACCGTGGAATGACCAGGCTTTTTTTAGTAGTATTATTATTATTATTATTATTATTATTTTCTGCTTGCAGATGCTGCCCTTCCATGACACATACCTTTCAGGGTCTCTGGATAGTGTAAGCAGGCAGCCTGCCTCCCATTTATTTTCTGTTTTACATGCCAGGCAGCCCCTGTGACAGTTGGGGGGTGGCTTTATTAACCATGGGACTGTCAGGAAGGTCAGCTTTGTTGCAGGGCTCCCTTTGTAACCTAGAGGCAGAACTCTGATTTATGTCTCCGAGTTCAGAGAGTAAAAATAGTTCCTTGAGTGTGAAAACTGTTAGATGTGGGACTGAGCAAAACAAACAGGGAACTTCAATGCAAAACAAATATCAGGGGCTCGGGCTGCTTAAGCAAATGTCAGGAGAAATGGCCCATCTGCCATCTTGCTGGCTTCCACATTGCGGATGTAATACTTTAGTGAGGTCATTTTATGAAGTGTTAAAGGCTAAGGGACGGGGAAGCGAGGGGGGGACGAGCGTTACAGGAAAATCTGTCGCTATACTGACCTTGGATAAATAGATTAAGAGTGTTGTTTTAATTATGTTAGTTCCTTGCATATAAATACATCATTATAAATGTGTTATTTACTAAAGAACAGGCCTGCTTTAATCATTTAGTTGTTTTTTCCTGTAGCATTTGATTGCACGGCGTCTTAAAGCTAGGTTTGGTCTAGATCCACTTTAAAGCGGTAATAAATCTGAAACCAAAAATGTTATATGTTGCAGCTTGCCAATCGTTAGACTTATGTATGCGTTCGCTTCTGCGCCGGGACGGGGGGGCTTTACATTTTTATTTTTATTTTATTTATTACACTGTCTCTTTAAATAAAAATAAAAAATTCTGATCATTTTAATTGCTGTCACAAGGAATGTGAGTGCCAGTAATAGTCAGTGACAGATACTCTTTATAGATAAAGACCCCAAAATCCCGCCTTTGCACTTAAAAGCATTCAAAATGCCAAGTTTGGCTGTTTTGAATACAGTGGAACCTCGGATTACGAGCATAATCCGTTCCAGTAGAATGCTCGTAATCCAAAGTACTCAATGGAAACGAAAATAATTAGTTCCGCATTGACTTCAATGGTATGCAATACCGCATGCGGCCAGAGGTAGGGGGTGGGGGGGCGCCGGAGATCCTCGGAAACATCCAAAAAGGCCCGAGGACACCTCGGCAAACCTCGCAAAGACTTCGTTCTCGAGATTTGCCGAGGGCAGCTGTGCTGTCCTTGGGCCTTTCCGTGCATTTCCGAACGGCGCCGATCGGCGACGTTCGGCTCTGCTCTGCTCCGGCGTCCCCCCACCTCAGGCCAAAGGCGGTACAGCACACCGCTTTGGCCTGAATCGTGCTCGGTTTGCAAGACAACACTTGCAAACCGAGTTATGATTTTTTAAAATACAGTGCTCATATTGCGAAACGCTCGTTACTCGCAATCCCAGGTTCCACTGTACTGTAATTTTCAAAAAATTTGAAACGCTTCTTACTCGCAATCCGCTTGTTACTCGCAATCCGCTTGTTACTCGCAATCCGAGGTTCCACTGTACTGCAATTTTCTAAAAATTTTCAAAAAATTTGGCGCCTTTAAGTCTTTATTAAACCGGAAGTGATGTTATGACATTGCTTCCGGTGTTACTAGATCCGAGACCCGATCAAAGCTCATTACGGCTTTGTTTCTTGTCTCCGGCCAGCCGGCAGATGGGAGAGCCCGGGCGAGCCACAGAAGGCCGCGGGAGGGGGAGAGAAAGTCCCCTCCCGCTCCTTGGGATAACAGCCAAGTGGCTGCTAGCCGCATTGGTTGTTTTCCCAAGAAAGCCAATCAGCGGCTCTAAAAAACAGTACCGGTGTGATGTGTGCAGCTGCATGCATCGCCCCGGTACAACCCCTTAAAGCTGAGGCCGCATATTTGCGTACGGTCGGCGTGAAGGGGTTAAAGTAACCTTGTTGAAGACAATAAAAATATGGGTAGCTTGCAAAAGAAGATTCTTTTTATTATGATACAAGATTTATATAGTGCCACCAAAGGGAGACAGTACAGTTACAATATAGCTCAATACAAGAGGAATTAGAGGGCCCTGCTCATTTAGGTTTTCAAACTAAAAGAGAAAACCCCTTTACGACCACCTAACGTGTATATACAGTGATAAATGGGTGGGCTTTAACAGCTACAGGCTGTATATATGTCACTAGGAGGCCAATATTCTGTGCTGAGAGCATGCTCCCAGCATGGAGATCGAGCTGTCAATATGACCCTTTTCACACTGAGGCGCTTTGCAGGCACTATTGCCTGCAAAGCGCCCTGAAAGAGCCGCTCCTCAAACTCCAGTGTGAAAGCCCGAGGGCTTTCACACTGGAGGGGTGCACTGGCAGGACGCTTATAATAGTCCTACCGGCCACATCTTTGGAGCGGTGTGTATACTGCTCCTACACCGCTCCTGCCTATTGAAATCAATGGGCAGCGCGGCCGTACCACTAGCGGGGGTTAAAGTGCCCCGCTAGCGGCCGAATACCCCCGCAAAAACGATGGTAAAGCGCCGCTAAAGATAGCGCGCTTTACCGCCGACACCTCTCACCGCCCCAGTGTGAAAGCAGCCTAAAAGCTTTTGGTTTCCACTAATGGTTGGTTGCCGGCAGGACCAGATCCCGATCATGTGACCACTGTGACAGCCAATTACAGTGGTTACATGATTAGAAGGTCTGTCCCACCCCTCGCCACCACCACCATTCACAACTTTTTAAATGAATGCAAGGGTGAGTGGGAAGGTGGTAATATTAACATGTGCCTTGAGTGGGTGGCCATTCTCCTTATTTTTGATTTATTTTTCAGCTATTTATATAGCACTGACAATTTACACAGCACTTTACATATATTATACTGTACATTCAGAGGAGTCCCTGCTCTCAAAGAACTTCCAATCTAAGGTCTCTATCTCAAATGCATACATACATCCTGAAAGTATTCACAGCGCTTCACTTTTTACACATTTTGTTATGTTACAGCCTTATTTCAAAATGGATTACCCGTATATACTCGAGTATAAGCCGACCTGAATATAAGCCGAGGCACCTAATTTTACTACAAAAAAATGGGAAAACGTATTGACTCGAGTATAAGCCTAGGGTGGGAAATGCAGCAGCTACTGTAAGTGGAAAAGAGGGTCAACAATGCCCATCTGCAACCTCACTGTGCCCATCTTCATCTGAGCTTTTCTAAAAGTGAAACATGTAAGCACTGCCGCTACACCAGCTGTAGTTTTCTGAACATGGGTGCCCGACCCATACGACCAACCACCTAATATTTCATCAAATGACCATCCACCACCTTTTGTCCGGATATTGCTATACCTGAAGGCTGATCCTAACACCATACTATTCAGGATATACTTGGAATCCATCCGTTACAAGTTCCCTCGGATCTACTGCTTGGATACAAAGCTAACCGATGGGATTGACCCAATTGGAATCAGAAGGATATCCATGGAATCCTTTTGTAACAGTATCGACTAAACACGCCAGGCATCGGTGAGTGTTTTACAATACCTGCTGTATGATAACCAGAAGGACATATGCTTGAATGGGTGAGTGACTATTTTCAAGATCCCCTAAATGAGCTATAACACCTGAGCTTGGAGTGTGAGGCTCGGCTCTGAGGCCTCGTACACACGACCGATTTTCTCGTCGTAAACAGTCAAGAAAAGTGCCGCGAGAGTTTTTTTGTCTAGAAAAACGTTCGTGTGTATGGTTTTACGACGAGAAACTTGACGAGAATCTCGACGAGAAAATAGAGAACCTGCTCTCTATTTTCTCGTCAGGAGTCCAGATTTCCTCGTCGTGTTTCTCGTCGGCCTGTTTTGTGACGAGAAAATGGTTCGTGTGTATGCTTTTACGACTCTTCCAAAAGTGCGCATGCTCACAAGCAACTATGAGACGGGAGCGCATCTTCTGGTAAAACAAGCCTTCATAATGGAGAGAGCACATTCGTCACGCTCATAAATATTTCATCGTTTAAATGTTCTGCATTGAATTCTTCGTTAGAATGTTACATTAATCAAAACGAGAGACCTTCTTTTGCTGCTGATATTCACACAGAGTTATGCCTTATTTTTAACCTTTTTCATGCTGCTCTTTATAAGATTTATGTGTATTATATCGTGCAAGTTTTTAGGAATAATTTAAATGGTTAGATTTTTCAAAATGATGTTAATTATAATTTCTCAATGTTTTGATAGCGATCTCCCATTTAATTTTCTAATCTATATTTTTAAAATTTCACACCATGTTTTTGAGCTAATCAGATTTAGTTATTCTTTTGGGGGGGGGGTGATATCTGTGCCTTTTATTGTCAGTCAAATGTATCTGCTTACTCCAAAGCTTGTTTTTTTTTATTTAAAAATACACATAGTCAAGTATGAACTTAAACAAAAAACACATTTATTCATGTTTATAAATTAAATAAAGAGAAGGCAGCGCTGGAGAAACTGCTGCCATTTGTGCATCCCAGGGACCCCAGAGCACACAGCAACCCTGTGTGGACACTAAAATTGGGAGCTTGAGAAGGCCCACATTTCAGAACACAATCTGATGCTGGCCTCCCAGAGGTCAGGAACAGCAGCAGGTGAGATATATGTCCCAAGTATGTGGTACTACAACAGGCTGCCTTCTGTCCGACCAGTGCGACCACAATGAAGCAAGGCCATCACTTCCTCTTCTTCCTGGCAACCTTCCCTGCAGCCTTTACTGAAGCCTTCCTTCTTCGTTTAGCTGGAGGCTGGCCCACTGGAGGGGTACTCCTGTCAGGAGGAGGAGGTGGAGGTGTAGCAGAAGGGGGTGGGGCAGAAGAAGAAGGTGGAGGTGTAGCAGAAGGGGGTGGGGCAGAAGGTGGAGGTGTAGCAGAAGGGGGTGGGGCAGAAGGTGGAGGTGTAGCAGAAGGGGGTGGGGCAGAAGAAGAAGGTGGAAGTGTAGCAGAAGGGGGTGGGGCAGAAGGTGGAGGGGTAGCAGAAGGGGGTGGGGCAGAAGGTGGAGGGGTAGCAGAAGGGGGTGGGGCAGAAGAGGAAGGTGGAGGTGGAGGTTGAGGTTGGGTCAGTTGGGCCACCTCACATATGGCGGTATTGGGGGTAATTTGCTCCATCACCCCCTTGTTGAGCAAGGTGATGAGCAGGGGTTCGCATAGGAGGCGTTGCTCCATGCTCATCACCTTGAACTTCACTAGGCCGGCAATGGCCTCTTCAGGGGATGTGGGCTCCTTGAGGGTGGCATGGGCCTCTTTAATAAGGGCCATTGCTGCCTCACTGGTGGTCCTGTCCCTCCTGCCTCTTTTGTGAAGCCTGATGGGAGGCACCTGGGATCTGGTGCTTCTCCTTTGCCCTGCCACCTCCTGTCTGCCACTGGGCCCTGCCACCTCCTGTCTGCCACTGGGCCCTGCCACCTCCTGGCTGCCACTGGGCCCTGCCACTGGGCCCTGCCACCTCCTGGCTGCCACTGGGCCCTGCCACCTCCTGGCTGCCACTGGGCCCTGCCACCTCCTGGCTGCCACTGGGCCCTTCCTCCTCCTGCCTGACAGTTTCCAGACCCTCCTCCTGGCTGATTTCATCCTGTGTATGAAAAAGAAACATAGTTTAATATGTTGGTTTAATCTTTGCATCAAACTTTGTAATCCTGATGGAAGCAATTAGAATGTAAATGCATAAATCCTTGCTTTAAATTTACCACTACATCAGCTTGACTATTTACCACACAATTAAGTGCAGAATAATGTCTACAGATCATGATTTCACTTGTTGAATACAAAATAATGTATGTTTCTCATCCTGACATATTTGGGAAACATTAATTTTATCCCACTACATTTTCAGTTAATACTATACCTGGCTCCAGATGGCCAAATCAGGATCATCCAGGATGGCTGCCTCCTCTTGCTCCAGAGAAGGCTCAGGTTGGCTGCAGGGAAGTCTGGGGGGAAGAGTGGAGAGTGATGGCCTTGGCTCAATGTGGTCATCCAGGAAGGACATCCTGCTGTAGTACCACAAAACCGGGACATAAACATCATCTGCTGCTGCTCCTGACCTCTGAGAAGCCAGCACCTTAGAGCGTTCAGTCCTGTAGGTACCTCTCAAGCTCCCAATTTTAGTGTCCACTTGTTTTGCTGTGGCTGTGGGCACCTTGGTATGCACAAATGGGAGCAGCTTCTCCAGCGCTGCTTTTCTCACCCCTTTTTTTTTATGGATGGGGTTTTTGGTCTCCCACAGAGCCGGCAGCTCCCTTACCCGGTCAATAAATTCCGCCAGGAACTCTTTGTCGCTAATAAATACATTCATATTGTATCTGCAAGTAAAATAAATTATATTTAAATAATGTGAGGCAAACAGTCTAACCTCCTTCACATCCTAGTCACCATATATATCCTCCAACAATCTCAAGACAGTATAGGCCAACAATTTTAACAAGTCTCACAAAATCACATACCTTCGTTCGCACGTCCGTCACTTGAACTCCTATCTCCGCACACCGAACGTACTATAGTCACATGTGTGTTTGCTATATACACACCACGCATGCGTCCAAATTCGAACACGTCGCTCCGCACACGTCGCCCGCCCATGACGTTCTAACTAACATCTTTTCCCCGCCCCTTCTCTTTCGGCGCGCAGACAGATATGGCGGAGTTACAGCAGGTGTCTGATAATTCCGCAACTAGCGAGGAGACAAGCCCGGAGACCGAGGACACGTCACGATCAAGGAGGAGATTCAAGGCATCGAATATGTCTTTGGCGGAGATGGCGGAGATGGTGGACATCTTGGTCAAGGCTGATTATGATGCCAAGCATGGGCCGTATAGCAAACCAAATAGAAGGAAGGCCAAAATCCTCACTAAAGTTGTGAAGAGTCTGAGGGCGAAGTTCGGGGTGAAACGCTCAAATGAGCAGCTCAGAAAGAGGTGGTCAGACCTCAAACTGAGGGAGCCAGACCAGTTGAGGAGCATAAAGAGGATGCTCGCTAAAAGTAAGTAAAATGACGACCTTTCTGCTATTAATCTTTTTAGAAACTGACTTTTTTTTTTTTTAAAGCATATTGGACTCCCTTCCAAAATGTATTATTTTGAACTAGGTTGGGCACAGTAATCGTTCGTTACGTTACCGACACTTCGTTCGGCCACTATCCGTGGTTTTGGCTTATTTAAGACCCCCAAAAGTAATTAGACATCTGCCATTTTTGATCAAGTATTGTGGATAATTTTTAAGTCTAGATGATGTGTTTGTAAGGAGAATGAAATGCAAACTTTAATCAGTGTAAAGGAGAGGACACTCAGCAGCTGCTTCCACATCTGTACTTTGGAGCACTATAGTGTGGGCCACCAGACCCGCCTTTTTTGGGTGTCCCACACAGGTGCATCAGAGTTTATTTGTGGTGCCTCCATGTCCAAAAAATTACATCCAAATGTGAATAATAAACATATTTGGGGTCATAAAGAATGCATTTTTCTTTAAATTCCACACAAACACACACTTGTACCCCACTTCCAAACAATTTAGCCTGTTTTAAGTTTAAAAATGAGATTTTTACAGTGTGATAAATAGACCTTTGGTTTTATTCTCATAGGGGAGAGAAGACTGGGAGGAGGACACTCCAGGGAGCACATGCACCCCACAACTTCCAAGCAACCCCAAACTCCCAAAGATCCACAACCGAAAGATGTGCAGGAAGTTGAGGTGGAGGAAGGAGAAGTGCAGGAAGGAGAGGTGGATGACGTTGTGGATCTGGTCACCACAACAGGTCAGTATCTGACACCACAGCTTAAGGTAAGCGAGGTAGGCCTGCAGAGTTTTATTAATTTTTTTTTATGGTTTTTAGGGGATGGAAATGTTGTGAAGGATAGCACACCGTTCTCTGCTGACAGTGCCCTCCGCCTCATCCAGCAAGTGATGGAATGTAGCACGGAACTGGACCTAATTAAACAAAGAATCCATGTGATGGAACAAACATTTAAAGACATTCTCGATGTTTTGGGGAGAATTCAATAAGCCATCCAAACACATTTGTTTTTACATGTTTGTTTTTATATTTTTACTAATTTTTTGAGTAACAAAGCAGCCAAAAATTGAATATGCACACAGTGTGTGAACATGTGCTATCTGCCATCAGGGGATATCCATGTACGTCTTTTGTGGGTGCAACCCCTTCCTCGTATCAAAAGTCGGTGAACTGAGGAAGGGGATGCACCCCCAAAACACATCCATTGATCACCCCTGATGGCAGATAGCACATGTTGACAATAGGGATCAGGATTGTAAACTTCCTATTTGCAAAAAAGTAAAAATGTGTGCATATTGAATTTTTGGCTGGGCAAGGGGTGGCAGGACCCCATATTAGGACGGGCACATAGAGACATAGTTTGTGTAACTGAATGTCTCAGATTGCTCAGAGGTATCCAATGTTGTCATTTTAGAAATGCAAGTGGTATTTTTGTATTTTCATAAGCCAAAATTTGACGGGTTGTGGTCAGGCCAACCCCAAAGTAAAACAAAAAAAAATGTGCAGAGAGTAAAATATTTGACCACAAACAACGTGTAGCTTCTTTTTATAATACACTCTAAGCTTATTTGGTTCTTTTGTAAGGTAACATAGTGAAATTGGTTGTTATTTACTAAAGTAAAATACACTTGCCACTACAAATGCACAAAGACAAACTAGGAGACAGGAAAGAACAAATAATTAAAGGTTTAAACAAGATTTTTATTGGGATACTTAGACATAGGCTGGCATAGGAATTGCCCCCCTACCCGTGAAATACTCCATGTATTTGTCCCGAACCACACAGGCATTTTGGGGGGGCAAGCCAAGACGGGCAGATTCCAGGCCCGGAAGGGGATTTGCAGGGGAAAGTCCAGCCTCTGGCAAAACTGAGGCCATATATGAATTCGCTTTGCGGCAAAGAAAATTGTGTAGCACACAGCAGCATAACACTACATAGTTTATTTTGTAGTCCGCCAAGTGGATGGAAGTCATAAAAAGGCGGAACCGGCTGGCCATTATGCCGAAGGCATTTTCAACGACTCTTCGGGCCCTGGCCAGCCGGTAATTGAACACACTCTTCTCTGGGGTCAGGGTCCTCTGTGGAAATGGCCTCATAAGATGCCGTCCGAGTCCGAAGGCTTCATCAGCCAAGAAAACAAAGGGGAGTCCTTCAATATTCCCTGCATCCGGTGGCAATGCAAGGTCGTCACTCTGGAGACGGAGGGCAAACTCCGTCTGGATGAAGGATCCCCCATCGGACATCCGGCCATTCTTCCCTACATCAACATAGAGGAATTCATACCGTGCTGACACCACCGCCATCAGCACAATGCTATGAAACCCCTTGTAGTTGTAGTAGTAGGATCCAGAACGGGGTGGCGGCACGATGCGGACGTGCTTCCCGTCTATGGCACCACCGCAGTTGGGGAAGTCCCACCGCGTGGCAAACTCCGATGCCACAGTCTGCCATTCCTGTGGCGTTGAAGGAAGCTGTGGAGTGAAACAAGATGAAATAATATTAGAAAAACAAAGGCATACATTACAAGCAAATTCAAGACCAAAAAATTAGAGACCAACATCAATCTAATTATACGTTTATTAAGGTGTGTAAAAAAAGTATAATGGAAGGCTCATTTATCATATTCATCACCCCCTCACTAAATTATTTTGGGGGGGGGAGATGTGTTTGGCCACAGGATAGCATTGCAGTGGCGGTGCGTCCAGAGTGGGCGCTGGAGCACTGTCCCCTCTCTCCTGTGCCCATCACTCAGAACAATACATAGGTTCATGCGTTGCATGAACCTATGTATTGTCTATGCCGCACACTATTCAGGTGGATGGCCTCTTGTAAAGCGACCGACATATGATTAATTGCGTCATTTAGGGGGTTAAAATTGCAGAGCAGAAACAGGTATTAAAAAAGTCTTGCAAATTACAACCTGAGGGATGTAATTGGCTTCCTCAAAGAAAAATCGGGGACGCAAGGAGGGGGCATTCCTTGTGTAAACACTGACAGGCAGCTCTGGCAATCATGTTCACCAAGTCTGTTTAATGGTAACATGATTGGCTGATGCAACATGAAGGGAAGGAGAAGACATCAAGGACAGAAGAAGGATGGCGCTGACCACAAGAAGGTAAGTGCAGGGCTGGGGGGAAACTGGCTGCAATAGAGGGGACTAAATGGCTGCATTGGAGGGGACAACTGGGGGCGTTTATTAGGCAACAGAGCAAAAAAGGAGGAAGTTTATTTCCGAAATTGGGGTTGTAACCCCCCAACATTTGGAGCAACAGGCGCCCCTGCTGGAAAAGTTAGTGAGGGGAAATATTTAGGGAGGATAAAAAAGGGGCATTTAAAAACTTCCAGCATGCATGGGGACAAAGGGGACATTCTCAGCATATTACAATCATGGTAATTAGGAAAGGATGAAAGAAATACAATACATTAGCATACATGTAATACATAAAATGTGATGTGAAGGGAGAAAACTTACCCTAATATAGTCCTCCTGCAGGACTTGTATAATAGCAGAACAGGTGTCTGGGATTATGAGGCCCAGAGCCTGGGGGGAGATGCCTGTGGTGAACTTCAAGTCCTGAAGACTTCTCCCTGTCGCCAGGTAACGCAACGTGGCGATGAGCCTCTGCTCAGCACTGATGGCTTCCCGCATAACGGTGTCCTTCCTGGTAATATAGGGGGACACCAAAGCCAACAGTTCCTGAAAAACGGGGTCAGACATCCTCAGAAAATTCCTGTAGTCCTCAGGATTATTCTCGACGATCTCCCGCAGCAGAGGCATGTGGCAGAATTGGTCCCGCTGGAGCAACCAATTCTTGGTCCATGAACTCCTCCTCACACCATTCATGGACTGGTCTTGGTCCAAAACAAGCAGACCAACACCAAGCGCACGCACAGCACGAACTCGACGACGAGAACGTCCAGGCGACATGGCTAGGAAACGGTCGTCTAATCAGAACGTACAGAACAGAACGCACTTTAGAACAGCAAGGCCTATGAATAACTAACTGAAATTCAGAAACGAACAGGCAAGAACGCACTGTAAAACAGATACGACCTGCCTAGACGCCCTGAAAGTCAAGATACGAACCCACAAGCACAAACTGAACGGCAGAAAACGATCTGAAAAGTACGAAGACTGAAAAGCGCGAATCGTCTCTTCCCAAACTTTTACTTCACACGCGGTAACACGAGATCAGCAAAAGCAGCCCAAGGGGTGGCGCCAAGAAAAAAGATCTTCCCCTTTATAGTGCCGTCGTACGTGCTGGACGTGAGCGCAGAGAACCACGAGGAAATTGGGAAATGACAGTGTGTACGCATAGAAAGCTTGACGAGAAAATCGACAAGCTTAACAAGAATCTCGTCGAAAAAAAGACGTGTTTTTTACGACGAGAAAATCGGTCGTGTGTACGAGGCCTGAGGGTTATCATAACTATGCTGAAAAGTCAGGATTGTTTCTTGCTACCTCTACCAGTCTGTGAAGCGTGAAATCTAGTCGTATGGTGTATGGTCTATCAGCAATCAATTCATGAATGTTATTTTCTGATCGGTTTAATTAATTTTATCCACTGATCTTATACGCTCGTTGAACCTGTTTCTGGACTTACAAATCAAATAAATGAGCATTTCAAAATAAGTATATCCCGGAACTGCAAATACTGCGAGTGAAATTGGTTGTGCATGGTTGAATGTGGTGTGTATGGCCGGTCGGGTGGCCACCCATGTCCATAGTTCTTTGACTAGTCAATTTTTTCAATTAGGTGTTCACAATGTTGTGTTTTTCTACATTTTTATAAATAGTATTATCTAATTACGGCTCACTAATAAAGTATATATATTTAACAGTGCCTCACCGAAGAATTCTTTGGTTATTGTTTTTTCAGGACCTCCCAGTCCCCAAATTCTTTTCTTCCTTTTTCTTTATATGCTTACAATAATTCAGAGACACTATTGATCGGGTGTATCTTCTATTATTTAGATATTTCACAATACTGGTTATTGTTAGCCCATGTCTAAATAATTTCAGTGGAATATATTTTGTATACATTAATTTAGATCCCCGATATACTATATATTGGATGAGCTATCTATATACCTATTCTTTTGTTGTTTAACGGCGGAAGAGGAGACCCTCACTCGAGTATAAGCCGAGGGGGGGCTTTTTCAGCATAAAAAAATGTGCTAAAAAAGTTGGCTTATACTCAAGCATATACGGTAAATTAATTTTTTTCCTGAAAATTTTACAAACAATACCGCATAATGACAATGTGAAAGAAGTTTGTTTGAAATCTTTGCAAATTTATAAAAAAAAAAAAAAAATCCCATGTATACAAGTATTCACGGCCTATTTTTGGGAAATTTCTCCCATTCTTCTTTGCCGGACCTCTGAAGCTCCATCAGGTTGGATGGGGAGCATTGGTGCACAGCCATTTTCAGATCTCTCCAGAGATGTTCAGTCAGGTTCAAGTCTGGGCTCTGGCTGGGCCACTCAAGGACATTCACAGAGTTGTCCCATAGGCACTCCTTTGTTATCTTCGCTGTGTGCTTAGGGTCGTTGTCCTGTTGGAAGATGAACCTTCGCACCAGTCTGAGGTCCAGAGCTCTCTGGAGCAGGTTTTCATCATGGATGTCTCTGTACATTCCTGCATTCATCTTTCCCTCGATCCTGACTAGACTCCCAGTTGCACCCGCTGAAAAACATCCCCAGGGCATGATGCTGCCAACACCATGCTTCACTGTAGGGATGGTATTGGCCAGGTGATGAGAGATGCCTGGATTCCTTCAAACATGATGCTTCCATTCAGGCCAAAGAGTTCAATCTTTGTTTCATCAGACCAGAAAATTTTGTTTCTCATGGTCTGGGAGTCCTTCAGGTGTTTTGGCAAACTCCGGGCAGGCTGTCATGTGCCTTTTACTGAGTGGCGGCTTCCGTCTGACCACTCTACCATACAGGCATGAGTGCTGCAGAGATGGTTGTTCTTCTGGAAGGTTCTCCTCTCTCCACAGGGAAATGCTGGAGCTCTGTCAGAGTGACCTTTGGTTTCTTGGTCACCTCCCTGACTAAGGCCCTTCTCCTATAATCGCTCAGTTTGGCCGGGCGGCCCACTCTAGCAAGAGTACTGGTGGTCCCAAACGTCTTCCATTTACAGATGATAGAGGCCACTGTGCTCGTTGGGACCTTCTATGCTGCAGAAATGTTTCTGTACCCTTCCCCGGATCTGTGTCTCCATACATTCCTATCTCAGAGGTCTACAGACAATTCCTTGGACTTCATGGCTTGGTTTGTGCTCTGACATGCACTGTTAACTGCAGAACCTTATATAGGTGTGTGCCTTTCCAAATCATGTCCAATCAACTGAATTTACCACAGCTGGACTCCAATCAAGTTGTAAAAACATCTCAGGGATGATTAGTGGAAACGGGACGCACCTGATCTAAATTTTGAGTGTCATGGCAAAAGCTGTATAATGTACATGAGATTTTTTATTTTTGTATTTTTTTTTTTATAAATTTGCAAAAATTTCAAACTTCTTTCATGTTGTCATTATGGGGTATTGTTTGTAAAATTTTGAGGAAAATAAATGAGTTTAATCCATTTTGGAATAAGGCTGTACATAACAAAATGTGGAAAAACTGGAGCGTTGTGAATACTTTGCGGATTCACTGTATACTAAGGTCAAATTAGACAGGGACCAGTAAACCGACCAGCGTGTTTTTGGAGGGTGGGAGGAAACAGGTGTACCTGGGGACAACATACCTGGAATAAACCCACGCAGGTACAGGGAGAACATGCAAACTCAAGTCAGGTAGTGTCGTAGGTGGGATTCAAACCAATGGCCCCAGTGCTATCAGATGCAGTCACTGTTTGGGTTTTCAGACAGCTGCAGGGGCTGCAGGTCTCTGCATACAAAAGCTGGTAGGGGAGATTCCTCCATCTACGCTGTTTAGCATGGATTGGTGAATCAAGAAATCTAAAAATGTATGGCTAGCCTAATAACACTAAAGAGAGAATAAAGACCACTTTTGAGATAACCATTTATGTCAACAGACGGAATCCTCACTGGTTCTTTTACACCAATAAGCCATAACTTTATGGCCACTGACAGGTAAAGTGAATAACTTTCATTGTCTCGTTACAATGGTATCTGATAGTCGGTGGGCAGCAAGTAAACATGTCCCTGATGTTAATGTGTTGAAAGCAGAAAAATGGACATCTCAGTTTGTTGTGTTTCGTGGTTGTGTAGTCACAGGTCGGTCAGGGTGCCCATGCTGACCCGTGTCCACAGCCAAAAGTGCCGGGCTTGTGAGCATCAGAATTGGACAATGGAGCAATTTGAAGAAGGTGGCCTGGTCTGATGAATCATGTTTTCTTTTACATCATGTGGAGGGCCGAGTGCATGTGTGTCGCTTGCCCATGGAGGGGATGGCACCAGGATGATTTCTTCACAGTATGTGAAGAAGGCATGCTAGTAGAGGCAGTGTGATGCTTTGGGCAATGTTCTGCTCAGAAACCTTGGGTCCTACCATTCATGTGGATGTTACTTGACTCGTACCACCTTCCTAAACATTGTTGCTGACCAAGAACGCCCCTTTATTGAAATGGTATTCTCTAATGGCAGTGACATTTTTCAGCAGAATAATGTGCCCTACTTTACTGCAAAAATGGTTCAAGAATGGTTTGTGGAACACAAGAATGAGTTCAGGGTATTGACTTGGCCTCCAAATTCTACAGATTTCAATCCAAACGGGCATCTGTGGGATGTGCTGAATAAACAAGTGCGGTCCATAGGGGGCCTTCCTCGCAGCCTACAGGATTTAACCACTTAACCACTGCCTGCCGACAAATACGTCAACAGGGTGGTTGCTTAACTCTGGGAGGACGTTAAATAACGCCCTCCCAGAATCGCGCTTCCGGATCACGGTAAATCGCCGCTGATAGCGGCCGTTTACCACGTGATCGCTCCGTCAAATGACGGAGCGATCACTTATAAACAGACCGGCGTCATGTGATGACGCCGGTTCCTCTCTCCCCTCTCTGTGTGAGAGGAGAGGGCAGGGAGCGGATCATGTCAGCAGCGCTGTGGGCTGGATCTGTGACAATTGCAGTCACAGATCCAGCCATCCATCCATCCCTGCTCAGCCATCCCTGTGCAATACTCTGCAATACCCTGTGCAATACCCTGTGCAATACCCTGTGCAATACCCTGTGCAATACCCTGTGCAATACCCTGTGCAATACCCTGTGCAATACCCTGTGCAATACCCTGTGCAATACTCTGCAATACCCTGTGCAATACTCAGCAATACCCTGTGCAATACTCAGCAATACCCTGTGCAATACTCTGCAATACCCTGTGCAATACTCTGCAATACCCTGTGCAATACTCTGCAATACCCTGCCCATACTGTGCAATACCCTGCCCATACTGTGCAATACTCTGCCATACTCCGCAATACCCTGCCATACTCCGCAATACCCTGCCATACTCCGCAATACCCTGCCATACTCCGCAATACCCTGCCATACTCCGCAATACCCTGCCATACTCCGCAATACCCTGCCATACTCCGCAATACCCTGCAATGCCCTGCAATACTCTGCAATACCCTGCAATACCCTGCAATACTCCGCAATACTCCGCAATACTCCGCAATACTCTGCAATACCCTGCAATACCCTGCAATACCCTGCAATACCCTGCAATACCCGGCAATACCCGGCAATACCCGGCAATACTCCGCAATACCCGGCAATACTCTGCAATAACCACTTCCCGGCCGTCATATGACGTCCTTGACTTTGTGCGGGGATATCTGAATGATGGGTGCCGCTACAGGCATCGTTCAGATATTAGCTTTTTCAGCCGGCGATTCCCTACACCATAAGAACAATCATAGCGGCTGTTCCGCCGCTTGATCATTCTTATGGGAGACGAGAGGGGATGTCCCCCCCCCCCTGCCGCCCTCTGGTGCTTCTACTGACTCACCGCTACGATCAAAGCCAAGATTTTTTTTTTCAGGCTTCCCAGCCTAGAGGTGGGATGTGGGGTCTTATTGACCCCATATCTCACTGTAAAGAGGACCTGTCATGCCATATTCCCACTTATGATTTATAATTGAGACAGTAAAGATGACCACTTTCTGCCAGCTGTCTCAGGAGGGTTTTGGACTAGGATCCAAACGTATCCCTACTGCTGAATCTGCTGTAAAAAATGAAGGAGCGCGGTGGAAAATTGTGGAGAAGATGCAGTCACTATTTGGGTATTCAGCTGTTTTTTTTTTTTCCCAATAGATTTTTATTGAATTTTCAAAAATGTACATCAAGTTATATGAGCACAAGACAAAACAAAACCATATCAACAACACATTGATACATTGCCATTGAGATGTTGTACATGCAAATGCAAAACACTGTATATTGATATATCTCTAAAAGAAAACCTTGGATAATCAAATGTAAGTCCCTAGGGCAGTGATGGTGAACCTTGGCACCCCAGATGTTTTGGAACTACATTTCCCATGATGGTCACCTACACTGCAGAATGCATGAGCATCATGGGAAATGTAGTTCCAAAACATCGGGGGTACCAAGGTTCACCATCACTGCCCTAGAGTTTTGTAATACTTCTATTACTGCTTTTTTAAATTTGTTTGTCCAGATTTTCCACACCTGGGTTAATCTGACACTCTTCAAAGAATGAATCACTAGTAAGCGTTTAAGTACAATGTTGTAGGACTATAGAGGTGACCTCTGAGAGGTTTGTTACTTTGGGTATTCAGCTGTTTGAATGCAACAGTGGGCAGTGTAGATTCCTAAGCAGCGTGGATGGGAGAATCAATTGATTTCTTTTTGTTATCGCTAGCATTACTCTTCTTAGAATTTACATTATAGATGTATCAGTAGGGGTAAAACTACTTGGTGAGAGCGGCAGAGCTGGGGGGTTGTCAAAGGAGACCTCACTAGTGGAGTCTCCATAAATGGGGATTGGCCACCATTAACCACTGGTAAGGGTTTGAGTTTTGAGTGGTCCAAATAATATATATATATATATATATATATTGTTTTCTCTCTGTGTGTGTCTATCTATAATTTAATCTTTTTTTGTCATGTTTTAGTCCCACAGGAGAGTCAAAGCTGCACCCTAGCCTGTACCTTCTGCTGCTTATCCTGAGTAAGCTGTACCCTTCTCCCATGGATGGCACCTACTCAGCCCTTAGCATGGCACCTTTCATCCCCTTCATCATGAGGTAATCCCTATCACTGCATTTTTGGCTTCTAGTAGTAAAATGTGTTTATAATTATCTATTCATTTTCTAATATCGTTGGTGAAACTGTTTCCTATATCAGGTTTAGCTGTTTACTATATCAGCTAAATAGGCAACATCTTTAAAGAATAATTCCAGGCATCAGCATGTTACACATATTTACATTTATCCAGCGTGGACCAATATAAGTATGTAAATGGCAGACGTGGCCGATGCCACATTGGAAGCTGGAATTTTGTGAAGTACACACCGCTTCGTCTGTGATCTCCAATTGCTTCTGGTTCCAATACTGATTGCCTGATACATTGGGAATATAGGAGGTCAAATTCAATTGCTCAACATGGCCACAATTCAGAGAGTTCTTTGCATCTTCTGAATGAAGGTACAATGTTCTCTGATTGGACAAGGTGGAGAGGCGGGGTGATGATGTCAGGCCGGCATTGCAATTGACCTGGGCCGAATATCTGTAGTGTTTACTTATCTCTCCCCAAAACCCTGAGTCCCCTGTCTTTCTGTTTCTGCTGTATCGTTCCTCTGTTATCAGCATGATAACTTCTGACAAGTTCTCCGAGATGCAAGATAAAACCAGCCTGAAATATGTGTCAGGGTGGGTGCTATAAATAGATTAGCAGAGAGCTTGTCTTGTCACAGCACTGCTCTGAAAGTATCTTCCTTCCTCTGCCTATGTGGAAGAGGGGGGTGCCTTTCCTCCAATCAGCTGTCACACAGTGTAAGCCAAGACTCCACTCCTACTGTTGAATGAGGAAGTAAAAATTCTAACACAATGTAAGAATTCTAAAGAATATAGCAAGCTGAAGACAGTAGATATGCTGTAAAACTTATGTAGGGAGATTTGTTTCATATCTGTGTATCATCTGAACTGTTCACCTCACTGGGTATAGGAGAGGGTTTGCATCCACTTTTAGTAAATCAACTTCAATATGTGCTCACTAAAAATACATTGGGGTTGACTTACTAAAGGCAAATAGACTGTGCACTTTGCAAAGGTTGCTCCAGAGCTTAGTAAATGAGCAGAAGCTCTGCTGACCTCTATCATCCAATCATGTGCAAGCAAAAATGCTTTTTTTTTTCTTAATTTCCTTGCATGTGATTGGGTATTCTTTGCAAAGTGAAGCTTTACCTCATTTACTAAGTTCTGGAGAAACTGCAGTTGCAGAGTGCACAGTCTATTCAACCCCATTGTATTTTGTCTTTAAGGGTACTTTCACACTGAGGCAGTTTACAGGAGTTTTAGCGCTAGAAATAGCCTATAAAAAGCGCCTGAAAACTGCCTCCCATTCATTGCAATGAGTGCTTTCACACTGGGCTTGCGGGACGTTAGAAAAAGTCCTGCATGCAGCATCTTTGGGGCGGCTTAGGAGCTTAGGAGCTCCTAAGGCTTAGGAGCGCTATAAAAAGCGCTCCCAAAATGCCCCTGCCCATTGAAATTAATGGGCAGTGCTTTGAAAGCGCTGCAAAACGTGTATTTTTTTCATATCTCGTCCAACATCAGTGCCTGACCTCACAAATGCGTTTCTGGAAAAATGGTCAAACATTCCCATAGACACACTCCTAACCTTGTGGACAGCCTTCCCAGAAGAGTTGAAGCTGTTATAGCTGTGAAGGGTGGCTAATGGCAAATACTATGTGATTTGTTTTAACTAAATACTGTGCAAAATAGTAAAGTGTACACAACTTCATAATAAGAAATGTAAATCATGAAAAATAGTGGACTTTGTAGAGTTTAGAAGTCTTCCATTTTATTTTTTTTATCTTTGACTTTTGTTATACTGCATGTTCCTTTTTTTGTTTATGTAAAAGTAAAATATCTTATTTTCCTGACTCTCTTTAACTTGATCCAATTTCCACAGGAGGTCAGGGCCCCATCAGTGTTCTGTAAAGCTGGGACCCAGCTGGGGATGCTGAAGAAAGTGTAGGAAAAAATAAAAGCGCCCTCGGGAAGTTCCCGCTGGGGAATCACTATAGCAATCAGATTACACCACTTCAAAGAGGGGAATATTCTTTCTTAAGTACTCATTTAGGGCCGGTTCACGCTGCTGCGAATTCTATTGCGAATTTGAGCCGTTGCGATTGCTCAAATTCGCAAGTCATTTAAATAACAATGTTTTACATTAGTGCCGTTCACATCAATGCGTTGCGAATCTAAGCTGCGGGAAAAAATGGTCCTGTGTGAGTTTGATCCGTATGCGATGCAAATCCAGCTCTATAGACAGGCATTCCCTGAAATCGCGGCTGCGAATCGCGGCAAAATCGCCCGATTTTGAAGTCGCAGTAGTGTGAACCCAGCCTTAAAGGGGAACTCCTGTTCTCAATAAAATCTGTCAAAAATGAGGCCCGTTTGTCACCAGCGTGCGTCTTATTGCTACCAACAAGATGCTAAGCAAGCAGAGAAAATCCTCAATTGCTGCTATCCGTATCGGGCAATGCATCTTACACCTTGTTCTGGCTTTGTGTCCTCCTAGTGAATTATGGCGAGTTCAATACAGATCTTGCTTATCTCAGATATTCTCCCAGCATGTGCTGCAAGTGGCAACATTGCAAATAGGTTTTCTTTAGTAATCTAACCACTCTATAGTATTAGAAACTATCAATGTTTATTTTTAAAATCTCACATCCCAGTATGAGTAATGCTTCTACCTAGGTCCTTGTATTTAGGATGATGGATTTAAAACATAATTCAAACTCTATCTGTCTGAACATGTACATGATCTGTTCACAAGGCTTATCTTCCTCCTTATTCCTCTATAAGGCTAGATCTTATGTTGTAATGATAGCAAACTTAGGCTTCTTTCACACAGGACGGATCAGTCATGATCCGCCCCGTGAACCTCCGCTTGCTCAGCGGGGATCGCTCCGCTGATCCCCGCTGAGCCGGCTGATGACTGGGCGGTCCCCGCACACTTTGCAGGGACCGCCCTGTCAGATCTCCGCTCTCCCCAATGGGGGATCGGATGAAGACGGACCGTCTGTCCGTGTTCATCCGATCCGCTCTGCAGACGGATAGAAAAATAGAAATTTTTCTATCCTGAAAAACGGAGCGTAGCGGACACGGGTGAGATCGGGTGTCAGCGGATGTTCATCCGCTGACATCCGCTGTCCCATAGGGATACATGTATGTCCGTTTTTCATCCGAAAACGGATGGGTGAAAAACGGACATACGGTCCGCCCGTGTGAAAGGGGCCTTATTGTCGTGTTTTGGGTGACTTGTTTGGAGCAGGAGACCTGGTCATGCTGGGCCTCTCAGCCATTCTGCAGTGCAAATGGAAAACGCATAAAAAATAAGTATTCTAAATGCTTCCTTGCAGTGCTATTCCTTTCCTTTTAGCCCGGGTTCACACTGATGTGGTGCGGGACACACCATGTAATTCGCACAGGAATCGCAGCACATTGCTGTGCGAATTACATGCAGTGTTTCTGGGGTGCGATTTGAGCCATGGATTTGTATGGCTCAAATCGCACCAAACTTGTACAGGACCCTTTTTTGTCCGTACCAAAATCAGATTGCATTCTTTAAATTGCACTGATTTTGCAAACCGATTTCAGGGTGTCATTAAATTTTAAAGTGGTAGTAAACTGCTGCATAAACAAAACAAAAAAAAAACACCTGTAAGACAATGCCATAATGTGCTAGTACTCATCGCATGCTATCACATTATGAAATACTTGCCTTAGAACAAAGCCCTTCCAGTGGTGCCCGGTCCCTGCTGAGAGGGCTAACATCTTACCCTGGCTTTTCTCTGTTCCGGCTTTCGGCAAGAAGCTCTGAAGGGCCGGGGTGGGCGGAGCGCTGGAGGAGAGAGCCGGGGTGGGCGGAGCGCTGGAGGAGAGAGCCGGGGTGGGCGGAGCGCTGGAGGAGAGAGCCGGGGTGGGCGGAGCGCTGGAGGAGAGAGCCGGGGTGGGCGGAGCGCTGGAGGAGAGAGCCGGGCGGGCAGAGCGCTGAAGGAGAGATCCGGGCGAGTAGAACGGTGGAAGAGACTTGCCCAGGCACTGAGCTGCTAAAGCAGCAGATGTGGGCTCACTGGGGCTGCTTTTGGTTCAGGAAGGAGAGAACCTGGCAGGCGGAGCATGTGAGGAGGGAGGCGGGCGGGCTGAGCGTTGGAGGCAACTTGCTCTGGCACTGAGCTACCTCTCTTACTGAAGCAGCACAGCAGGTGTGGACTTGCTGCCAGGACTGCTGCGGCTGCCAAAGTTTTTTTAGCAGTGGGTAACACAAAAGAAAAACTGTGAGGGGGCCGCAGCAGCCCCACTGAGCCCACACCTGCTGTGCTGCTTCAGTGAGAGAGGCAGCTCAGTGCCAGAGCAAGTCTTCTAACTATTGGGGTTGGGTGTGTTCTGTACTTGCAGTTTTGCACGCGGGGGGGTAGGAGGGAGGGGATGATGGTTTTTCCTATATTGAGGCACCTGAACTGTGAGGGTGGGGTCTATAATGTGTGTGTGTGTGTGTGTGTGTGTATGTGTGTGGGGGGGGGTGTTCTGTGTTGGAAAGCTGGTTGGTCTGTGATGGACAGGGAATCTGTACTGAGGAAGTAGGCTGGGAGGGAAGGATAAGGGAAGTTAAGGGAGAACTCTATTGTGAGGAATATGGGTAAGGAGTGAATTGCACATTGAGCAGAGGGGGTTGTTCTGGTGGTACTTTGTAAAGTGGTCTGTGCATTAGGGCTTGTTCACACTAGTGGTTGGGAGGCAGTAAAACCCCTCAGTTGACCCGCAGTTTCAACACCTCCCAACTATGCCCCCTTAAGCTGCAGAGGCAGTGCCCCGGGCCACACTGGTTTGTGGCCATGGAAGGAATTCTAGGTCTTTACATATTATTGGGGGCTTGCTAGTAAATTTTCTTTCTATAAATGAATAAAAAGTTGGTTCTTTGATCTCCTCCATGTTGTTAAGGTAGATCTCCACGTCTTAAAGGTTGCCTACCCCTGACAACGCTGAAGAAATTACACTTTTCCTTCCACTTCACAATTATGTGTCACTTTGTGTTGGTCTTTCACATAAAATCCCCCAAAAAATACATTTACGTTTTTGGTTTTAACATGACAAAATGTGGAAAATTTCAAGGGGTATGAATACTTTTTCAAGGCACTGTATGTGTACACCGTACCATATTTCTATTTGGAAAAGCCTGTAATTTCCAGACCAATATATTGGGGCTATTTTACCTGCCCACTTTAAGCCTCTACACACGATCGGACTTCCATCGTACTTGTCCGTGGATTTTTGTCCGATGGGCGTTGTCCATAAACTTGTTCTGCATACAGACGGCAGAACATTTTCAGCCAACATTCCCGAAACCACGTGGTTTTTCAGCTCTTTATTGCCACCCTTTGGGCAACTTCTGCTATTGTTGTCTGATGTTTAGCATTGGTTTGGAGCATGCGTGTTTGTACTTTGGATTTTAGTTCGACGGACTTGTGTACACACACGATTGGATACTCCGACGTAACACATTTATTGTCAGACAGTTTGTGAGCATGAACAGCCAACATTTGTTGTCGTTAATTCCGCCAACAATTGTCTGATGGAGCAAACACACGGTCGGATTATCCGACACATCACGTCCATCAGACAATTATTGCCATAAAATCCGATCGTGTGTACGGGCCTTTAGTCTCTAGCTGTGTTCTTTTTTTTTATGTCGGAGTGCAAATAGGAAAGATGTACAGAAGAGAAACAATGGCTATTTCATCATAGCTTCATTAGCGGATATCGTTGGATGCCATGAGCTATTGGGCACAAGCGCTGTTTGAACCATGCTATTAACTGAAGATCATAGGCTGTGAGTATTGCAAATGTGCAAGTCAACTATAACCAAAGCAGTAACATCTAGATAACAGGGACAAAGAATTCTGGTTTGACAATTCGCATTGAGCCTCAACCACTCTTTCAACTTCAAACATGGCTGCTTGTTGACAGCATGTGCAAGTGCAAATATACCAAGCTTGTAGTGTCCCTGCTCCTAATTATACTTGTCTGCTTTACCACACACACAAATATAAAATAAAATAAACCACAAGAACTTATACAAAAAAACGTGTGGGCCTCTCTGATGAGCTGTCAAGAGAAAACATTTGTGGGAGACCACTGGAGCCTTGAATTTGTTAAAGCGTGATGATTTATTTTAGTTAAAGCAAGAGCACAATTTTTTAAACTTCTTCACGTTAGGCGTCAGGGGCATCCTTTGATGTAATGTATGGTACTTGTAACACTCTTGTCTGATAATTTTCAGGCGTAAGCTATGTGTGTGTGGTATTTTTATTGTAATAGGGGCCTTCTTCTTTACCGAAGGTTAAAGGGGAACACAAGGTAAAATATAACATTTGGCAATCTGAATACAAACAGTAAGTTTAGTTTTAGTTGATTGCTTAGTTAAATCCCAGCATAGACCCTGACTCTTCTCAACACACTTTGGTATTTCACGGTTTTTTCTTTTATATTACGTTGTATAACAATTACTGAAAAAACAATATACATACATACATACATACATATCAAAGGCAAGATGTAAAGAAGACATAGTTGAATCAACATGGAGAGGCAAAAGTTTTAATGGTACATGAAAGGATTCAAAGTTGCTTCCCATTCCTCTTGCTACTCCATAATATAAAATACAGGGAGTCCCTGAGTTACGAACACAATAGGGACTGTAGGTTTGTTCGTAAGTCGCAACACTGCATTTGTAAGTGTAACTTCCGGTCGAAACACTGCATTCTTAAGTGTTCATAAGTGTAACTGCCACCTGTGCATGGATGTGGGATGTGGGATGTTCCGGGTGCTTGTTATGTTATCTGGGGCATAGTACGGCAGTGTGGGATGTGTCCAGAGGTTTTTTCGAAGGTATCCAGGACCAGCGTGGAGCACAAGTGGCCAGCATTTGAGGCCGTTCGTAAGTAGGAGTCGTTCGTAACTCGGGGACTGCCTGTAAGTAGAAAAAAATTTACTTCACAACTGCATACTCGTCACATTGGTTGCAACATCTGGCAACTTAAAGTAGATCTAAATCCTATCACTAGAATCTCATGAACGCTATAACATAATACTATAACAAAATATCAAAAGTTTTTACATTTTCAGCTCACATTAAAAGAATACCTAGTAATCTTGCCACAAATGTCCTTGTTCAGGTATTTCCTTGTATAGGGTGACAGCTATCTCCCAGTTGTGCTTCTGTGTTGTCATCCTGTCACATGTTGAATAATTGGGGAAAGTGCGGCACTCAAAATGAAAATATAATCGTGAGATATATATATGAAAACCCCCGTGAAAAAGCAAATATTAAACAATGCAATGTATATCACAGTGGTAATAATTGATAACTAGCATACTCATATATTGCAACAAATATGCTTGGAGGCCGGTATACAATAATCGGCATGTGATATCAAAAATTTCAACAAAAAATTGGATTGAAAGCAAAACGACAAATAAAGTCCAAATAAACCATCTGTGGAGTGGGTAAACACAATAATGATATTGGTGCACGTTAAAGAAAAAAGTCCGGTATAATGATACATATAAATCCAAATATTCCAAAATTAATCGGGTAAATGTATATGTTGTCTGCAGACTATCCACAACCTTATAGATCTAAGGCTTACCAGATGGGATGGACCCAACAGAGCGTACGCCCAGTGGGTCAGACAAGCTTGATGGTGTAGCACACCAAAAGGGAGATGCAGCAGGCACAGCTTCCAATGGGAACCTGGAAATCACAACAAGGAGTGAAAATCCACCATGGAGATCGTCAGCAGTACTTCACACAAAACCTGTAGCCCCATAAGGGTACATTTTTTGGATCTCGAAGTTGAGATTGATTCAGGACGGTTTAAGTTTAAAACATTTTTTAAACCGACAGACAGAAATGGCTTCATCCCTGCAGATAGCTTCCACCATCAATCGTGGCTTAAAGCTGTCCCTAAGAGTCCATTTTTATGATACTATTTGTCAATTATTTGTCGTTTTGCTTTCAATCCAATTTTTTGTTGAAATTTTTGATATCACATGCCGATTATTGTATACCGGCCTCCAAGCATATTTGTTGCAATATATGAGTATGCTATTTATCAATTATTACCACTGTGATATACATTGCATTGTTTAATATTTGCTTTTTCACTGAGGTTTTCATATATATATATATATATATATATATATATATCTCACGATTATATTTTCATTTTGAGCGCCGCACTTTCCCTAATTATTCACTCAGTTTAACACACAGTATATCTGTTGTGCAGGCAGCCATCTTTCACTCCATTTGGCCGCGCGGTTTTACCTTGTTTTTTCCATCCTGTCACATGTTCCCTGGTGAGGACTACAAGTGGCTATGCCAACACACATTGCACAAACATGGTAGAAATTCTAAATGTATAGCGATCTGTAT
The DNA here is from genome assembly GCA_029206835.1 of Rana muscosa. Lineage (NCBI taxonomy): Eukaryota > Metazoa > Chordata > Amphibia > Anura > Ranidae > Rana > Rana muscosa. The sequence goes on along the minus strand of CM055121.1, from coordinate 243,716,150 downwards.
GCTACACATTGTTTTAGCAAACTAAATGTTGTGCATGTACTTTTAAAGCATTATAAAAAACCTGTGGCTCTGTGTCCCCATTCACACATGGAGCCGCGTCTTGGCCCACCCCCTCCGTCTCCTGATTGGGTCACTGGCTGTGAGGCTCCCGACTCTGCCAAAAGCCAATCAGGAGTGCGAGTCCCCAGAGAGGCAAGGCTCTCGTGGACATCACTGAATCAAGAGGGGTCTCAGGTAAGTTTTAGAGGGGTCTGAGGAGGCTGCTGCTCACAGAAGGTTTTTTACCTTCATGCAAAGAATAGTAAAAAAACCTTGTGCCTTTACAACCACATTAGGCTGGCCATAGAGTATTAATTTTTCTTGATCAGCCAGTGGGCTCAGCAAGAAATAAATACAAACATATTCCCACATCCACACAGGTGAGATGGGTGGAGGAATCCTCCCCGCTGTGTAATTGTATTCTGACAGCAGGACAACTCCACTATCAGAATCAATTGATCAGTGCCGCAGTCCATTGGCTGCAGCCTGCTGATTGAGAAGTAATTTCCAACAGTCCCTTTTGATGGGGACTGGCAAGGAGGGATGGACACATGCAGACAGGGCTCCCACTCATCCCGCAGGCTTCCATCTTCTCCCGGCTCTCTTTCCGGGTTTGCACTGTTCGGCCACTTGGATGGCGGGGCCAGGATGATGTCACTCCCACTCATACGCACATAAGTCACTTCATTACGGCACAGTTCGGCTCAGTGTACATTATTGCTGACAGACAGGGAGAAGCTTTCATGACAGAAGAAGCAACTAGGGTCTTTTCTTTTAGGAAACTAGGCCTGCCATGTTTTTTTAATGAGAGTTTAATTCTGCTTTAAAACACAATTCTTGTAAAGATCTACTGAGGAGAAGAATGTTTTGACAGCCCCTCTCAGTCCTCTTCTACTTTGTAGGCTACACGGGGGACACCACCTTCTTCTATAAACCATTAGCTTTCTGTTTTTGTTGGTCTGTTGAGCCAAGCTTTTTCGTAAAAAACAAAGCATTCAACTTTCCAGTACTCCTTAATGCTCTCCGACCGGCGCCGGTGACAGGGTTAAGACTATTGCACTAGAGCTGAAGTGGAATTTTCCATTGAGTGGGAGCTGTGCTGAGGTTGCTCTGACCATGATGCAATCAGGAGAATGATATGAGAAGACCTGAACACAGCAAGGACGCTACATCTTTTTTTTTTCTTCTATTTTTTTAACTAGGACATTTGACTTGTTATAAAGTAATGCACAATGAAGGGATTGTCCCTAATTGACTTCTTTGTTCCACCAATATTTTTAAGGAGGGGATTTTAAAATTAAAATTTTGCAGAAAGTTATCATTTTGCAATGTGATCTCACCCAGCTGTGTCCATGCCAAGAACTCCTCTGCACAACAGTCTCTTTAGGACTGCAGCTTTCATTCCGAATGTAAGATCTTTGGTGGGGATTTTTTGCAGTGGAGTTTTATTTTTATTAATTTATATATAGCTTACATGCTCTGTGCTGCTTAAAGAAGAACTGCACTGTTAATGTCTAAACCAGTGGTGGTCAAGTTACTTATATAAAGGTCTGAAGTAAGACCCTATTCAGTAAATGTAATGCTACAGAAAATTGTCAGAGACTGCAGACATGGAACAGGGGATGGTCAGAGACTACAAGCATGCTATAGGAGTTGGTGGGGATTGAGGACAAGCTTTAGGAGACATGAAGACTGACAGGTTACTGGGATTACTTTTATTACAATCCTATACAAATTATTTTTTTGATTATTATGCTCCCTTAAACATTTAAAGGGGTTGTAAAGGTTTGTGTTTTTTTACCTTAATGCATCCTATGCATTAAGGTGAAAAAACTTCTGACACTGCCAAGTCCTGCATTCTGTGTAAATGGACACAGAAGCAGGACTCGGGAGCGTGCCTGCATGGGTATCCACCTTAGAAGAGCCTACTCCAACGTGGGCACTCGATGCTGAGAGCAGCTACTAGCGCTGCTGGGGGATCCCAGAAGAGGAGGATTGGGGCCATTCTGTGCAAAACGAATTGCACAGTGGAGGTAAGTATGACATGTTTGTTATTAAAAAAAAAAAAAAAAACTGGGCTTTGCAACCCCTTTAGGAGGAGGTCCAGCCTCCTTCAAAAGAAAAATAAGTCAGTAGCTACAAATACTGACTTTTATATAATATTAGGACACTTACTTGTCCAGGGATCCCAAGGTGTCTTCACCACAGTTGATTTTTCCATCGGTTCTCGGTTGCTGCCACCGCCATTGCTTGTAAGTGAAACCTGCAGTGAAGCCATTCTCTACTGCATTGTAAATGGCCCAGGCAAACTTCTGGGTGATCTCGCCGAAGTGAGATCACCCAGAAGTGGGAGCGGGTAATTGTTAAAAACAGGTACCTGCTCCCCACTGAAAGGTGCCAAATGTGGCACTGGGGGGGGGGGGGAGGCAGATAAGTGGAGCTTCCACTTTTGGGTGGAGCTGCACTTTAAGTGTGCCACATTTGGAAAAAAAAACTGAAATCGAGAAAGAGGTACAAAAACAGTGAGGACCAGTTTGCACTGCCTGCAAACTATATTACGGTGGTTTCGTGAATGTGAAGTTCAATGGGAATTCAAGTGAATGGGCTGCTCTATGCGCGACACACGGAGGCGCGTGAAAAACGTGAGCAGGAATGTGTACACCCTTTCAGAGCTTGCGCGTATCATGCAAATAAAAAATGCATGGCAGTAGTTTTTTATGTTGGAAATTAATGAAGGAAACACGATTATCTACACAATGACTCCATCTATCATACTCACATTTTACCTTGTACAGGCCTGCTTACTTAAACCTATAGTTATTAGTATCAATCTCCTCTGCATGGCCCTAAATCAAGCAATTCCCTCTCTCTAAGTCCACTGGAGTATTTTAGGAAATGTAATTGTATTGTTTTTTATACAACACGGGTTATTGGGAATCTATCACAAGACCCTGTTAAAAGCCTCTACTACTAACTATGAGTAGAGAAGTTAAGTCTGTTCACTAAAAAAATGTCTTCCCCACACTAGTAAAAAAACAAACAATATAAGTGAGGTCATTTTCTGAGATAACACGACACAAAATGTCCTGATAGTCAGTACTACTATCCAGTGAAAAAGACCTTTCCAATATGTTTTTAATAATAAAAATAAAACGTGCCTAAATTTGACAGGAGGGGGCCCTAGCAGCCCGCTCCGGTCTGAGATCCTTTGATTAAAAAAAAAAAATCCGGAAGCAGGTAGAACAATGTCCACATTTAGTCAGGTGCAGCCGCTTTTCAGGTACCGTCACAGCCGCTACTGACAGAATGCAATAACCCAGCAAGCGTTTTTTCGTCTATCCTTTTTTTTTCCTATTTAGTTTTGACCAGTTTAAGACACAGAGCAGAGAAAGGTAAAAAAAAATCTCAGACTAATCTCAGTAATTGCCATGTCGTAAATATTCTGGCAGATCTGTTGTTTTTTTTAATTACATTTTTGATTTTTTTACTACCAGAGCCATAATCCATTTATTATACATTTTTCTTGCTGTAATGATGTTATGCATTAGTGTAACCACTTTGATATTTTCTTATCCTAATAAAAAAAAAAAAAAAATCGGACACGCCTACATTACAAGGTTTATTGGGCTAATGGAAAACATTAAATCTCCTGACCAATATTTGCATAGGATATGTACCATGTTTGGTCTCTATCAAATCAAAGTTTTGTTCTGTTCAGTAGAATGTTGGCTATTGGATTGTTCAACCTTGTCATCTTGGAAATATAGATGAAATGATTGGCATTAAGGGTATATGTGCTGATCAGTACAAAATATTTCCCAGGCTCTTCAGCACACCCTTTAGATCCTTTGCTTGTGTTATTTCTGTAAACATCGTCTTCAGGAACTGGAAAAGATGGCTTCATTTGCAGTATGACTTTATTCATCTAGCATCAAAACTATGATGGACTGCGAAGAGTCATTTATGAGACCCGGTAACTCTGACAAATCGGGCTGGATTTACGCTGCAAACACACTGGACACTGCCACATGACCAGGAAAACTTTACTAAGACCCCTTTAACACTGACAGCACTCGCTGTTCGATCTAAAGCGCCGCTTTTTTTTTGCGGTGGCGCTTTTAACCCAACAAAAAGGGTTAAAAACTCTTGTTTTGCGGCGCTTTTAAAGTGCTTTTAAGGCGCTTCATTCCAATGGGCAGGGCGTTTTGTTAGCGCTAAATACAGCGCTCCCAAAGATGCTACTTGCAGGACTTTTCGGAACGTCCCACAAGCGCTTGGCCCCAGTGTGAAAAGCCACACTGGAATGAATGGGAGGCGGATTTCAGGCGCTTTGCAAAGGTTATTTCTAGTACTAAAGCGCTTGAAAACCGCCCCAGTGTGAAAGGGGTCTTACTTGTTTTCACTTTAAAAGCTGTCTTTTTAACTGTTGCTTATTGTCTTTTGTAATTTCTTTTACGCAGATTTTCTAATACACCATTTTTTTTGTTTTCTTTAGAATTATATTTAAAAATCATTGGGCTGAATCTCTGAATACTCTAAATAAGAATTTAAATAATCTCTGCCTCTGTGGGGGTTACCATATTTTAAAACTGTTATATTTCTGACTGGGCGTGGCAGCTAGTGGCACAGATACAGTTCATAGGGTAGATGTTCATACCATGTCCATTGTGCTGCATTTGTCTGCTGCACAAATGTAAAAAAAAAATCTTTGTGCCCTGTTCACACCATACAAGTATGCTGGTGTGCAGAAAAACGCAGCTCTATGGGCATGGTGGAAACAAGTCTTAAAAGGGCAGACTTGCTATGCAGATGCTGTGAATGGTGTGTTCTTCTGTTAACCACTTACAGACCAGAAGGATTTACCCCCTTCCTGACCAGACCATTTTTTGCGATACGGCACTGCGTCACTTTAACTGACAATTGCAAAAAAAATTCGCACAGAGCTTTCCTTTGGTGGTATTTGATCACCTCTGCGTTTTTTTGACAATTTTGAAAACAAAACCAATATTTTTAACTTTTTGCTATAATAAATATCCCCAAAAATGTATAAAAAAAAATAATTTCTTCATCAGTTTAGGGCAATATGTATTCTTCTACATATTTTTGGTAAAAAATCGCAATAAGTGTATATTGATTGGTTTGCACAAAAATTATAGCGTCTGCAAACTATGGGAAAGATTTATGGCATTTTTATTATTTATTTATTTTTCTTTACTAGTATTTTTGGCGGTATTGCTGCGGACAGATCGGACACTTTTGACACATTTTTGGGACCATTGACATTTATACAGCGATCAAGTGCTATAAAAATGCACTAATTACTGTGTAAATGTCATTGGCCAGGGAAGGGGTTAACACTAGGGAGCAATCAAGGGTTAAATGTGTTCCCTAGGGAGGCGTTTCTTACTGTGGGGGGATGGGACCTATCACTGTTAGTAATTACTACAAACAGCAGGTGTGTCTCTTCTCCCCTGTCAGAACAGGGATTTGCGTTTTTACACACAAATCCTCATTCTGGCTCTCGTGCCCGCGATTGCGCCCACCGGCCATGCACATCAGGTCCCCGCCATGCAGCAGGTGCCTGCTATGGCTCTTAAAGGGGCCAGACGTACCGGTATGTCGAATTGTAGAAACCACTTTGCCAACGTAAATGTGCTTCAGTCGGTCGGTAAGTGGTTAAACCAGGTGGTTGTAGCTACTGTTTGTGTGTGTATAGAGGATTAAAGCTCAACTCTGGGATAAGCAAATATTGTCTAAATACGTTCTTTCTTCCTTATTCTTCTTTTCATCTATGAGTGTTTTGTGTATTTCTTTTTGTTCTGTGCTTAAGTAATCTAGTGTGAAAGCCTCTGTGCAAGAGTTTCCTGTAGTGAAGACCGGTCACAGTTGTACAGAGTGACTGGTCTAGTATCCGCCCCCTTTTGTAGTTTTCTGTAGGCAGTCTGTAGTGTGTGGAACTGTTGTGCCCCTCCCACAGCTCTGCTCTCTGCATAGGCTTTGTACAGCACAATGATGTTTAACTTTAACAAGGTAATAACTGGGCATTTGGCGTGCACAAAGTGAATTTATATCCCTTGCGGCTATTGATAAATATATTTGAATTAAAATGTCTGTGCCCACATCTCAGCTTTAACTGCGGCATTACCTTGTACCACAAGGCCATCTTAATAGCCTCATGAGCCCCTGGGAAAAGTAATGCACTGGGTTCCCTACCAGCCTGCCCCAATTTACACACCTACTCTCCAAAATTTAAGTATAAATAGCCGATATATATATATATATATATATATATATATATATATATATATATGTATATATATATATATATATGTTTAATTCTATTAGTACTTTCAATAAATTCTACTTTAAACACTTATAAAAGATGCCATAAATCAAAGACTAATCCACACATAGGGCACAGTACAGAGGGAGAGGCAGAAGGGCTCAGTACTGGGGGGGGGGGGGGGAATCAGGAGGGCACAGTACAGGTTCCTGGATGCTACCTAGGACACAGCCATGCTGGAACAGCTTAGTAAAAACTGGGACTATCCCAGCAAATCTGGGATAGTTGGCAAATATGATGTACTGCAAGATTATCATGGGTCCCTATGTACTTGGGGCCCCTGGGCAATGCCCAGGGGTGCCCATGCATTAACCACTTCCCACCCGGCCACTGTATATATACGGCCGGGTGGGTGCTCTCTCCTTCTGAGTAGACGTTCCCGAACACGTCCTTCAGAAGGAGCGTGATCGCGCACCCGCGCAATCCCGATGCGCGCGTGTCCCGCGGACACGCCGCATCTTGGAACAGCAGGAGGGCACTGTGATTTGCCCTCCTGATCAGCACGATGGCTGTGTGTAATCATAGCCATCGTGATGTAAACACAGAGGGGGGGCTGGCACTTGTGAGGGGATCGCGCCGCCACGTGCACGCGCAGCGGCGCGATCCCGATCTGCCTGTACCCCACAGAGATAGAAGATGTGTGCAGACAGGAGGGCCATGTGATTGGCCCTCCTGATGACATGACGGCTGTCCAATGACAGCCGTCATGTAATGTAAACACAGAGCAGTTGTAACTGCTCTGATCTCTTCCTCTCCTCATACAGAGCCTGTCAGTGAGGAGAGGAGAAGAGACAATCTGTGCTGCAGCCGGGAGATCAGTGAGTTTTTAGCTGTTTGTCTGCTGTTTACCCACTGATCACCCAGTTAGTGTCCCCAAAACACAGTGTCCCCAAAACACAGTGTCCCCAAAACAGTGTCCATAAAACAGTGAAAACATCTGCCCGCCAACATCTTGCGCATCTGCCCGCCAACATCTGGCACAGCTGCCCGCCAACATCTGGCACATCTGACCGCCAACATCTGACCGCCAACAGCTGCCCGCCAACAGCTGGCACATCTGCCCGCCAACATCTGCCCTGCCAACATCTGGCACATCTGACTCCCAACATCTGGCAGTAAACATCTGCCCGCCGACAGCTGCCACATCTGCCCGCCGACAGCTGCCACATCTGCCCGCCGACAGCTGCCACATCTGCCCGCCAACAGCTGGCCGCCATCTGCCCGCCAACAGCTGCCCGCCAACATCTGGCACAGCTGCCCGCCAACATCTGATCGCCAGCATCTGACCGCCAACAGCTGCCCGCCAACAGCTGGCACATCTGCCCGCCAACATCTGGCACATCTGACTCCCAACATCTGGCAGTAAACATCTGGCAGTAAACATCTGCCCGCCAACAGCTGCCATATCTGCCCGCCAACAGCTGCCACATCTGCCCGCCAACATCTGGCATCTGCCCGCCAACATCTGACCGCCAACAGCTGCCCTGCCAACATCTGGCACATCTGACCGCCAACATCTGGCACATCTGACCGCCAACATCTGGCACATCTGACCGCATGGCTAAACGATTCTACAGCAGCGAGGAGGCTCTCCAGATACTCCAGGGTATGTCGGACGAGAGTAGCGAGGAACTCTCTCTGTCAGAATCGGATAGTGAATATTATCCAGAGGAAAGTAGTGGCTCTGAAATAGAAACTGAGGATAGAATCGTAACAAGTGAGATCAGGAGTTATGATCAGGCGCCGCAGACATCCACCAGCAGCGCAGCACTCCAGGACATCCATCAGCAGGCATCCACCAGCAGCGCAGGACTCCATGATGATATGCAGGCATCCGCCAGCAGCGCATCACGCCAGGATAGGCAGGCATCCGCCAGCAGCGCATCACGCCAGGATAGGCAGGCATCCGCCAGCAGCGCATCACGCCAGGATAGGCAGGCACTTGCCAGCAGCGCATCACGCCAGGATAGGCAGGCATCCGCCAGCAGTTCTGCAACTTTTCTAGAGGATAGGCCAAATGCTAGCAATGGGGCGTCCCATCAACAACGAGGCAGGGCCCATACTAGCCTCCCCGATCTTCTACTGTATCCAACATGGCTGCCCGATACTTCAGTAGAACCTATCATTCCCCCTTTTACAGCCCAGCCAGGCCCTCAGATACAGTCGGAAAATGCTACCCCGATTTATTATTTTGAATTATTTTTTACTGATGATATCCTAACCTACATTGTGGAGCAGTGTAATCTATACGCCAGTCAATATATAGCCAACAATCCAAATTCTTCCTATGCCCGTCCTTTTGTTTGGAAACCCCTCACCGTAGAAGAATTTAAAATTTTCCTTGGCCTAACCCTCAACATGGGGCTGACAAAAAAAATGAACTCCATTCCTACTGGTCTACCCGACCTATCTACCACATGCCAATCTATTCATCTTTTATGAAAAGAACCCGTTACGAGATGATAATGAGGTTTCTACACTTCAACGACAATGCCCAATGCCTCCCTCGAAATCATCCCAATTATGATAAATTATTTAAAATTCGGCCCCTAATCAATTTTTTTGGCGCCAGCTTCAAGCAGATGTTTACCCCTGATGTAAATATATGTGTAGATGAATAATTAGTACACTTCACAGGAAGACTTGGAATAAAGCAATACCTCCCCAGTAAAAGAGCCAGACGTGGGGTAAAATTTTATAAGGCATGTGACAGGGCCACGGGTTACACATATGATTTTATAATTTATGAGGGAAAAGACAGACAGCTAAACCCCCCTGGATGCCCTACCTACATGGGAACAAAATTGTCTGGCAGCTGATTGAACCATTGCTTGGGAAAGGTTACCACCTATACGTAGACAATTTCTATACAAGTCTCCCACTTTTTCGCCATCTGTACCAAAAGAAAACTGTGGCCTGTGGGACAGCACGGACCCAACCGTAAAGGCTTCCCACAGAGATTGGTTGCCAAGAAACTGAAACGGGGGGAAATGGCCAGTATGCGGACTGAAGAGGTCCTAGCATTGAAGTGGAGAGATAAAAAAAGAGATGTCTACATCCTTTCCACAATGCATGATGACACCTTGGTGGAACTGCAGAGAAGAAGAGGCCCCGTCCAGAAGCCAAAATGTGTGCATGACTATAATCTTTACATGGGGGGGGGGGGGTGGATATGAACGACCAGATGATGCAGCCCTACTCGGCCACCAGGAAATCACTGTTTTGGTACAAAAAAGTTGCCATTTATTTGATGCAACTAGCCCTTTTCAATACTTATATCATTTTTTCTAAGTGCACCCAAAGTTCCTTAACCTATCTAAAATTCCAAGAAGACGTTATCGAAGCCCTTCTCTATTCCCATGGCCAAGCCCCTCAACTAATTCGCTCCAATGCAGTAGCCAGACTCCACGAAAGGCACTAATCCGAAATCCTCCCTCTTACCGAAACAGGTCGCAAACCCCCAAAAAAATGTCGTGTGTGTTCAAGTAGAGGAATTCGTCGTGACACCCGATACTACTGTCCCCAATGTCCCTCCCAGCCAGGCCTTTGTATTGGAAAGTGCTTTCAGAGCTATCATACTTTACTAAACTATTAGTAAAGTGAAGATTTTTTTTTCCAGTTTCCACCATCTGCCATTTCTGTGAATGACCCGGACTGTTTTCGACTATGCCTCTGCCAACCATGTTTCTGCCTTCAACGTGAATCGACCTCGGACTGTTAAATGACCATGCTTTTTGCCTGCCTCCTAAACTGATCATTTGAGTACAGCACAGGGGTCTCACATATTTGAGGGGCTCCAGAAAAGAGTTTCCGAGTGGAGAAAATGTTTTTCTCCGGGTTTTGTTTTTCTCGGATTAGGGTCTGGAGACTCGGAGGCTTCATAGAGATTTGGGTGGGAAGAAGCCTCTACCCCTGTCCTTAGGTCTTTCCTGACCAAGGCCTAAATGTTATAGTGCTGCCACCTGAACTGGCCGTGCCTCTGCCTGCCACCTGAACTGGCCGTGCCTCTGCCTGCCACCTGAACTGGCCGTGCCTCTGCCTGCCACCTGAACTGGCCGTGCCTCTGCCTGCCACCTGAACTGGCCGTGCCTCTGCCTGCCACCTGAACTGGCCGTGCCTCTGCCTGCCACCTGAACTGGCCGTGCCTCTGCCTGCCACCTGAACTGGCCGTGCCTCTGCCTGCCACCTGAACTGGCCGTGCCTCTGCCTGCCACCTGAACTGGCCGTGCCTCTGCCTGCCACCTGAACTGGCCATGCCTCTGCCTGCCACCTGAACTGGCCATGCCTCTGCCTGCCACCTGAACTGCCTGCTAAACCATGGACCATGTTCATAGGTTTCCATATCTCTGTTTGCTGCCTGGACAATTCCTGGACATTTCCTATGGCTGTCTGGACCAATGCTTTGACTGCTCTGGAACGGTATTCCTGCCTGCTAAAACCATAGGTGAGCCTTTTTTTTATTACCTTTTGCTCAGCAGAATTTATTTTGGGGTGTAATTCTTGGTGTGTACATGCTATGTGTTAGAAGCCTGAAGGTGCTACTTGCATGTTGGGCCTCTGTATGTGGCCAGGCTGTGGAAAAGTCTCACACATGGGGTATCACCATACTCAGGACGAGTAGCAGAATGTATTTTGGGGTGTTATTTTTGCTGTGTACATACTATGTGTTAGAAAGATCTTCTGAATTGACAACTTTGTGAAAAAAAAAATGTTTTAATTTTTTTTCCACACTTTCCAAAAACTTTTGGAAAGAAATTACATGTTCAAAAGACTTATTATGCCTCATAGAAGATAGATTGGGTTGTTTTCTTTCCAAAATTGGGTCAGTTTGTGGGTAATTCCATTGTCCTTGTTCTCCAGGGCCTTCAAAAATGTGATGGGTACTCAGGAAATGAAATGTGTAATTTATGCCTTTAGAGCGCCTGATGGTGCTACTTGGATGTTTGGCCTCCGTATGTGGCCAGGATGTGGAAAAGTCTCACACACTGGGTATCGCCATACTCAGGATGAGTAGCAGAATGTATTTTGGGGTGTTATTTTTGCTATGTACATACTATGTGTTAGAAAGATCTTCTAAATTGACAACTTTGTGAAGAAAAAAATATATATATATATTTCTTAATTTTCCAAGGCATTGTGGGAAAAAAATTGCAACTTCAAAAAATTCACGATGCCTCTTACTAAATACCTCCGACTGTCTTCTTTCCAAAAAGTGGTCATTTGGGGGGTATTTGTACTGTCCTGACATTTTAGGGCCTCAAGAAATGAGTTAGGCCATCAGTGCATTAGGATTGATCAATTTGCAATAATGCGTAGCTTAGTTTGTAGACTCTATAACTTTCACACAAACCAATTATCATACACTTATCAGGATTTTTTTTACCAAAGACATGTAGCAGAATACATTTTGGCCTAAATTTTTGCCGAAATTTGATTTGTTTGGATTTCTTTTAAAACAGAATGTAGAAAATGTTGTTTTTTTTTCAAAATATTCGCTCTTTTATCGCAAAAAATTGAAAATGAAATTGTGAACAAATACCACCAAGAGAAAGCTCTATTTGTGTGAACAAAATGATAAAAATTTCATTTGGGTACAGTGTAGCATGACTGAATAATTGTCATTCAAAGTGCGAGAGCACTGAAAGCTGAAAATTGGTCTGGGAAAGAAGGGGGTTTAAGTGCCCAGTATTGATGTGGTTAAGTCTGTTCTGCTGTACCATGGACGATCACTCTCGGTTTGCTTAGATTGTTTTCACATGAGCTGGAAAATCTCTGCACAGGGTAGGATCTAGGAGGGCAATCATAACACAGAGCTCTCAGTTGCATATGTTGGCAAAACTATTTTAAAACTTATAATGTATTTCGCAAATTCATGAAACTGAGACCTCTGTTTTTCAGTTTAAATTAAGACCAGAATAGACAGATACACTGTCATGCCCAGTGTTAATTTTGTCGACTAAAACATTTTCATTGACTAAATTTAATTCAATTTCTGTCCACTAAAATACGACTAAAACGAAAACAATTGAGATGACTAAAACTAAAATGGCATTTTTAGTCAAAAGAGTATGACTAAAACTAAATAGAAATTTGATGTCAAAATTAACACGGTTTTCAATTTATTTTTATTGGTCTATTCTTAGATACAAAAAGTTTGCAATTCAACAAGATACTATGACATTACATATCTACTCCTATTCATTATTCAATGTACAGAATCTGATCAGTATCTATAAACCACATTATCAAAATTTCTTACAGTATGTACCTCCGTATATTCTACTATCTTCCATTCTCATTCATCCTTTTACACATGCATGCAACATCAACCTAGCATACACACAAAAAAAATAAAAATTACACTGTTCTGTAGCGCATGTTCAAACCCAAATACCATAAATAATTAACATATTAAATTTTTCACTCCAGGAGTATATAATGAGTTTGGATATTGTAGGGAAATGCTTAATGCGTTGCAATTTCTCTACACCCATTAGATTTTAGACGACTAAAATGTACTGGAGATTTAGTAGACTAAATACGACTAAAACTAAAACAATTGGAGAAGACTAAAATAGGATTAAAACTAAAGCCTCGTACGAACACATGACCGATTTTCTCGGCAAAAAACTACAAAAAACCTGTTGGGAGAGCTTTCTTGCCGAGAAAACTGTTCCTGTGTATGGTTTCTCGTCGAGAAAACTGCCGGGAATCTCGACGAGAAAAATAGAGAACCTGCTCTCTATTTTCTCGTCAGGATTCTCGTTTTTCTCGTCGAGATTCTCATCGGCCTGTTTCCCGACGAGAAAACCGGTCGTGTGTATGCTTTTCCGAGTCTTAAAAAATTGCGCATGCTCAGAATCAAGTATAAGACGGGAGCGCTCCTTCTGGTAAAACTAGCGTTCGTAATGGAGATAGCACATTCGTCACGCTAAAACGAACTGAAAGCACGAAGACTGAAAAGCGCAAATCATCTCTCCCCAAACTTTTACTAACACGCGGTATCACGAGATCAGCAAAAGCAGCCCAAGGGGTGGCGCCATTGAAATCCAACTTCCCCTTTATACTGCCGTCGTACGTGCTGTACGTGACCGCTCTTTCCAACGACGAGATTTTGAATTGACAGTGTGTATGCAAGGAAAGCTTGACAAGAAGCTCGTCAAGCTTGACAAGAAGCTTGTCAAGCTTGACAAGAAGCTCGTCGAGAAAAACGACAGGTTTTTGACGACGAGATTCTCGGTCGTGTGTACGAGGCTTTAAATGCCATTTACTCTTTCGTCCATGGACCGACACAGCTTCTCTATTGACAAAGTGGGTATTATCCGTTAATTAGGAGTGACTAGGCAGAAAAACTTGTAAAAAGTGTTGCATCACACCTTCTACAGTACCGCCCAGGGGGCGGACCCTCTGGGTATACCCTCTCAGTCTGCATCTTCGCAGATCAGTTTTTTTCTGTCTAGCAAGGAGTAGGACATGGCTCCCTTCGGGCCCATTGGTCCGGGGAAAAAAGATTATATATATATATATATATATATATATATATATATATTATTATTTTTTTTTGCTACATTTGTTGTTTCCTGCGATCTTTCGATCAACTGCCAACTGGGTGACAGGCTGGATCCTCGATCCTTGTAGTCTCCCCAGTTTCGGCCATCGAGCGTGTGCCGACCCTAGCTACGCGCTGGGTTTTCCACGACATGCCCGTCGCTCCACGGGTGGCCGGTGAGCTTACGCTCCAGGGCTTGCATCGGACCGCTCAGCTTCGGCTGACCTTACGGCCGAGTCGCAGCAGCCTGGCCGGTGAGCTTACGCTCCAAGGCTTGCATCGGACCGCTTAGCTTCGGCTGACCTTACGGCCGAGTCGCAGCAGCCTGTCCGGTGAGCGTCATGCTCCAGGGCATACATATGACCGTCCCTTCTGGGTCCAATCACAGCATGCCTGGCCAACAGTCACCTTCCGTGCGCGGACGATGATCTGTTTGGAATGTCTTCCAGCAGAATACATGCAGGATAGGTAAGTAAAACTCCCCTGCCTCGGCTGGGTGATTTAGCTGGACATTCCTGGAGAGATCAAGTAAGTGGTTGTGGCCCCTTTCTTCCCTCTCTCCCTGCCTTTCCCTCCTCCCTGGGCCTCTAGCTAAAGGTTGCTGGGTGCTGGGGGTCACCTAGGGGGTCCCACTGGAGCGGGGCTGGCTGTAACTAACATTTAAAAGAAATGTCATTTTTTCTTACCTGTGTTTGTGTCCTTCCTCCTCCATGCTGTCGGCGGCCATTTTGAGGTGGTCCATGCCAAGTTTGGCCTCTTGTGACTGCCCGGCGGCCATCTTCCTGTAGTTCGGCCACACCCACTGGCCCCTATCAGCTGATCGGCGGCCATGTTTGTCCACCCTGTATGCAAATATTGCCGTTCGGCGGCCATCTTTTTGTGGGCTATGGCTGCTTGACCTCTATCTTCTGTCGGCGGCCATTTTCTTAGAGCCCACATTATCTTCCATACAGACGTTTTTGGCAACCATTTTTCGAGAGCCTCCGGCCTCTAGGGTGCATTACACTGGCGTGAAAATTCACACAGGAAGTGCTGATAAAAGAAGCAGACTGACACAGCAGCAGTGGGACAGCATCACAGGCGCAGCATAGCAGTACCTATCCAGGGTGGTGAGTCCTCTGGGTGACCCGGCCTCTCTGCAGCACAGGAGGGTGGCCTATTGATATCTTGCCTGGAGCCCTGTGAGTGTCAGCGTGTGGTCAGCATGGCATCTGAGCCAGATGTCTTCTCCCCTGAAACACCAGATTTAGCAGCTGGTGCCCCTGAGGTGTCTATGAACGCTATGACTGCAATCCTAGAGGCGTTTGCTGCCAGGGTGGAAGCAGCACACGGGAATACAGGGGGTAGTAAACGCCCCATCCCCTGCAAGCTTCTGGGGATAATTCTGGTGCAGAACCAGGTCCAGCTATGGCTCGGGGCCCAGATTCTGACGCATCAGAGACTGCAGACCGTGACCGGACAGTGAGAATGACTCAAAGTCCAGGTCAGTACGCGAGACGGCTTTGGTATCTGACCTTATTACTGCAGTGCGGGATATGCTAAAATTGGAAAATACTGCAGAAGCAGCAGAGACCCTGGTCCACTTGGGTTTCATAGACCTGCCCGCACTGCTAAGGTGTTCCCTTGTGTGTCTTTTGATAAACTCTTATACAAGGAATGGGAGAACCCACTGAGGGTCTTTACAGCCCCAAAGAGGTTTGCGGTACGGTACCCCTTTCGAGGAGAGTTTCCTGAAGAAATGGACCTCTCCCCCTATAGTGGACCCTCCGGTGTCCAGACTTAATAGAGCCAACACAATTCCTGTAGAAGGGGCTCCTGTTTTCAAGGACCTTGTGGATAAGAAGGCTGAAGCACTCGCTTGCTACCTATACTCAGTGGTAGGCTCGGCAGTATGCCCGGCATTGGCGGGGGCCCTAGTGTCTCACACACTTACTGAATGGGCAAGATTGCTACTCCAGGGGTTAAGGAGCGAGATGCTCCTCCTGATGAGATAACATTGGCCGACCTGTTGGTCCAGGGCCTTAGGTTTGTCTGCGAGTCAGACATGAATACTATTCCCCTGCTGTCTAAAACTTCGGTTTATGCAGTAGCAATACGCCGCCTGATCTGGCTAAAAGGCTGGTCTGCGGACCAGACTTCCAAGAAAGCCCTGTTGGATCTGCCTTTTAAGGGCGACAGACTTTTTGGGGCTTCTCTGGATGACATCATCAAGGATGCCACAGGAAGTAAAAGCACTTTGCTTCCCCAAATTAGCAAGGGTAAGGGGCCACGCCAAGGGCAAGAGCCCTCCTTTACTGCACGCAAGTGGTTTTTTCGTCCCCCTAGGGCGACAGGGAAAAGACCCCAGGCCGATAAAGCGCCTGCCCAAGGACAAAAGCGTCCCTGGTCCCGCATACCCAATAAGCCTGCGGACAAATTTGCGTCCGCATGAAGGTCCACCCCCACCCAGCTCTCGGGTGGGGAGACGTCTTCGCAAATTCGCGACTCAGTGGACAGCACTAATCTCCGACAGGTGGGTTTACGAAGTAATCTCAGGCTACAAGATAGAGTTTCTCTCTTGTCCACCGGACAGATTCAACACCTCCAATCTCCAGCTACTACCGACCCGTCGGGAGGCCCTGTATGGGGCGGTCCAGGGTCTACTGGAACGCGGGGTAGTTATTCCAGTTCCAGAACTGGAACGGGGTTTTTACTCAAATCTGTTCATTGTGCCGAAGAAGGAGGGGGTTCGTCCAAGCTTGGATCTCAGAGCCCTCAATTGCTTTGTGAAGGTACAAAGTTTTCGGATGGAGTCTGTTCGATCTGTAGTCACGGCTCTCCATCCGGGGGACTTTCTGGCCTCCTTGGACATCAAGGACGCATACCTGCATGTCCCCATATACTTCAGACACCAGAGGTTTCTGCGATTTGCTATCGGGAAGGACCACTACCAGTTTGTGGCCCTCCCGTTGGGCCTTGCCTCAGCACCCAGGACGTTCACCAAGGTGCTCGCTCCGATTCTGGCACTTCTAAGACAGCGGGGTATCGCTATCACAGGCTACTTATACGACCTTCTGCTGAAGGCCCCTTCAAGCTCAGAATTAGAGGTAAGCGTGTCCATTACCTGTCAGACTCTTCGAGACTGTGGTTGGATACTAAACACGCAAAAGTCAGTATTGGTGCCCACTCAACGCCTAGGGTACCTGGGGTTGATTCTGGATTCTTCAGAGGCAAAGGTATTCCTCCCTGTGGAGAAGTTGCAGACCCTCCGGGCTGCAGTACGGCAGCTGACTTCCAGGAATTGGTCGTCACTCCGTTTTTTGCATGCGAGTGTTGGGCCTCAGGGTAGCCTCCTTCGAGGCGGTTCCATATGCTCAATACCACACTCGAGTGTTACAGAAGGAAGTTCTGTCCAGATGGAACAGATGTCCATCATCTCTGGATTATCAAATCCGAGTGAGCCACATAGTCAGGAGATCCCTGGTATGGTGGCTGACAGCACCGGCTCTAATGGCCGGGAAGTCATTTCTTCCGGTTTACTGGATAGTGATCACGACGGACGCCAGCCTTACAGGTTGGGGGGGAGTCTGGGGTGTTCAGTCGGCGCAAGGTCGCTGGACCCCAGAGGAAGCCCTCCTGCCGATCAATGTCCTGGTAATCCGGGCGATCAGGCTGTGCCTCTTCAAATGGTCTCAGAGGCTGCAGGGGCATCCAGTCAGGATCCAGTCAGACAACGCCACAGCAGTGGCATATGTCAATCATCAAGGAGGAACAAGAAGCTCAGCTGCAGCATCGGAGATCGCTCGCATCCTGAAGTGGGCAGAGAGGAGTGTACCGGCACTGTCGGTCGTGTACATTCCGGGTGTGGAAAACTGGCAGGCGGACTACCTGAGCCGCCAGATGCTGGACCAGGGAGAAGGGTCCTTACACCCGGAGGTGTTCCAACTCCTCTGCCAAAGATGGGGCACACCAGACGTAGATCTTCTGGCTTCCCGACTCAATCAGAAGGTATTGAGATTTGTGGCCCGGTCAAGAGACCCATGGGCAGACGCAACGGACGCGTTGGTAGCATCGTGGGGTCAGTATCGGCTAATCTATGCCTTCCCTCCCTTAAGGCTTCTTCCTCTTCTGCTCCGCAGAGTGGAGGCAGAGGGAATTCCAATGATCCTAATCGCTCCAGATTGGCCTCAGCGTCCTTGGTACGCCGATCTAGTACGTCTGGTAGCAGATGTCCCCTGGCGCCTACCACTATGGAAGGACCTGCTATCGCAAGGTCCCATATTCCATCCTGCTTTACAGTCATTGACTTTAACGGCATGGCTGTTGAGAACCAGGTACTGAGAGACCGGGGCCTATCAGACTCAGTAATCTCTACTATGAGAAGTGCTCGAAAACCGTCCTCTAGGAAGGTCTATCACCGCACTTGGAGGGCCTACATCTCCATGTGTGAGGAAATGAAATGGCATCCGCGTACCTATTTGGTTTCCAGAATCCTGCTGTTTTTACAGCATGGGGTGGACCAAGGGCTTGCCCTAAGTACGATTTAAGGGACAGATATCTGCCCTGGCTGTCTTTTTTCAGCGACCCCTGGCGACTCACTCTCTCGTGAGTACATTTGTGCAGGGGGTCCGACATGTGGCCCCTCCGGTCCGTCCCCCGTTACCTCCGTGGGACTTGAACCTGGTCCTCTCGGTGCTTCAGAAGGCACCGTTTGAGAATATTAGAGATATTCCCCTGTTGACACTTTCTCAGAAAGTGGTCTTTTTGGTGGCTGTTACGTCAGTTAGACGAGTCTCTGAGCTGGCAGCCTTGTCCTGCAAGGCTCCCTATTTGATTTTCCACAAGGATAAGGTGGTGCTGCGGCCGCAGCCTTCCTTTCTTCCGAAAGTCGTTTCGGCTTTTCATCTCAACGAAGACATTGTACTTCCATCCTTGTGTCCTCAGCCGTCGAATCCTAAGGAGTCGGCGTTGCATTCCTTGGACGTTGTCCGAGCTTTGAGAGTATACCTATCTGCTACTTCCCTGTTCCGGAAGTCAGACTCACTGTTTGTTTCGGTGGCTGGTCCCAAGAAGGGCCAAGCAGTCTCATCAGCCACCATCTCTAGGTGGATCCGACAGATAGTAATCCAGGCTTACGCCTTAAAGGGTCAGGCGCCCCCCTTTCCTGTCACGGCGCATTCGACCAGGGCAATAGGTGCCTCTTGGGCTTTCCGACATCAAGCGTCTGTTTCCCAATTATGTAAAGCGGCGACTTGGTCGTCCGCTCACACTTTCACAAAATTCTACAAAATTGATGTAGGTGCATCTTCGGATGCCTCTTTTGGCCGCAAGGTTTTGCAAGCGGCTGTTTAGAGTTGCAACTCCTCCGTTGGAGGAGGTCTGTTTTGTGTTTGGGGTGAAGTTTATTTTTATGCTGTTACCACCCCTCGTTTTTTCTCTGACACTGCTTTGGGACGTCCCACTTTGTCAATAGAGAAGCTGTGTCGGTCCATGGACGAAAGCGTAAATAGGATTTTTTACTCACCGTAAAATCCTTTTCTCTGAGTCCATGGACCGACACAGCACCCACCCCTCCTTTTTAAGTTTGTACTGCTTTTTGACGAACTGATCTGCGAAGATGCAGACTGAGAGGGTATACCCAGAGGGTCCGCCCCCTGGGCGGTACTGTAGAAGGTGTGATGCAACACTTTTTACGAGTTTTTCTGCCTAGTCACTCCTAATTAACGGATAATACCCACTTTGTCAATAGAGAAGCTGTGTCGGTCCATGGACTCAGAGAAAAGGATTTTACGGTGAGTAAAAAATCCTATTTTAGTCAAAAGACTGAGAACAAAACTAAATCGAAATTTGCTGCCAAAATTAACACTGGTCATGTCTAGTAGTGAGCCTGAGATACTATTCTAGATATTTTTCACTTTATTTAATTCTATTATTTTGTTGTCTTCTTGCATTCAGCTAATTTGTACATCTACATTATTATTATTTTTTATGTGTTTAAGTTCGAACACCTGCTAAATATGTGTTACTATGTACAGATAGTTTTTCTATAACACTTTCCTTTAACATCTTTTGGTTCATTCTGCTTATTATAAAGAATTTTAGATCATGGCATTTTACTGGTAAAATTTACGTCATTTTCATTTCTTTGTGTTAATGTTTTCCCCCCTCTCCAGGTGATGATTGACAGCATGTTGCTGTTTAACTGGGCAAAAGATTGATTTAAAACGGATAGGATCAGGTTAAGAAAAATAAAGAAACACAAAGTTATGCTGAGCAGTTCTTGCCTGTTTTCCATTTTTCTCATTGGTTTGTTAGCTGCGTTTATAAAACCTTTAAATCTGTGAAATCAATTACGTCAAATGTAAATTCTCACCAAAGTGAAAATAAAGTTTTGAAGCGATCTTAAATTAACATGTGGTTCATGTTACAGGGCAGTTAGACTGTTATTCCTTATGCCGCGTACACATGATCGTTTTTCATGACGTTAAAAATGCCATTTTTAAAAATGGCCATTAAAACCGATCGTGTGTATGCTCCAGAGCATTTTTAACGGCGTTAAAAACGGCCATTAAAAATTTCGAACATGCTCTATTTTTTCACGTCGTTTTTCATGTTGTTTTTTTTAACGACGTGAAAAATGATAGTGTGTATGCTTTTACGAGGTGAAAAAAAACGTGCATGCTCAGAATCAAGTATGAGACGGGAGCGCACGTTTTGGTAAAGCTAGCGTTTGAAATGGAGATAGCACATTCGTCACGCTGGAAATAATAGCATCGTTTTAATGCTGCGCATTCCTTTGTTCTTTTGATAATGCTTAAATAATTAGCTTCTTTTGCTAATGATATTCTGAGTTATGGCAAACTTGTTTCTTAACTAATTCCTAATTGATCTAATGATTTTAAAATATTCTTGTTAAGCCAGATCTCCCTCCTAAATTAATAAATAAATGTAAAGATCTCCCTAAAATTATTATTTATTTTTTTGGGGTTTTTTATTTATTTTTTGTTTTCTTTAAGTTAGATTCATTATATTTTTTTGGCTTCTTTTATATATTTTGGCTTATTTTTTCCTTGTAGATTTCGTATTGTATTTTGACATAAATATTATTTGTGTGTCAAGTTACCACACCAACCTTCTAAATTTGTCTAATTTTGCCTCAAGGAGGTTTGTGTCCCTTGTTACTAACAATAATATTATTTAGAAATGTCCCTGCCTACTCCCTAGCAAACTCTCTTTTAGAATAGAAATCACATAGTCAAGTATTGTAAGCAAAACAAAATAATCCTTTATTTAGGGAGATAACAAATTAAAGGGGAAGGCAGCACTGGAGAGCCTGCTTGCATTTGTGCATCATTTGAACCCCACAACAACCATCCAAGAAGAGAAAAACAAAATGTTGAATTATCACAAAAAAAAGGAGCCCAATCTTGGCTTGAACTCCCAGAGGTCAGGAACAGCAGCAGATAAGTCAGATATACCCCCAGTCTGTGGTACTACAGCAGTCCTTCTTTTTTTTTTCCTCTTCCTTGTAGCCTTCTCTCCAGCCTTCCCTGCAGCCTTTGTTGCTTGCTTCCTCGGAGGCTGGGGCTCAGGAGGAGAGGTTGTGGCAGGAGTAGGAGGAGGAGGAGGAGGGACAACCTCAGTTATGTCGGTGAACTGTGTCAGTTCACCTAGCAACCCCCTGTTTATGACCTTCAGCATGAGGTTCTCGCTGTATAGGCGTTGCCTCAAGTCCATCTGGCTTAATTTATGGGCCAGGACTGTGGCATAGCCCTCTTCAGCAGAGGGTGCCTCCCTGAGGGCCGCAGTAGCCTCTCTTAGGAAGGCTCTGGTTTCCTCCTCCACCTGCCTAACTCTCCTTGGCCCTCGTTGTATTATTTTCAGGGGAGGCATCTGGGCTCTTGTGCTGCGCCCAGCCTCCTCCTGTGTGCCACTGGGCCCTGCCTCCTCCTGGTCCCCAACATCACACTCTTCCTGGCTCTGCTCTGGCTGTAAAATAAAAAAGGGACATTCCTTAGTTTTTGCCATCATCAATCACACACATTGTTCACATTCAGACATTTTTAAATTGAATGGCCAAAGTGATTAAATTCCCCCAGATTCATACTCCTGATATTTTTGACTTGTCCCCATCAAATTTGACCACTACTGTCTATTGCTCTGTAAAGCCATTTTTTTGCTGACATTAAATACATAACAATACTAACATCAATTTTAAATCATCACTTTTGTAACATATAAATGTAGATATCAATACTATACCTGGCTCCATATATCCAAATCGGCCTCCTCAAGGACCTCTGCTTGATCCTCTGAGGAAGCCAGAGCAGGGCTGCAAGGAAGGCTGGAGGGCTGGCTGCAAGGAAGGCTGGAGGGCTGGCTGCAAGGAAGGCTGGAGGGCTGGCTGCAAGGAAGGCTGGAGGGCTGGCTGCAAGGAAGGCTGGAGGGTTGGCTACAAGGAAGGCTGTAGGGTTGGCTACAAGGAAGGCTGGATAGACCACTGGGGGTAAGGGTTGACAGAGATTCCCTCACTTCCAGCTGGTCATCCAGAAAAGATAACTTGCTGTAGTACCACAGACTGGGTTTATAAACCTTATCTGCTGCAGCACCTGACCTCTGGGACTTCAGGACCATATTCCTCTGGGTCCTGTATGTGTACCTGATGGTAGCTAGTTTGGTTTTAACATCTTGGATAGTTGTAGTGGGGATCTGGGTTTGGACAAATGCAAGCAGGCTCTCCAGTGCTGCTGTCCTGGCCGCTTTATTTTTATTTGAGGCATTTTCAGTCTGCCACAGGACAGGGAGTTCCTTCCATCTATCGATGAACTCCCCCATGAAATCTGGATTTTTGAAACTCTTCATTTTGTCTGTAAAATCAAGAACCAATTATAAAAAAAATGTTTCAGTCAACATTCATCAAATAATCATTTTTGACAGATATAGGCCCCAAATCTCATCCTCTGAAGAAACACAAATCCTTAAAATGTTCGGTACCTTGGTGAACACGTTCGTTGCGAACTCCCTCTCCCGGCAAATGAATGTATTTTCGACACATGGATCTTCGCTTTCTATACACTGCGCATGCGTGAAACTCTGCACGCTTTCCCCGGCCCTGACGTTCGATCTTGTACTTTCCCCGCCCCTTCTCGCTCGTCATAGTGCTAAACAAAATGGCGGAGACACAGGTGGCTGACATT
This sequence comes from Rana muscosa, assembly GCA_029206835.1. Classification (NCBI taxonomy): domain Eukaryota; kingdom Metazoa; phylum Chordata; class Amphibia; order Anura; family Ranidae; genus Rana; species Rana muscosa. Next base: position 243,693,043 of record CM055121.1, on the reverse strand, counting down.
ACCTCGACAGAGGAGGAAATTCCTGAGGAACCCAAATCCCGATCCCGGAGATATAAGGCATCCAACATGTCATTCGAGGAAATGGTGGAGATGGTCGCCATTTTGAGGAGGGAGGATTATGATGCCAAGCATGGGCCGTATAAAAGGCCTAATCTTGTCAAGTCAAAAATTATGGGCAAAGTGGTCAAAACTCTTTACCAAAAATTTCGGGTGTGCAGAACGAAGGAACATCTCCGAAAACGGTGATCTGATCTCAAGTTGCGGGAGCCCGACCAATACAAAAGAATCAAGAAAGTTTTAGGAAAAAGTAAGTAATTTTCATACATTTTCCTAGGTAAAGATTATTACTTGTATTAAAAGTCGTGAATTTTTGACTTTGAGATAGTACCGTGAAAGATAACAATTTTCATGTTCGTCCGCACAGTAAACGGACGTAGTAAAGCTCTTTCTCCGTACACTTCCAATGTTTTTGGATCATCCAGTGTGAACACCCAAATTTAATTTTTTTTTTGGTGGAGATAATTTTTGAAAGAAGTTGAATTCTTTTTAGAATACAGCTTTTAGATTTTTGACTAATTAAAAGGGTATGCATTGTAATGTTAAAGGGAGAGAATGCTCAGCAGCTGATTAAACATCTGAACCCAGTAGTACAAGTGTGAGCCAAAACCAATACATTTTTAGGGTGTCACACACAGGTGATCCAGTGTATATACTTGGGGGTGTTTCAATGTGCCAAACTTTATTTTAAAAAGTATATGTTCTTGTTTTGGCTATGTATCCAATCATGTGTTCAGGTTGTCACTGGGGGTACATTTAAAATTGGACCACACTTCCAAATAATCTATCAAAATTCCCTTTCAGGGTTTTTAGTTGTATATAATTATTATTTTGGAATTAAACTATACCTTTGATTGCAATCTCCATAGGGCTTCAAAAAGCTACGTCAGATGAGCCTATAAAACCAACACCTTCAACAAGACCCCCAGAACCACATGATGGAGAGGAACGTGAAGTTGAGGAAGTGGAAAGTGGCACCACAAGAGGTCAGTGTCAAACAAGACAGATGCAGGTTAATAGATGTAGGCCTACATATTCTATACTACATGTTTTTTTATTTTATTTAGGTGCTGTTCGGGCTGAAGACCCCGAAAAGTTTACAAGGCACAGTGCCCAGATCCTGATCCAATACCTAATGGTCTGCTGTCGTGACCTTGAAAAAATAAAGGGAGACTTGATAGAGATCAGGCAAAATACCAAGCGGGTGGAGGAAAGGCTACAAAAGATCATGGCTGTGCTTGGGCGTGTTTAATTTTTGAACACAAAAGAACTTTGAACTTGCTGTGTTTTGGCATGTTTTTGTTTCTTTTCAGCTTTAATGAATAGTACATGTTTAAATTTACATTAAAGTTTTTTAGTTTGTTTTTATGCATGGCTGTTCATGCGTTTTGCCCCCAAAAATATTTTTGATACATCTACATTTAAAAGGATTTTTCCTTAAAAAAAATTAAAACATGTATTTTATTACCAACAATTTGTGTCTTCATTATGTAAATGTTGTGCAAAGTGAAAGAATCAATGTTTTGCATTTACACTGACAATCAAGGCTATTTAAGAATGCTAAATACACATGGCACTACAAGTGCACTAGGTAAACCTACGAGAAACATAAAAGAATACAAATCTAAAACACAATACGAATATTTTCGCAAAGAAAGATTTTATTTTACAAAATACTTTTAAGCATCCTCAGGCATATCAATGGCCCCCCTACCCACAAAATAATCAACATATTTTTGTCTAACATCACGTCCGGATTGGGGGGCCAAGCCTGGACGGCCAGCTTCCAGGGCCACTAAATTAACATTGTCAACTAATGAGGCCTCAGGCCCACTCAAAGTGAGGTAATTGGAAGAATGCACCCTCAAAACATTATGGAGCACGCAACAAGTCATTACTACATGGTTCCATTTATAGGGGGCAAGGTGGATGGAGGTGAGGAACAGGCGGAATCGGCTGGCCATGATGCCAAAGGCATTTTCCACCACCCTTCTTGCTCTGGCCAGCCGAAAGTTAAACACCCTCCTCTCAGGGGTGAGGGTGCGTTGGGGGAATGGCCTCATTAAATGGGGACCCAGGCCAAACGCCTCATCCGCAACAAAAACAAATGGGAGTCCCTCCACATTCTGCTCCGCTGGTGGCAAGGCCAGCTGATCCGATAGGAGCCGTTCCCCAAACTCGGTCTGTGCAAACACTCCTCCATCTGACATTCTTCCATTTTTGCCAACGTCCACATACATGAATTCGTAGGTGGCCGACACCACTGCCATCATGACGATGCTGTGGAACCCCTTATAATTGTAATAAAAGGATCCCGAATGGGGTGGTGGTACGACCCGAACATGCTTGCCGTCGATGGCCCCTCCACAGTTTGGAAAGTTCCATCGTTGGGCAAACTCAGATGCCACATTCTGCCATTCGTGCGGCGTAGAAGGGAACTGTGGAGTTAATAAAAAAAAATATTAATACTTTGAGACAGAAACATTGCAAGCAGATTATAGAAAACCATTCATGGCCAACATTAGGATAAAAAGACAAATGCAAACATTATTAGTAAGCAACAAGAAACCAAAAACAAACCCCAAAAAAATACTTGGGGGGGGGGGCGTTGAAGATGAGTTTGGGAGATCACAAATCAAGGCTGTAGCGCTCTGTATGAAGTTTAACAAAATGTAACATTCCTATGCAATCTTTAGGGGGCGTTTAGGGTAAAGCACTACAATGGAGCAGAGAAAAAAATAAATGGAAATGACTAGGCTAGGTGGGTATGGCCCCAGGATAGCATGCTGGAGAGGTTAGCTAAGGAAAATTTAAATGTAGGCCTAAAAAAAACATCCAAAATAATTAACATGCATGTGGAGAAAGGGGACATTCCCTGCAGCTAAGAATCATGGGAAATAGGGACTGATAAAAATAAAAAATACACATATTAATAAATAAATACATACAATGTGATGTTTTAAATTAGAACACTTACCTTAATATAGTCCTCCTGCAAAACTTGAAGGATGGCAGAACAAGTCTCTGGTATAATGATCCCCAGAGCCTGGGGGGAGATGCCTGTTGAGAACTTGAGGTCCTGCAGGCTTCTCCCAGTCGCCACGTATCGCAACGTGGCGATGAGCCTCTGCTCAGCACTGATGGCTTCCCGCATAACGGTGTCCTGCCTGGTAATGTAGGGGGACACCAAAGCCAACAGATGCTGAAATACGGGGTCAGACATCCTGAGAAAATTCCTGTAATCCACAGGATTTATCTCCCTGATCTCCCGCAACAAAGGCATGTGACAGAACTGGTGCCGCTGGAGCAACCAATTCTTGGTCCATGAACTCCTCCTCACCCTGTTCATGGCCTGGCGTCGGGATACAGCATGAACCCCTGCACCAACTACAGCACAAACTCTACGACGAGTACGTAGCCGCAACATGGCTAGATAACGGTCGGCTGCTCAGAACGAACTAGAAGAACGCACGGAAGAACAGCAAGGCCTATGAAGAACAAGCTGAAAAACAGGAACGAGCAGACAAGAACGCACTGAATAAACAGATACGAACTGACTACAAGCACTGCAAGACAGATATGAACCCACAGGCACAAACTGAACTCCACAAAACGATCTTCAAAGCACGAAGACTGAAAAGCGCGAATCGTCTCTCACCAAACTTTTACTAACGCGGTAACACGAAATCAGCAAAAGCGTCCCAAAGGGTGGTGTCATTAGAACGGAACCTCCCCTTTATAGTGCCATCGTACGTGTTGTACGTCACTGCGCTTTGCTCGAGCGTTTTTTTTAATGATCGTGTGGATGCAAGACAGGCTTGAGAGGAAACAAGAAAAAAAACTTATGAGAAAAACGTTGGTTTAAAAAATAGCATGAAAAACGATCGTGTGTACGCGGCATTAGAACTAGTCCCTTCCATTTTGCTGCTTTTTTTCAGAAGGCGCTTGTGACAACACAGCAGTGATATTCCTAGTTGGGTCCTAAAAATGGCCACTACCCTGGTCAATAAACCTGTAACCGTTCTTAAATATAGAATAAAAAAAAAAAAAAGAAGAAAAAAAAAAGTACATTTGGTCTGAATAAAACATTTTTTGTTTAACTGTGAGTTATCTGCCATTCATGTTTGAGATCACTTTTAGCAACCAAAGATTAGTTTCTAAGGCAGGCCTCACATGGAGCAAATATCTTTCCTGCAACCACAGATTGACAGTGTTGACAGGGGAATCTCTCTTGCCAAGCCATTGTACTTCCCCAGTCGATACATTTATCCTGCTGAACCAGTCAAGATTTGAATTGTCTATGACCAGCTTAAAGCGGAGTTCCACCCTAATTTCCATCATTGGCTGTATTTATTGCTGATCACATCCCCTTTTAAAGGGTCATTCCACCTGAAAGTGTTATTTAAAATGCAGATGGAGTCTAGCAGACTGAGTCACTCGCTGATTTGGTATACCCATTAGGTATGAGTAAGTGAAGATCTTCCATATCTTGCTCAGTGTCCTTCAACCTTGGAGGTCTTCACTCATCTTTTTGGATTCTCCTACAATATTTCTGGCAACCTGTAGGTCCCACAGTTCCTAAAACAGTATCTATGGATGTTTCCACACTTGTGTTGTAGCATCGAAAATGTAAAATAAATAAAATAAAAAATACCAGTGGATAGCATTATATGCTTTCATAATGGCCACAGCAGATGTATCGGCCTTAGATCTCAAACACAGGTCTCACCATAAAAGATTTGGGAGATTTGATTCCATTAGGTGGTTTAATCCTCCATGGTCTTCCAAAACGTAAATATTATTTTTTTGGTATACTTAAATATAGTCATTGACTTTTGTTTTGACACCGTGGAGCTGTGCTTTTATGTTTTGTGGATGTTTCTGCAAACGCTTTTTAGCCCAGGTTCACACTGGGCTGCGGGAGTGACGAGTGGGAGTGAAATCGTGCAAGTTCAACTGAACTCACACGATTTCACTCCCACTCGTCAGTCCTGATTTTGGCCGCGATTACAGAGACATCTGTGCAGGTTTCTGCACAGATGTCAATGTAAATCGCGAGCCGAAATCGCAAAAAGTAGTACAGAAACAACTTTTTGAAATCGTTGCAGCGATTAGGGCGGTGCCATTGCCAGAAAATGCCGCCGTTTAGACATGCGATTTGGCATGTCAAATCGCATGTCAAAACGCACCAGTGTGAACCAGGGCTTAAAGATCATTGACAGCAATTTGCAGATTTGTGTTAGTCAAAGATTCTTGTTAGGCCTCATACTGTATATTATTTCATTTGCAGTTCACTCGATTTGTATAGAAGATTGTCGGTAAATCAGTGCAAAGATTTGTGATGACGAACCCATAACAACCAGTAGACTTAAATTCACCAAACTAATATCCGTGATGGGAGTATGCTAATTGAGTTTAATGTGTCAGAACTTTTCACGTTGCTATTCGCCATCTTGAATCTGCCTGATGTTTAAGTGGCAGTGCACTTCAGGGTTCACAGTGTTTTTTTTTTTTTTTTTGCAACGCTTAACCACTTAAGCCCCGGACCAATACGCAGCATAAAGACCAGGCCCCTTTTTGCGATTCAGCACTGCGTCGCTTAAACTGACAATTGCGCAGTCGTGCGACGTGGCTCCCAAACAAAATTGCCGTCCTTTTTTTCCCACAAATAGAGCTTTTTTTTTGTGGTATTTGATCACCTCTGCGGTTTTTATTTTTTGCACTATAAACAAAAATAGAGCGACAATTTTGAAAAAAATTACATATTTTTTACTTTTTGCTATAATAAATATTCCCCAAAAATATATAAAAAAACATATTTTTTCCTCAGTTTAGGCCGATAAGTACTCTTCTACATATTTTTGGTAAAAAAAAATCGCAATTGGCGTTTATTGATTAGTTTACGCAAAAATTATAGCGTTTACAAAATAGGGGGTAGTTTTATGGCCTTTTTTTTTTTTTTTTTTTACTAGTAATGGCGGCCTTTTTATTTATTTTTTACTAGTAGTGACTGCAACATTATGGCGGACACAGCGGACACTTTTGACACATTTTTGGGACCATTGTCATTTTTACAGCGACCAGTGCAATAAAAATGCACTGGTTACGGTAAAAATTACACTGACAGTGAAGGGGTTAACCACTAGGGGTGCTGGAGGGGTTAAGTGTGCCTAGGGGCGTGTTTCTAACTGAGGGGGGGCGTGGCTACTAGTGACACGTCACCGATCTCCGCTCTGATTACACAGAGTGGAGATCGCTGACATTTTCAGTAGGGCAGCGGGGAGATGTTGTGTTTACACTAACATCTCCCCGCTCCATGCCTCCGTGAGACGATCACAGGGATACCCGCGGCGATCGAGTCCGCGGGACCCGCGGTCCGACTCACGGGGAAGGCAGGGGGGTCGCGAGCGCGCCGCCGACGTCGGCAGTTAAAGGGCCACGTACAGGTACGTGATTGTGCCTGTACGAGCCATTCTGCTGACGTATATATACAGTGAGGGGTCTTTAAGTGGTTAAAAGAACTGTAAAAGAAGCACTAGTTATATAGCATTGATTAGCAGTCTGTGTTAGACATTCAAGTGCAGTATTAAGATTGTCAGGTTTGTTTAATATTGATTACTACAACTTGGTTCTTAGATCTATAACTATAACCCAACAGCACTTTAAGTTCCTGAATAAGGATCTACCAACACTGAGGGTCCAACTAACTTACCACACTTGGGGGGGGGGGGGGTTATTTACGAAAGGCAAATCCACTTTGCAAATTGCACTGAAAGTGCACTTTAAAGTGCAGCCGCTGTAAATCTGAGGGGTAGATCTGAAATAAGGGCCCTGAAACAGCCCTCCAGCACTTGAGGTCCCTTAACAATAGCACCCCACAACTTGGTGCCCCCATACAGTAACCCTCTATTTCTTGAGGTCCCTATAGCTAGGCAGCCCTTGGGTCTCTGAATCAAAGGTCTTCATCACTTGTGATGCTCAACGCTGTCTCATCATTACTTAGGATACCTGAATAATCAGCCAACTTTTGATTTCCAAGAACAATGGCTGTCCCAATCATTTGCATCTCAGAGCAATAGTCCTTTAACCATTATTGTTTTATAACAATTATTGGCCAACACTAAAATACTGACAACTCTGGATGGTGACACATTTTCTCCTGTGTCTGTAGGTAGACCAAATAAACCATGGTCTATCAACCAATCCACAAGGGGCTACTTATAACTGAGCCCCCCTTTGGCAGTAGTTTTTTCTTCAGATTGGTCAGTGGGCAACATCTGCATTCTCTGGCAAGAGATTAATACTTCACTGTTGATAATGTTCTTTTTCACACCAGCAGTACTTTAGTAGGTAGGGACACAGCTTTGATCAGTTGCACTGTCATCCTGGTTTACTGCAGGAGCACGAGTGTTTTTTATGGGCCTCTAAAACAGCCTCCTGCCTCCTATCTAGGTCGCCTTGTGGATTATCTGGCTCTGCCCTGTGGCATGAGAACATTATTAAATGTGCAGCAGTGAACTAGGAATGCACTCATATGCATGCCTCTACATCTCCATCCCCAGTGTCAAAGTGAGAAATTAGTCATAGAGTTGTGTGACAGAATGCAAGTAAAATTACCAGGTTGCATCCAGGATGGAAGGTACATATGTCCTAGATTCAGGCTTTATGCCAATTTATACCACTAGGGGGAGTGTGGGGAGTCTTGCAGGGGAAGAGTTAATGAGCCCAGCTGAAGTAAGTGGGCTCGTTAGGGCCTCTACAAGAACTCCCAGCATGCTAAGGGAGATGCTCAATCCTGGAACCAGATCTGTGTGGATAGTCTGGGGAGTGTAATCTCTGTGCGGTGAGCCAAAGCCTGTGTGGTTACTGTAAGAACTTCAAAAAGCAGGGAGCTAGGGACTGGGACAGCACAAGGCTGTACCCAGTTGTCAGGGACACCAACGTGTGTAGTAAGCGGTCAAGTTGACCAGGATTACTTTTCATGTTTCTGTTTGTTTTGTTGTTTTTCCCTTGTAAATAGTTTGAATAAACCGCACCTTTTGTTTTTTGCAACTACAAACCCTGTCTGCTGTGCCTGTTTTGTGTGGTGAACCCTTCCAGGGGGTCACACACACCCGCTGCTGAGCTAACCCCCCTCACAGTTGACATTTGACATACGCACATGGCCAACTAAGCTTCAATAGCCTCTGATCACAAAGTCATTGTTTTTGCATTTTCTATTGGTTTATTACTTGGTGTACAGTGAAAGATGGCAAGCTAAGATAAAAAACATAATGAACAGCAGAAAAAGTCGAGCCATTTCTAGCGTAGACTAAAATAAGTCATTTTGTGATGTTCGGCTTCAAGTGGCTTCCAGTGCTGGAACAGAGCTTTGCAGAATCAGTAAACAGATTTAGATGACTATTGTAGATACATCAAATATTTTTCTTTTTGATAACAATAGTTTGGCACGTCTTCGCATCCCTTTCCTTTTTGGCGTGCCCTGTTTGCGACCTGTCGTCCTTACTCAGCGAGAAGATTAATAAACAGTTATATAGACCATTCAATACTCATGGAAAACCTGAAGGAGCGGATGTTGGAAAGCTCTGACTACGAGATCTGTATCAACAATCAGCCACATGCTGAGAAATCCATACAAATCCTATGATGCATTTTACAGAGATATTGTACTGCAAGCATTCATTTTTTTTATCTCCCAGCAAAATATATTAGTGCCCTATGTTATGTTATTGACTTGTGGAATGCAGCACCACCACTAGAGGTGGTGTTCTATTTAAGGAAACCTGTACCAAAAGAAATATGTAGCCTACCTTTGGGGACTTCTTTCTGAAAATGTTAGTTTCTTGGCTTCAGTATTTTTCTGACTAAATAGGAAACAAGATACATTCCATTATCAGCAATCTATAACTGCAAAAGCTGACCGTGCACAAAGGAAGCTGCAACTTGGATAAAGGGAGGTATAATTTCTATTGGTCACTTGTTGTTGTCTTTCCACTGCAAGCCCCATGGCATCGCTGTCTCTATGCAGTGGTAACATATTTTTGGAAGCCAGAGTAGAAGTCTTTGTTTACGGTAAAGCCTTGCACACAGTACAAGTTTTTTTTTTTTTTTCGTTCAACCTAGCGGGTTATATGAAAAAAACTGACCGCTCCGGTCGGAGGCGCTGTATTAACTATCCGACGTTAGTGCAGCGATCTCCCCCGCTGAGCTGTTGTGTTCTGACAGGGGGACGGCCCCCCGCCAGAACACTCCGGTCAGCACTCTCCGCTATTGGCTGAGAGTGCTGATGAGGAGGCGGTCTGCTGCTGGTTTTCCAGCATGCTCTTTTTGCAAAGGCCAGCCAAACGGCCGGCTTCTGTTGGACCGGCTGCCATACACACGGGCTGAATTTTGGCCATTTTTGAACTGCCCGATGACGCCCGGCATTCAGCCCATGTGTACGATGATGTCCCAAAGATCTTCTGATTGTATAATTTTGCATTATTGACCCAAACAATCCGCGCAAGATTATTTAGAAACCCTGATGCCAGCAGAGGTTTAAACTATTTTTGATTGTGTGTGTTCCAAGGGAATCAATAGACAGCTGCCTCTACTGATTGCATCCACCTGAGTGGAGCAAATGATTGGAAGGAAAGAAAAAAGCAGATATGGCACTGATCTATTGGACCAGCGCCATATTATGCTAAGTATTGTTTTAATTATGCCAAGTACTGTTGTTATCCCCTTTTTTTTACTGGCAGATCGTGACCGGTCATCTAGTTTTTATTAAGAGATCTTGCTATACAAAGCTCATGTCCTCAAAATCTCACACAAAATGGCCGACAGGGTGCTATTGTTATTCTTATTCCAGGCTTCTGTCCTCAGTATCTTACCAAAAACGGCAGCCGGATGACTAGGTGTCTGTCTGAGCTTCGGTCTTCAATATCACACCCAAAATGGCGGCCGACAGGTCACTATGTGCCATAAAAAGAAAGGGATACTGACGTTCGGGGTGTTCCAGATGAAGTCACATGACGAAACCGGTAGAACACGCCCCCAGAATGTCACATCGCTGCCTGCTTGACCAGAGTGTCAGCATCGTTTGCATGTTTTTATTTGTCTAAATGTGAGTACCCAAGTTGTGTTTCATTAATAAATAAGGTCATAAAATGGTATCGCACTATCTGGGGCTCCCTTCCTTTCTCTTATACATGGGCCATTGTTTGATCACTATCACCATCAAGAGCAGAGGGACGAGCAACTGCCAGAGGGCTACACAGTGGCCCACACTGTGAAGGCATCATACCCCAAGAGGGGGGTACAAGCTGGTGAGTGCGGTCTTTGTAAGAGCACAGTTTGCAGTGATCATGGCTCCCTTACACTAGGCACCAAGCACTTCTTTCAGCACTTGAAACAACCTGATTGGATATACTTTATTATGGTTTCCATAAGGACCTTTTTTATAAGGACCTTTTTTATAAGGACCTTTTTTATAAGGACTTTTTTTCTAAGGATTTGTTTGTAGCACTAATTGAAGTGTACTGCATTTTATTTAGTACGGATATCCCAATGTACTAAAATATTTGATTATGGACACCTCAATGTATTAATATTTTTTATTATTATTATTCTAATATATTTTTTCTTTGTAAGCAGTAGTTTGCACAGGCACTTCAGCACTTAGGAATTTTGTAGCACTTTGAGCAATTCATTTTAATTTACACACCGCACTTTATATAATAGGATTTTAAGTGCAGCATTAGGCCTCACAGGGCTCCAATAGACCAGCGCCATATCTGCTTTTTTCTGCTTTTTTCTTTCCTTCCAATCATTTGCTCCACTCAGGTGGATGCAATCAGTAGAGGCAGCATATCTGCTTTTTTCTTTCCTCACAGGGCTCCAATAGACCTGCGCCATATCTGCTTTTTTCTTTCCTCACAGTTCAATTATTGTTCGTAATTTTTTTTTTTGTAAAGCATATTACCTTTTTTGGCCAGTAAATAGCTCCACTTCCGCTGTACCTCACCATGGCAAGGTAGGTCATATCCGGCTGCCCGTTGGCTCCTGGGATATGTGTCATCATACCAGGAGTCCATGCATCCTGCGCTTAAATGAGTGCACTGCGCTTTATACGCACTGCACATTCGCGAGATCAGGAGGTGCAGGCTGGGTAACTAGCAGCACTGTATCCCGGAAGAATCTACGAGGGGGCTTCAGATGCCCACACTGAAGATGGGGGGTGTTCTTGTTACAGAGGTTACTGTGAGTAGATTGCATAACTATGTAACAAAAAAAGACTTAATTTACAACATATGCCGGAATGGATTAGATGTGATAGGAACTTGTCTGGCCTGAACATTATCCCAATAGAACACCTTTGGGATGAATTAGTGCAGAGACTGTGAGCCAGGCTCTCTCACCCAACATCAGTGTCTGACCTCACAAATGCTCTTCTGGAAGAATGGTCAAACATTCCCATAGACACACTCCTAAACCTTGTGGACAACCTTCCCAGAAGAGTTGAAGCTGTTATAGATACAAAGGGTGGGCCAACTCAATATTAAACCCTACGGACTAAGACTGGGATGCCATTAAAGTTCACGTGCGTGTAAAGGCAGGCGTCCCAATACTTTTGGTAAAATAGTGTATCGTTGGTAAGTGGTAACGCACAGAGAGTTGCCTTATCATATTTACAATAAAAAATAAAAAAACACCCTTTCACGTTTTAAATTTTGTTCGTTTGAGAAAAAATTTCCATCCTGCTCCTTCAAATTTTCTTGCCACTATGGTCAAAAATGAACAAATGCTATGAAAACAAAAGTTTTTAAGTAAATTCTACAGGTATATGGCCAGCTTAACTCTAGTTATTAATAAGAGTAGGTTAGTACATCTGGCCTAATGAAACAGTAATCGTCATAAACCTGTATTTTCTTCTTCTACCTCTTGGCTGTTCTAGTCTCTCTAGTGAGTTATTGAGCTTTTTTGCTCTGTCAGTTCAGCCACATGTGGCAGTTAGGAGGATTATGTATTATACCTTTTCCTATTTGTAAGCTGCTGTCAACGCCCATGAAAAGTCCCTTTTTCTTTTCCAGAGCAGCTACATGTGCCAGTGGTTTGAAGTTCAGTTATTTACATTTATCTTAACTCATAATTGCTGCTTCATTGTTTATGGGCTGAGTTGTTCTCAAATTGAAAGTTAATCATTTACCGTGCAATGTTTGCTGAGCGGGTGCTGTGGTTTAATAAAAGCGTTAAGGTCTGAGGCCTGGATGACTTGTATCTCGGAGTCTGTACCCTCAGACTAGATCTGAAGTTTTATATCCAATTCATGTCAAAATACCTCTTCTAACCAGTCACAAAAACATCTTCCTTTATTGTGTGATCTAACTTATATCATGCCTATAACTTCTGCACAACTTTACAGAGGGACAATTTAAGGGACAATTTAAGGAAAACTAAAATAAAGAACAAAAATATAATATATAAAATATAATATATTGCAGCTTACTAGTCCTTAGGCTCCATGTACACTAGCAGCTTCTAAAATTGAGTTTAGGAGCTGTTGGCAACTCTATAAAATCCTATGTGTCCATGTACAAATAGGCTTTTAGGATCGTTTAGAAGTTGCTGCGTTTAGGGAAGGTTCAACCTCCCCTAACATCCCTCTTCTGAATGAGGAAGAATCACATTCAGGATAGGAACGGTTTGACTGCCGGCCCCAAAACGCACAAAATTGCGGTAAAATCCTTGTTACTCTTTCGTCCATGGACCGACACAGCTTCTCTATTGACAAAGTGGGTATTATCCGTTAATTAGGAGTGACTAGGCAGAAAACTTGTAAAAAGTGTTGCATCACACCTTCTACAGTACCGCCCAGGGGGCGGACCCTCTGGGTATATCCCCTCAGTCTGCATCTTGCAGATCAGTTTTTTTCTGTCTAGCAAGGAGTAGGACATGGCTCCCTTCGGGCCCATTGGTCCGGGGGAAAAATATATTTTTTGCTAAATGTTTTTTGTTTCCTGCGATCTTCGATCAACTGCCGACTGGGTGACAGGCTGGATCCTCGATCCTTGTAGTCTCCCCAGTTTCGGCCATCGAGCGTGTGCCGACCCTAGCTACGCGCTGGGTTTTCCACGACATGCCCGTCGCTCCACGGGTGGCCGGTGAGCCTACGCTCCAGGGTCTGCATCGGACCGCTCAGCTTCGGCTGACCTTACGGCCGAGTCGCAGCAGCCTGGCCAGTGAGCTTATGCTCCAAGGCTTGCATCGGACTGCTCAGCTTCGGCTGACCTTACGGCCGAGTCGCAGCAGCCTGTCCGGTGAGCGTCGCACTCCAGGGCATACATATGATCATCCCCTTGGGTCTAATCGCAGCATGCCTGGCCAACAGTCACCTTCCGTGCACGGACGATGATCTGTTTGGAATGTTTTCCAGCATGATACATGCAGGATAGGTAAGTAAACTCCCCTGCCTCGGCTGGGTGATTTGGCTGGACATTCCTGGAGAGACCAAGTAAGTGGTTGTGGCCCCTTTCTTCCCTCTCTCCCTGCCTTTCCCTCCTCCCTGGGCTTCTAGCTAAAGGTTGCTGGGTGCTGGGGGTCACCTAAGGGGTTCCACTGGAGCAGGGCTGGCTGTAACTAACATTTAAAAGAAATGTCATTTCTGCTTACCTTATGTGCTTCCTCCTCTATGCTGTCGGGGGCCATTTTGCGGTGGTCCATGCCGGTTTCGGCCTCTAGTGACTGCCCGGCGGCCATCTTCCTGTGGTTTCAGTGCCATTTTCTTGTAGTTCCACACCCACTGGCCTCTATCGACTGATCGGCGGCCATGTTTGTAATGATTCACGCTGTATGTATATATTGCCGTTCGGCGGCCATCTTTTTGTGGTCTACGGCTGCTTTGACCTCTATCTTCGGCTCGGCGGCAATTTTCTTAGAGCCCACATTATCTTCCATACAGACGTTTGGCGGCCATTTTGCGGGAGTCTCCGGCCTCTAGGGTGCATTACACTGGCGTGAGAAATTCACACAGGAAGCACTGATAAAAGAACCGCAGCGGTGGGACAGCATCACAGGCGCAGCACACGGCAGCATAGCGGTACCGATCCAAGGGTGGTGAGTCCTCTGGGTGACCCAGCATCTCTGCAGCACAGGAGGGTGGCCTATTGATATCTTGCCTGGAGCCCTGTGGGTGTGAGCGCGTGGTCAGCATGGCATCTGAGCCAGATGTCTTCTCCCCTGAAACACCAGATTTAGCAGCTGGTGCCCCTGAGGTGTCTATGAACGCTATGACGGCAATCCTAGAGGCGTTTGCTGCCAGGGTGGAAACAGCACACGGGAATACAGGGGGTAGTAAACTCCCCGTCCCCTGCAAGCTTCTGGAGATAATTCTGATGCAGAACCAGGTCCAGCTACGGCTCCGGGCCCAGATTCTGACGCATCAGAGACTGCAGACCGTGACCGGACAGTGAGGATGACTCCAAGTCCAGGTCAGTACGCGAGACGGCTTTGGTATCTGACCTTATTACTGCAGTGCGGGATACGCTAAAGTTGAAAAATACTGCAGAAGCAGCAGAGACTCCGGTCCACTTTGGGTTTCATAAACCTGCCCGCACTGCTAAGGTGTTCCCTTGTGTGTCTTATTTTGATAAACTCTTATACAAGGAATGGGAGAACCCACTGAGGGTCTTTATAGCCCCAAAGAGGTTTTCGGTGCGGTACCCCTTTGAGGAGAGTTTTCTGAAGAAATGGACCTCTCCCCCCTATAGTGGACCCTCCGGTGTCCAGACTTAATAGAGCCAACACAATTCCAGTAGAAGGGGCTCCTGTTTTCAAGGACCCTGTGGATAAGAAGGCTGAAGCACTCGCTCGCTACCTATACTCAGTGGTAGGCTCGGCAGTACGCCCAGCATTGGCGGGGGCCCTAGTGTCTCAGGCACTTACTGAATGGGCAAGATTGCTACTCCAGGGGTTAAGGAGCGAGATGCTCCTCCTGATGAGATAACTTTGGCCGACCAGTTGGTCCAGGGCCTTAGGTTTGTCTGCGAGTCAGACATGGATACTATTCCCCTGCTGTCAAAAGCTTCGGTTTATGCAGTAGCAATACGCCGCCTGATCTGACTAAAGGGCTGGTCTGCGGACCAGACCTTCAAGAAAGCCCTGTTGGATCTGCCTTTTAAGGGCGACAGACTTTTTTGGGGCCTCTCTGGATGACATCATCAAGGATGCCACAGGAGGTAAAAGCACTTTGCTTCCTCAAACTAGCAAGGGTAGGGGGCAAGGGCCCTCCTTTACTGCACGCAAGCGTTTTTTTTCGTCCCCCTAGGGTGACAGGGAAAAGACCCCAGGCCGACAAGGCGCCTGCCCAAGGACAAATGCGTCCCGCAAACCCAACAAGCCTCCGGACAAATCTGCGTCCGCATGAAGGTCCACCCCCACCCAGCTCTCGGGTGGGGGGACATCTTCGCAAATTTGCGACTCAGTAGACAGCTCTAGTCTCCGACAGGTGGGTTTGCGAAGTAATCTCCTCAGGCTACAAGATAGAATTTCTCTCTTGTCCACCGGACAGATTCGTCACCTCCAATCTCCAGCTACTACCGACCCGTCGGGAGGCCCTGTATGGGGCGGTCCAGGGTCTGCTGGAACGCGGGGTAGTTATTCCAGTTCCAGAACAGTAACGGGGTCAGGGTTTTTTACTCAAATCTGTTCATTGTGCCGAAGAAGGATGGGGTTCGTCCAATCTTGGATCTCAGGGCCCTCAATTGCTTTGTGAAGGTACAAAGATTTCGGATGGAGTCGGTTTGATCTGTAGTCACGGCTCTCCATCCGGGGGACTTTCTGGCCTCCTTGGACATCAAGGACGCATACCTGCATGTCCCCATATACTCCAGACACCAGAGGTTTCTGCGATTTGCAATCGGGAAGAACCACTATCAGTTTGTGGCTCTCCCGTTTGGCCTTGCTTCAGCACCCAGGACGTTCACCAAGGTGCTCGCTCCGATTCTGGCACTTCTAAGACAGTGAGGTATCGCTATCGTGGGCTACTTGGACGACCTTCTTCTGAAGGCCCCTTCAAGCTCAGAATTAGAGGTAAGTGTGTCCATTACCTGTCAGACTCTTCGAGACTGTGGTTGGATACTAAACACGCAAAAGTCAGTATTTGTGCCCACTCAACGCCTAATGTACCTGGGGTTGATTCTGGATTCCTCAGAGGCAAAGGTATTCCTCCCTGTAGAGAAGTTGCAGACCCTTCGGGCTGCAGTACGGCAGCTGACTTCCAGGAATTGGTCGTCACTCCGTTTTTGCATGCGAGTGTTGGGCCTCATGGTAGCCTCCTTCGAGGCGGTCCCATATGCTCAATACCACACTCGAGTGTTACAGAAGGAAGTTCTGTCCCAGATGGAACAGATGTCCATCAGCTCTGGATTATCAAATCCGAGTGAGCCACCTAGTCAGGAGATCCCTGGTATGGTGGCTGACAGCACCGGCTCTTCTGGCCGGGAAGTCATTTCTTCTGGTTTACTGGATAGTGATCACGATGGACGCCAGCCTTACAGGTTGGGGGGGGGGGAGTCTGGGGTGTTTTGTCGGCACAAGGTCGCTGGACCCCAGAGGAATCCCGCCTGCCGATCAATGTCCTGGAGATCTGGGCGATCAGGCTGTGCCTCTTCAGATGGTCTCAGAGGCTACAAGGGCGGCCAGTCAGGATCCAGTCAGACAACGCCACAGCAGTGGCATATGTCAATCATCAAGGAGGAACGAGAAGCTCAGCTGCAGCATCGGAGGTCGCTCGCATCCTGAAGTGGGCAGAGAGTAGCGTACCGGCACTGTCGGCCGTGTACATTCCGGGTGTGGAAAACTGGCAGGCGGACTACCTGAGCCGCCAGATGCTGGACGAGGGAGAATGGTCATTACACCCGGAGGTGTTATAACTCCTCTGCCAAAGATGGGGCACACCAGACGTAGATCTTCTGGCTTCCCGACTCAATTGGAAGGTATTGAGGTTTGTGGCCCGGTCAAGAGACCCATGGGCAGATGCAACGGACGCGTTGGTGGCATCGTGGGGTCAGTATCGGCTAATCTATGCCTTCCCTCCCTTAAGGCTTCTTCCTCTTCTGCTCCGCAGAATGGAGTCAGAGGTAATTCCAATGATCCTAATCACTCCAGATTGGCCTCAGCGTCCTTGGTACGCCGATCTAGTACATCTGGTAGCAGACGTCCCCTGGTGCCTACCACTACGGAAGGACCTGCTATCGCAAGGTCCCATACTCCATCCTGCTTTACGGTCACTGGCTTTGACGGCATGGCTGTTGAGAACCAGGTACTGAGAGACCGGGGCCTATCAGATTCAGTAATCTCTACTATGAGAATTGCTCGGAAACCGTCCTCTAGGAAGGTTTATCACCGCACTTGGAAGGCCTACATCTCCATGTGTGAGGAAATGAAATGGCATCCGTGTACTTATTTGGTTTGTTTTTACAGCATGGGGTGGACCAAAGGCTTGCCTTAAGTATGATTAAGGGACAGATCTCTGCCCTGGCTGTCTTTTTTCAGCGACCCCTGGCGACTCACTCTCTCGTGAGTACAATTGTGCAGGGGGTTCGACATGTGGCTCCTCCGGTCCGTCCCCCGCTACCTCCGTGGGACTTGAACCTGGTCCTCTCGGTGCTTCAGAAGGCACCGTTTGAGAATTTTAGAGATATTCCCCTGTTGACACTTTCTCAAAGTGGTCTTTTTGGTGGCTGTTACGTCAGTTAGACGAGTCTCTGAGCTGGCAGCCTTGTCCTGCAAGGCTCCCTATTTGATTTTCCACAAGGATAAGGTGGTGCTGCGGCCGCAGCCTTCCTTTCTTACGAAAGTCGTTTCGGCTTTTCATCTCAACAAAGATATTGTACTTCCATCCTTGTGTCCTCATCCGTCGAATCCTAAGGAGTCGGCGTTGCTTTCCTTGGACATTGTCGGAGCTTTGAGAGTATACCTATCTGCTTCTTTCCTGTTCCGGAAGTCAGACTCACTGTTTGTTTCGGTGGCTGGTCCCAAGAAGAGCCAAGCAGTCTCGTCGGCCACCATCTCTAGGTGGATTCGACAGATAGTAATCCAGGCTTACGCCTTAAAGGGTCAGGCGCCCCCCTTTCCGGTCACGGCGCATTCGACCAGGGCAATAGGTGCCTCTTGGGCTTTCCGACATCAAGCATCTGTTTCCCAATTATGTAAAGCGGCGACTTGGTCGTCCGGTCACACTTTCACAAAATTCTACAAAGTTGATGTAGGTGCATCTTCGGATGCCTCTTTCGGCCGCAAAGTTTTGCAGGCGGCCGTTTACAGTTGCAACTCCTCCGTTGGAGGAGTGCTTTTTTGTGTTTGGGGTGAAGTTTATTTTTTATGCTGTTACCACCCCTCGTTTTTTCTCTGACACTGCTTTGGGACGTCCCACTTTGTCAATAGAGAAGCTGTGTCGGTCCATGGACGAAAGAGTAAATAGGATTTTTTACTCACCGTAAAATCCTTTTCTCTGAGTCCATGGACCGACACAGCACCCACCCCTCCTTTTTAAGTTTGTACTGCTTTTTGACGAACTGATCTGCGAGACTGAGGGGATATACCCAGATGGTCCGCCCCCTGGGCGGTACTGTAGAAGGTGTGATGCAACACTTTTTACAAGTTTTCTGCCTAGTCACTCCTAATTAACAAATAATACCCACTTTGTCAATAGAGAAGCTGTGTCGGTCCATGGACTCAGAGAAAATGATTTTACGGTGAGTAAAAAATCCTATTTTTGTGCACTGGTCCAAATCCTTTGGTGGAGGAAGGATTATGGTCGTGGGTTGTTTTTCAGGGGTGAAGGGAACTCTTAAGGCGTCAGCATACCAAGACATTTTGGACAATATTATGCTCCCAACTTTGTGGGAACAGTTTGGGGATGGCCCCTCCTGTTGCAACATGACTGCGCACCAGTGCACAAAGCAAGGTCCATAAAGACATGGAGGAGTGAGTTTGGGGTGGAGGACCTTGACTGGCCTGCACAGAGTCCTGACCTCAACCTGATAGAGCACCTTTGCCATAAATTAGAGCGGAGACTGCAACCAGGCCTTTTTGTCCACATCAGTGCCTGACCTCACAAATGTTCTTCTGGAAGAATGGTCAAACATTCCCTTAGACACACTCCTAAATCTTGTGGACAATCTTCCCAGAAGAGTTAAAGCTGTTATAGCTGCAAAGGGTGGGCCAACTCAATATTGAACCCTACAGACTGAGACTGGGATGCCATTAAAGTTCATGTGTGTAAAAGGTAGGCGTCCCAATACTTTTGGTAATATAGTGTATGTCACTAAGTGCTTATTTTAAACTCATGTACTGCTTCTTTAAGTGGAACTTGCTTGAAAATGCAAGGTTCCGTTTAAAGAAAGCTAAAACTTCAACAAAATGTGCAGAGAATTACATTGTATACATTTTAGAAAAAATAACCTGCAAGGTCCCATTTAATAAAATGTAACTATGCGATTGTCTTTCTCAACCTTTTTAACACTGAGGAACCCCTGGAATAACGTTCTAATAATTACCATATCTACAAATCACAATACATTAGTGTGATGGTCAATAGGAAAAAAGCTTCTTAAGTTTGAGGTCTATAGGAAGAATGGCCCCCTTCCAGATGGCTGAAATGTTCATTTGTGCCATAGGTATTTATCCAAAAGCCAGACATTGCTCAAGGAACCTCCTGGTAAGCTGTGCAAGATCTCCAGAGTTCCACAGAACTGTGATTAAAAAAGGCAGGTCTAGAGCCTTGCCACATGTTAACAGATGGTGGACTGAGGCAGGGTTTGACCCTCTGCTGCGCATTCTCTGTTTATTCTTTTAGAGATTCCATTAAGGGGCCAGTGGCACTTGCATTATGGCATCACAAGCCCCATAGTGGATTGTTCATAGGCACATATTGAGCATGCGTATCAGGAGCCAGGAAGTTCAGATCACAGCACATGGTTTGGCTATGACCTCTACACTAAGGTGACCATATTTTTAAAATGAAATCCGGGGACATGTTTTTTTTTTTTACTAGTAATGGCGGCAATCAGTGACACTCTGCCCAACGCCGCCACCACACGCCTCACAGCCTGTTAAGTCTTAAGCCTCGTACACACGATCGAATATCCCTCGGACAAATCCGTGGATTTTGGTCCGAAGGGCGTTGGCCGTGAACTTGTTCTGCATACAGACGGCAGAATTTTTTCAGCCAACATTCATGAAACTACGTGGTTTTTTTGCTCTTTAGCGCCACAGTTTCGGCAACTTCTGCTAACATTGTCTGATGGTTAGCATTGGTTCGGAGCATGCGTGTTTGTACTTTGGATTTTAGTCCAATGGACTTGTTTACACACAATCGGATAATCCGACTGGAAAACATTTGTTGTCGGACAGTTGGAGAGCATGACCATCCAACGTTTGTCGTTAAATCCGCCAACAATTGTCCGATGGAGCATACAGACGGTCGGATTATACGACAAAACATGTCCATTGGACAATTGTTGTCGGAATATCCAATCGTGTGTACTGGCCTTTACTCTCTGTGCCCCGACTACTACTCGATGGGGAGCAGAGGAAGATCACTCCACCAGGGAAGGCAAGGAGATAAACAGGCAGGTGGCTTCCGGGACTTGAGCCAAGGCAGAAGAACATGCGAGCGGAGCTGAATGGGCATGCGCCCGAAACTGAAGAAATATTCCCTCCGCTCCGACCAGCACGTGATCATCAGGAAGGGGCACAGATAATGGAAAAAAAATCACCCCCCTAAGCTAGTAGGAGCAGCGGAGCGGGGTCGTGTAATTCAGAATTTTTATTTTTAATTCTGCACTGACTGTCTGAAATTGCCCCAGCCCATAGGCGTGCACACAGGGTGTGCCAGGTGTGCCCAGGCACACCCTAATCACCCTGAGAAGCACAGATTCCCCCTTCTCCCCTGGCTCCCATCTTTCCCCCCGCATCACTGCCAGCTTCCCTCCTCTCCTATCAGCTGTTTCTGCTGGGATGTTTTAGGAGTGGGGAAGGGGCCCATAAATATGTAATTTACCAGCCCCTTCCCTTTCTGAATGAACATAGTGAGTGATCGGTAGTGTGTGTTTGGGCTTTGTGGTGCACACCCTGTTGCAATAGGCTGCGCACACCTATGCCCCAGCCCCTGTTCAAATCCAATCCGGGGACAAAATCGGAGACAGACTTGGTCCGGGGACAGTGTCCTTAATCCAGGGACTGTCCCTGGAAATCGGGGATGTCTGGTCACCCTACTCTCTACACTAGGGGTAGAAATAAATCTTCCCACTATGGTCACAGACAGAAGTCGAGATTGTCAAACCCTGCTGCACTCCAGCTAAAGTTGCAATAAATTGTCATGGCCCCACAGTAACATTTGCTTGCTTTTTATGCACTTTAAATAGTTTGTCCCCAGTTCCCCTTCTTCTTGGAAACACAGAGGGCAGGTTAACTTTCACTGGTAACAGCAATGCCCCCTTTCCTATCCGCACGTTCATCGTCTGCTGCAGAGTACAGGGACTTTGTACCGAGCAGTAAGGCTGGATCACTGATTGATTCACTGTAACGTGGATGTCGGCAGCTGCGGGCTGTGTGTATTTACTGTTATATAAAGTTCAGTAAAATATTAGTACACCTTATCGTAGGTGTGGTTGAAGGATGATTAACATTGGCAAATCGTTCCAGTACACAACACAATGCTCATTCACTGGCAGTTGGCGCCAAAATAATCAGTGAATACACCTTAGTCTGTTTTGTGTGTGTCAGTTATCAGTACTGTGCCAGTGTTGTCAAAGGTTAGAAAATGTTTGTAAAAATTAAAAATATATATATATATATATAAACATACAGTATCTCACAAAAGTGAGCACACCCCTTACATTTTTGTAAATATTTTATTCTATCTTTTTCCTGTGACAACACGGAAGAAATGACACTTTGCTACAATGTAAAGTAGTGAGTGTACAGCTTGTATAACAGTGTAAATTTGCTGTCCCCTCAAAATAACTCAACACACAGCCATTAATGTCTAAACTGCTGGCAACAAAAGTGAGTACACCCCTAAGTGAAAATGTCTAAATTGGGCCCAATTAGCCATTTTCCCTCCCCGGTGTCATGTGACTCCTTAGTGTTACAAGGTCTCAGGTGTGAATGGGGAGCAGGTGTGTTAAATTTGGTGTTATCGCTCTACGCTGCACACTCTACCGCTAAACAGCCGGCCTCTTTCGGACCGGCTGTCATATATAGGGGCCGAATGACGGACGTTTTTTATTAAACTGTCACCAGACTTTTAGCCTATGTGTACGGGGCTTTAGTGTTTTGCTATTCCTTTATTGTCCAGAGCAGGCGGTGGGTGAGAAGGTGACACTGCCTTGTTCCTTAACTCTGATAAAGAAAGTTGTATCATTATCCTGGCTGTGCTGTCTGGTCAAAGTGTATAAATCACAAAAGTGGGTCTGGACAGAATTACCAATCTTTTGGCAGTTAAAAGAGAAGTATGTTTTTTTTTTTTTGTTTTTTTTTTTAGATTCATACTTACCTAGGTGGATGCAGCATCGGTCCAATGCTGCATCTGTTCCCCGGTGCCTCTAGCATAAAACACTGCTGATCGCTTGGTTCTCACTGCTCCGTGAGTAGAGAGCTGTAGACTGTCAGTCAGCAGCTCTCTGGTCTTCCCCCACCTCGCTCACTGGAGCTCTGGGCTGTGGAGGGGGCAGGAGCAGTCGGCTCAGGCTCTCAGCGACTCACTGAGAGGCTGAGCCAGGTGCCGTTCCAGGGATCTGGGTGGATCCCGACTCTATGGTTGTAATGATGCCTGAGCGGACTCTGTGACATCAGCAGGTGTTCCATCAGATATGGTGACCCGTCAGAATTGGTAACGGAAGAGACGTTCCATCGCTGCCATCTTGCTACACCCCACACCCCGCACTCCTCCACAGTAACGATACACCAAGTAGGGGCCAAGCGGACATCTTGTTGCACCCACCGGAGTTTTGCATTCCACAGTTATTTTTAAGAGGAAACAGAGAATATATGTTGAAATACAGGATTTGGAAATCCATCGGACTGTGTACATGTTGAATTATAAAAGTAGCGCTGTTCTGTCACATTAGCAAACCTGTGAGATCAGCAGGTTTGCCGCTGCTTTGAAAATTCAACATCTAAACAGTCCGTAGGATTTCTAAATACTGTATTTCACTTTATAAGCTCTGTTTACTGTTAAAAATAACAGTGAAATGCAAATCTTCGGTGGGTGTAACAAGATGTCCGCTTGCCCCTTTCTTGGTGTATCGTTCCAGTGGAGGAGTCCGGGGTGTAGCAAGATGATGGCGACGGAACGTCACTTCTGTTACCAAATCTGACGGGTCGCCATATCTGACGGAACACCGGCAGCAGACTTCTGCCCACTCTCTGCTGAAAACAGGTCACAGGAGTGCAGAGTGAACTGCTCTCCTGTGATCCACAGCAGAAGTACAGCCAAACAAGCTTTGAGGACCGCCGCACGCCGATGTACGTCTGCAAAATGGCACGGCTGGGCACATGGGCGTACAGGTACGTCCCTTTTAAGAGCCCAGACCTCTTCTCCGTGACCGTCCCCGCGGGAACAGTGGATCCGATCGCCGCTGGTGTCCCGCGATCGAGTCACAGAGAGGAAGAACGGGGAGAGGTAAGTGTAAACAAACCTTTCCCTGTGCCTTCCTAGTATGCCTGTCACTGATCGCCTGTTCCCTGTAATAGGGAACGACGATCAGTGACATCACACGCTAAGCCACGCCCCCCCCTCACAGTAAGAAACACAAATCAGGGCACACTTAACCCCTACAGCGCCCCCTCCTGGTTAACCCCTTCACTGCCAGTGTAATTTTTACAGTAACCAGTGCATTTTTCTAGCACTGATCGCTGTAAAAATGACAATGGTCCCAAAATAGTGTCAAAAGTGTCCAATGTGTTCGCCATAATGTCGCAGTGGGGAAAAAAATCGCTGATCACCGTCATTACTAGTAAAAAAAATAAAAAAAAATAAAAATGCCATAAAACTACCCCCTATTTTGTAAACGCTATAACTTTTGCGCAAACCAATCAATAAACGTTGATTGCGATTTTTTTTTTCACCAAAAATATGTAGTAGAATTACGTATCTGC
This sequence comes from Rana muscosa, assembly GCA_029206835.1. Lineage (NCBI taxonomy): Eukaryota > Metazoa > Chordata > Amphibia > Anura > Ranidae > Rana > Rana muscosa. The sequence continues at coordinate 243,668,842 of CM055121.1, read as the reverse complement.
CTAAACTGAGGAGAAAAAATGTTTTTTTATATATTTTTTTGGGGGATATTTATTATAGCAAAAAGTAAAAAATATTGAATTTTTTTCAAAATTGACGCTCTATTTTTGTTTATAGCGGAAAAAATAAAAATCGCAGAGGTGATCAAATACCACCAAAAGAAAGCTCTATTTATGGGAAAAAAAGGTCGTCAATTTTGTTTGGGAGCCACGTCGCACGACCGCGCAATTGTCAGTTAAAGAGACGCAGTCCTGAATCGCAAAAAGGGGCCTGGTCCTTATGCTGCGTATTGGTCCGGGTCTTAAGTGGTTAAGCATTATAAATGTGTGTATTTTAACTGAGTATTTAGCATTAGGCCTGGGATGCATCTGTGCTTCATATACTGTAGTCCCTGGCCCGAAGATTCACTATGCTTTTTACTTTGCTTCTGAGAAGGGTTTAATCCTACTTGTCACATGTTTCTGTGCAGCTTCTTTCTCAGAAAATTATTGTGAATGAGACCGCCACCTGCAAAAAGTAATGGAAATTAGATCCACATTACAGATGCCTGGGTGCACTGAGTCCTTGTAGGCTGGGAGTGTGCGTGCCATGCAGAACGTGTAAGATAATGCACAGAAGTAAGTTATACAGCTGCAAAGTTCATATCAATCCATATTATTGACTATCCTATTCAGTCTATTGATGTCTATTGATGTGGAGGCCAGAACATATACTCGTTAATAGGTGGAGGTGGCAGTTCCAGCATGTAATGTGGGAAGTACACTTCATGTTGTCAGAGAGCCCTTTCACTTCCAGAATTGTCTGTATAACTAATGTGTTATTCATTTGCATGTTTACAGTGGTAGTCGGTAGTACAGGATACAGTTTTAAGATTAATCATTACTTTCAAAGTTAGGTTCACTGGGTCACTAATAATTAAAAAAAAAATGTAGACTTGTTATTACTTTCTGTTGATTAATGACAGGTTGAATAATTAGTGGTCGTCTTTGATGAAAGGTATACAAGGTCATGGGTTCCAGAGAGGCACATGGCTGGATCCTAAAAGACCCGAGGAACCCCATCTAAGGTGAAGTTTTAGATTGCCACAGTGAATAGCTAACATGTCCTTTTCATTTTTCCTCCCTTATCCCCTAACCTACTAACTTGACTCTTGCTTCCCCTTAAGCCGTGTTAAAATAAGTGTAGAGAACATGCTTTTGATTCACATTACCAAAGCTTTGCAGCCATTCTCTACCATAAAATTCAATGGTCTAGTATAGAGGTGCGCCGATTGGAAAGTTTGCTACCGAAAAGGCAGGATGCACTTTGCCGAAAACCGAAAATTACAGTTTAAAAAAAATATATATATATATTTTTAATATATAATTGTATTTTATTTGACTTTTTAATTCACATCATGAATTTAAATGTGTGAGTTTATTGCCGGCCATTATCGGCACATTTAGCGCAAGAAAAGCTTAAGAAAAATGCATCCCTTTAAATTCTATGTACTGTATATACTCGAGTTACCTTTTTGCGCCTGATCTCCCGGACTTTGGGCATCCGGTACCGGCCGACCGTAGGTCCCCTGGACTCCAAACTTGGCTCACATGTAGCCCCACTTTTTGTTGTCCGGGGCACCTGTGGCCGGGGAGCACCGATTTTCAAAGCCAGGCACCCCTTCCATAGACTCCAATGTTAAACGGTCATTTCTCCGGTGAATTTGGGGACCCAGTACCAGCCTGTTGTAGGTCCGCTGGACCGGAAACTTGGCACACACGTAGCCCCATTTCTCCTCTACAAGTGTGCAAAATTTGTTATCTGGAGGACCTACGGCCGGGGAGCACCGATTTTTCAAAGCCGGGCACCCCTTCCATAGACTCCCATGTTAAACGTCAGTCTAGTCATGGACACAGTGAGGCATGCACATGGACACAGTGAGGCAAAGTGAGGCGTGTAGATGGACACCCTAGGCTTATACTCAAGTCAATAAGTTTTCCCGTTTTCCCATTTTTTGTGGTAAAATTAGGTGCCTCAGCTTATATTCGGGTCGGCTTATACGCGAGTATATACAGTATGTCTTCACACTTGTCCATTGCACTTCTATTGTGGTGTTAAAGATCAAACGCAACTCCCTGTTTAAATGCATTAACAACGCAGCAAGAAAACATCAATAGGGCACCAGTGTTACGTTTTTGATGCGGTTTTTGAGTAAAACGACCTTTGAAAAACACTTCATAAGCACAGTAAAAATTGTGTTAAAATCGTCTGCGTTTTCGGTGCCATTATCAGCATCTTTTTTTATCTCCAAAATGCCGAAAACACAATTTTCGGCCACTGAAATTTCGATGCATCTCTACCTTAGTACAAACATAAAATTATGAATCTCTTTGCGTCTCTGCATTTCTTTTTTTTCCGATCTTCTTGCGATGTTGGGTAGGCACTGGCAACTTACAAAGCTTGCCAAATGACTCCACTCAATTCATTGACACCTCAAACATGCCTTATACACTCATGAAAGCTTTTTATTAATTTCCTTTCTAAAAAGAAAGAAGAAAAAAGCTCTAACATGGAGTTTGAAAAATCTTGACAACCTACTAAACATGTCAAAAAGTGTTCCAAAGTTATATGTAATGCACTAGTCTTTTAACATGTGTTTCTTTTTACCACCCATGTGAATTTAACCTTAGGTCCAGACCACATTAGCAATCCTGTCACTGATGACAGCTCGCTAGCATCGGAATTGCTAGAGAGGGCAAAAAATTATTCACTTGTTTCTACAAGCATCACTTACTAGTTTGGCCAAAACAGTGAGATGTCATTCCCTTGCTGGCTGAACCTCTGTAACGCCTATTATTATTATTATTATACAGCATTTAGATAGCGCCAAAAGTTTACGCAGTGCTTTACAACATGAGGGCAGACAGTACAATTACAATACAATTTAATGCAGGAGGAATCAGAGGGCCCTGCTCATTAAAGTTTGCAATTTAAAAGGGAGTGTCGAAAATTAAAAAAAGGTTATATCTGTGCGGAATGAGCTGATAAAGAAAATCATAGGAGACGGGATAGGCTTCTCTGAAGAGAAGGGTTTTCAGGGATCATTACCAGAGTAGGGCATAGCTAGACAGATTGGGGTAGGGAGTTCCAGAGAATGGGAGAGGCTCTGGAAAAGTCCTGGAGGCAAGTATGGGAGGAGGTGACAAGGGAGCTAGAGAACAGGAGGTCTTGAGAGGAGCAAACAAATGATTAGGTTGGTATTTTGAAACTAGGTTAGTGATGTAGCTGGGGGCAGAGTTGTGGATGGCTTTGTAAGTTGTTGTAGTATTTTGAATTGTAATTGTTAGGAAATGGGAAGCCAATGGAGGTATTGGCAGAGATCAGTAGCAGACACTGAATAGATGATGAGGTGGATGAGTCTTGCAGCAGCATTCATGATGGACTGAAGGGGGGATAGCCCATGTAAAAGTAAACCAATTCACACCAATGTGCTGCAGTAATGAGCACACATTACTGCAGCAGCAATAAAAACAGCAGTAACAATAGCAGTTACACTCACATGTTGCAGTGCCTGGCACTAGGTGTAATCAGCGTGTGTAAGTTGGCTAATCCCTTGGATGGCGTGCATTCCACGTCTCGCTCCAGAGGGCAAAGCCTAGTATTGGATATCAAGTTAGGACCCGGAAGTGGAGGATTCGCCACTTCCGGGTCCTAACTTGATATCCCATACTAGGCTTTGCCCTCCGGAGCGAGACTTGGAACGCACGCCATCCAAGGGATTAGCCAACTTACACACGCTGATTACACCTAGTGCTAGGCACTCCAACATTTGAGTGTAACTGCTATTGTTGCTGCTGTTTTTATTTACTTCATTAAAAATTACTACACTATGAGACTTTTATCCCTGTCTCCTGTGGAGTCACTTTTTACATTCTAGTTCCAGCGTGAGCGGCCAGTGGAGTGGAATTGTGCTATTAGTGGAATCAATCTGGTAGTGCTTTTTGACCTCCCTGTAAAAAGGGGTCAAACATCTCTGGTGAGTGGCCACCTTTATACTGAGCACTCGTGGTGGAAGAACTAGAAGCACTTAGATTTGGTGTTGGGATTTATCACTTATGGACTTTTTGCTTGCTATCGTTGTTATTTATTTTATCAGTGTACACATTTATGTCTGATGTCATTGTACATATATTTTTTGTGAACACTCCGGTCAGCGCTCTCAGTCATTGGCTGAGAGCCCTGATCGGGAGACGGTCGGCTGCTGGTTTTCCGAATGGCTGACTTCTGTCGGACCAGCTGCCATAGACATGGGCCGAATGTCGGACAGTTTTTATTGAGCCAGCCGATGACGCCCGACATACAGGCTGTGTGTAGTAGGCTTTAGTAGTGGCTTATTTGGGAACCAGAATTTTGAAGGTCCAGAGTGACATTCGGGTGGGAAAAGGACCTCCACTCCTCACTACGTTCCCTACTGGGGTTAAGCAACCTCCAGGAGCAGCACATAAGGCAGGAAGCTCCTTGTGCTAGTGGGTGGAGTAGAAGTTGAGAGAAGACCTGACTGTGTGTTGCACGTGTGCTACAAACTGACAGACATCTAAAGCTGGACAACTCCAGGATAAAGAACTTTTCTTTCTCGTACATCACGGGACACAGAGCGGCATAGTCATTACTATGTGGGTTATATAGATACCTTCAGGTGCTGGCACTGGCAACTTCCAAAACCGGAAGTACCCTCCCCTATATAAGCCCCTCCCATCCGGGAGCACCTCAGTTTTTTTGCCAGTGTCTAAGGTGTTGGCCAAGAAGTAACATGTGTTTTTCACTGAGCTTGCGTACAGGTTCTTTTGGGCCTCAGTAAGCTATTCCGGATCCGACCAAAAAAGCTTCATAGCTAAACGGTCGGTACCCGGGCCTTGCAGAGAAGAGCAAGGTTTTGCCTGTAATGCTTCTCTTAGGAGAGCTGGACCCTGGGATCCAGAGCTCTGGTCATACCCACGACCAAGATGTTTTCTGTGCAGGGTTCTATACAGGTCCAGGGGAGTGGAATCCTTGGGAACCCGGTCCCTGAAGGTTTAATTACAATGCCTGCCGTGATAGGTGAAGTTTGGGCTTCTGTGGACCAGACAGAGTCCTGCGGCGGGGAAAAGGTAAGTGGAGGCCCCTCAGGAACTTGGTTCTATTGAGGGGACCCCCAAGCCTAATATGTCTTTCTGCCTGTTACCTAACGGTATTCCCGCTAAATATTTATGCATGCCTGTAACTACTAAAAAATTTAATATTTTTAATAGTGGTCAAGAAAAAAAAAAAAAAAAAAAAATATAGACTGCGGTACCTGTGTTAATCCACTAGAGGCCGCTGTGGAACGTTTCTTGTCATGTGGACTAGTTTCTTTTCATCAGAGCAAGTCCAGGCAGATGGTGAGTTCTCTTGTGGGAAACTGCTTCCTCTGCCATGTTGCAATGCTCGTTCATCCCCCGGCCTGCGGCAAAAGGGGCCCTGTCTCTTGTCCCTAGTTTCCCTTTTCAAAAAAGAGCGCCGAAGGCGCACGTGCCCGCGCACGTGCCCGCGCGCGAGCGCAAGCGCCTCTATATATAGAGGTGAGCTGGGAAAGGGGGCGGAGCTTGGGGGATGACGCTCTGTGCGCGCCGCAGCGCTTCTGCGCATGTGCGGGCGTCCCAGCATGTTAAAAAGCACAATTATGTGTTGTGAGCTGGCTATGGAGTGCAGAGACAGAGCTGGCAACATTTTAAAAAAGGCATACAGCAAGCGGTTGATGCAGGCATCCCCATAGAAAGGCACATTGGTAGACACCAACTGTTTTTATAGCAGCAATTGTGCTAGACTATTGTCAGTAAGTGGTGTATTTCGGCTGGAATACCTCAGCTTTGGGCTTAGGAATATGCCGTCTAAAAACTCCGGGACTAAAAATCCCAGGAAGCATAGGGGGTCTCCATCGGGCTCTGAGGATCTTGGGCATGCTTCGGCTGCACCAATCTCCCCTGAAGAATCAGAGGTTAGTGACCGTAGAGCACCCTCAGGAGTACCTGGTACTGTGGCTGTCCTCAGTTCACCTGCTCCTGTGTATGTAACAGAGGAGGTTTTTTCCTCAGCTCTGGGAGGGCTGGAAGAGAGATTGTCAGCATTGATCGCTGCTTCCCTGTCACAGGGAAAAAGTCCGATCAGCATTTAAAATGCCCCTTGCGGAGCCATCATCCACTTCTGTCTCCTCGTTGGGGTCGCTAAAAGCTCCCCAGACTGTTTGTTCCTTTCCGATCCATCCTTTACTGGAAGGGCTCATTTACCAGGATTGGGAGCATCCTGATAAAATATTTACTCCTCCCAAGAGATTTCAGGTGATCTATCCCATGGAGGATAAGTTCGTCAAAAAATGGAGGGTCCCTACAGTGGACGCAGCCATCTCTTGTGTGAATAAATCACTGACATGTCCAGTGGATAATGTCCAAATGTTCAAGGACCCAATAGATAAAAAATTAGAGTCCTTATTAAAATCTGCTTTTGCTACAGCAGGCTTGGTGACACAACCAGCAGTGGCAGCTATTGGGGTCTGCCAAGCAGTGAAGGATCAGTTGAAACAGGTCTTAAGGGACTTGCCAGATCAGCAGGATCTTGCCCTAGCTGATCTACCTAGAGCCTTATGCTTTGCGGTGGACGCTATAAAGGATTCAATCCATCAGGCCTCCCGCCTTACGCTGTCTGTAGTACATATGCGCAGGCTTCTGTGGCTCAAAAACTGGTCTGCTGAAGCTCCCTGTAAAAAATTGCTGGTCAGCTTCCCATTTCATGGTGAACGCTTATTCGGGGAAGACCTGGACAAATATATCCAGAAAATTTCCAGCGGTAAAAGTACACTTTTGCCGGTTAAAAACAGAGTTAGAGGTCCCTCTTTTAAGAGGCCTGCTTCTCCAGTCCCTAGGACATCGGCTGTGAAACAGTTCTGACGGCCTCCTCGGTCAAATCCCGGAGGTAAAAATCAGGGACAATTGCAGGGTAACAAGAAGCCCTGGATCAGGAGAGGTACAAAACATCCCCCAAAGTCAAATGCATGAAGGGTTGCCCCCACTCAATCGGGTGGGGGGAAGACTTCAGTTGTTCACAGAGACCTGGCGGGACACGATCAGAGACAGATGGGTGCTCTCCGCAGTAAGTCTGGGATACAAATTGGAGTTAAAAGACTCCCCTCCTTCCCACTTTATAAGGTCAAACGTGCCAAGGGATCCCCAGAAGAGAGGATCCCTCCTGTTGGCACTAGAACAATTATTGCTCCAAGCAGTAATTATAGAGGTTCCCCTGGAAGAATGGGGGTTCGGGTTTTTCTCAAACCTCTTTACAGTCCCGAAGCCAAACGGGGACGTGAGGCCCATATTAAATCTAAAAGGGCTAAACAAATTCCTACATATCAGGACTTTCCGGATGGAGTCGATCCGATCGGTGGCCACTGCCCTACAAGGGGAGGAATGGTTAGCCTCGATCGACATCAAAGATGCTTATTTGCACATTCCCATCTTTCCAGCCCACCAAAAATTTCTACGCTTTGCGGTAGAAGGGCGCCATTTTCAGTTCAGAGCCTTACCCTTCGGTCTGGCCACAGCACCACGAGTGTTCACAAAAATTCTGGCCCCATTATTGGCCAATCTAAGAACACGAGGTGTAACAATAATGGCATATCTAGACGACTTGTTGCTGATAGACCACTCAGTGGAAAAACTAGAAGTGGTTGTTCATGAGACAATCGAGTATCTGGAATATCACGGTTGGATTATCAACCGAGACAAGTCAGCCCTAAAACCAGTCAAAAGTCTGGAATACTTGGGGCTAAGGCTGGATTCAGACCAGAGAAAAATTTTCTTGCCTCAAGAAAAGGGGTCGTCTTTGAGAGATTTGATCCACCTAGTGGGTACAAAAAGACAGCCATCCATACGCCTGTGCATGAGGCTGCTGGGAAAAATGGTGGCATCGTTCGAAGCAGTACCCTACGGTCAATTCCATTCAAGGAATTTGCAAAGGGCCATACTGTCAGCCTGGAACAAAAAAGTTCAGGCCCTAGACTTACCAATGTCCTTGTCCCCTTCCGTTCGCAAGAGCCTCCGTTGGTGGTTGGTTCCCCAGAATCTGGAAAAAGGGAAATCCTTCAGTCCGATTTCTTGGAAGGTGGTCACTACAGATGCCAGCCTTATAGGCTGGGGAGCAGTACTGGAGCAATGGTCTCTCCAGGGCAGATGGTCGGATGCAGAAAAGGCCCTGCCCATCAATCTCTTAGAGATACGAGCAGCCCGGTATGCCCTAGTAGCATGGACATCCAAACTCCAAGGGTCCCCTGTCAGAATTCAATCGGACAATGCCACGGCAGTGGCATATATCAATCATCAGGGTGGCACCAGGAGTCGTGCAGCCCAGAGGGAAGTAAATTGCATCCTGAAATGGGCAGAAAGATATGTCCCAGCCATATCTGCGGTATTCATTCCAGGAGTGGAGAATTGGAAGGCGGACTTTCTAAGTCGCCAACAATTATGCCCAGGGGAATGGTCCCTTCATCCCGAGGTTTTCCAGACAATATGTCAGCGGTGGGGAACACCGGATGTAGATCTGCTAGCATCCAGATTCAACGCAAAAGTGGACAGGTTTGTCTCTTGGACAAGAGATCCCCTAGCTTGCGGCTCGGATGCCCTAGTGTTCCCTTGGGATAAGTTCAAGCTGATATATGCATTCCCACCGCTACTATTGTTACCTCGATTACTCCGCAGAATCAGGGTAGAAAAGAAACCAGTGATTCTGGTGGCTCCAGCGTGGCCCTGAAGAGCATGGTACGCGGAGATTGTAAAGATGTCTGTGGGGAGTCCTTGGACCCTCCCACATCGTCCGGACCTGCTTTCGCAAGGACCGATATACCACCCTTCCTTACCAGCCCTAGGTTTGACGGCCTGGCTATTGAAGCCCACATTCTAAAAAAGAGAGGGCTCTCTAATCCTGTGGTATCTACCATGATCAATGCCAGGAAGCCGGTATCCAGGCAGATCTACTATAGAATCTGGAAGGCGTACATCGCCTGGTGTGAGGCCAAGAAATGGCATCCACGTAAGTACGTAATAGGTAGGATTCTGGACTTCCTACAATGGGCTGTAGATAGGAAGCTTGCCTTGAGTACTATCAAGGGTCATATTTCGGCCTTGTCAATATTTTTTCAAAGGCCCTTGGCTTCGCATTCACTAGTCAAAGCCTTTATACAAGGAGTGATGCGTATTAGCCCTCCGGTTAATATTCCCATATGTCCATGGGACTTAAACCTGGTTCTGTCGGTTCTACAGAAACAACCATTTGAACCATTACAGCATATTTCCCTGGTTCTTCTCACCAGGAAATTGATTTTTCTAGTAGCCATTTGTTTGGCTAAAAGAGTGTCGGAATTAGCCGCTATGTCCTGTAGGGAGCCATATCTGGTTATCCATAAGGACAGAGTAGTGTTACGTCCTCATCCAGCCTTTCTTCCTAAGGTGGTATCGAGGTTTCATTTGAACCAAGATGTGGTTCTTCCTTCCTTTTTCCCCAAGCCTAGTTCGGTAGAGGAAAAGTTATTGCATTCTTTGGATGTAGTAAGAGCAGTTAAAGCTTATCTAAAAGCCACTGCTCAGATTCGCAGAACGGATACTTTGTTTATTCTGCCGGAAGGCCCCAGAAGGGGTCAGGCAGCGTCAAAATCTACTTTAGCCAAGTGGATTCGACAGGTCATAATGCAAGCCTATGGGTTGAGAAGGAGACCGCCTCCGTTCAAAGTTAGGGCGCACTCCACGAGAGCAGTTGGAACTTCATGGGCAGTGCATCACCAGGCCTCCCTGGCTCAGATCTGTAAGGCCGCAACATGGTCTTCAGTACACACGTTTACTAGGTTCTACCAGGTGGACGTTAGAAGTCAGGAGGATGTCGCCTTTGGGCGCAGTGTGTTGCAGGCCGCAAAAGATCCTCATGTCTGATAGCGCTCAGCTTATGTATGGTGTATCCCCCCCCTCATTGGGCATTGCTTAGGACATCCCACATAGTAATGACTATGCCGCTCTGTGTCCCGTGATGTACGAGAAAGAAAATAGGATTTTTATAACAGCTTACCTGTAAAATCCTTTTCTTGGAGTACATCACGGGACACAGAGCTCCCACCCCACTTATTGCTTTGCTACAAAACTGAGGTGCTCCCGGATGGGAGGGGCTTATATAGGGGAGGGTACTTCCGGTTTTGGAAGTTGCCAGTGCCAGCACCTGAAGGTATCTATATAACCCACATAGTAATGACTATGCCGCTCTGTGTCCCGTGATGTACTCCAAGAAAAGGATTTTACAGGTAAGCTGTTATAAAAATCCTATTATTTGAATTTTGCATTTCTAATATTTTGATTTGTGCTAAAGATAGCAGACTTTTTGTGTTGCATTTTCTGAAGTTTTGTTTTGCTGATGGAAGCTCTATTTTGTTTGCTTAGACAAAAAATAAAGTCTGTTATGTTTAAAGTGGTTGTAAACCCACTTTATAAACAAAGACCTACAGGTAAGCCTAGATTAAGGCTTACCTGTAGGTGCAAGAAATATCTCCTTAACCTACACGGTTAAGGAGATATTTGTATGTAAATGCGGCGACGCTGACGTCACCCCATTCACAAATTCGGCTAGGTCGCAACATTCGACGACGTAGCCGAATTCGACAGCTCACGCGCGCATGCGCGGAGTCACGTCTTCGCCGCTCCGGCTAATCACAGCGCCGGAGCGGCGCTGTGATTGGCTGCAGCGGCGATACCCGGAAGTAACATTCCGGCTATCGCCGCAGCGATGGATGCGGCTAGAAGAGGGACACGGACGACTTCGGGGGCCCCGATCGAAGGTAAGTGGTACATAATGAGCTAGTATGCTAGTCATACTAGCTCATTATAGCTTTGTCTTGCAGGTTAGTCAAAAAAAAAAAAAAAGATAAAAGGGTTTACAACCACTTTAAGACAAATGGCTATTGCACGTGATCAAGAGGTGCTAATCCCCCTGAACATTACTATATATATATATATATATATATATATATACACACACACACACACACACACACACACTGCCTTGAAAAAGTATTCATACCCCTTGAAATGTTCCACATTTTGTCATGTTACAACCAAAAACGTAAATGTATTTTATTGGGATTTTATGTGATAGACCAGGGGTGCCCAACCAGTGGCCCATGGAGCTTTCTGATGTGGCCCACAACCTCCTGCTCTGGGATGGAATAGAATAGAATACTGTTATTAAAGGTAAGTTTATTACTAAAATCAGTGTATATATGGGCATATGTGTTCTGCAGTGGATCTTGGGCTGCTTTCAACTGATCCGCAGGTGCAGAGCAGCGCACCTGCGGGTTACCTGCACTGAGCCATAGACTTCTATTACCTGCGAGTTTGGTGTGCTTTCTGAAAGTGCACAACATCTACAGGATATAATAGAAGTCTATAGCAAAGTGCATTTTAACTGCAGCAAAGCCACAGGGGTAAACAACAGTGCATCAGTGTGAAAGCAGCCTTAGACCCCTTTCGAATGCTCAGTCCGACCCAAATCGGACCCTCTGTTCACCTCTAAGGAGAGGCAGATGTAAATGGACTTGTGCCCGTTTACAAACGCCTACCTCCAATCCGATCCGCTTTAAAAAAAAGAGTTCAGTGGGCTCTATAGAGTGGGCTGCCATCCACCCGCTCCGTTTATTGTGGCCCACTACCGGTTACCAAGCTGCTTATGTGGTTGGGCACCCCTGTGATAGACCAACACAAAGTGGCACATTATTGTAAAGTGGAAGGAAAATGATAAATGGTTTTCAATTTGGGGGGATGATGTGTTCAGGGTGATGTGCAGTGTTAGTTTTCCACCACACTTGGTGTTTTGCTTTTATGCCAAAAAGTTTAATTTTAGTCTCATCTGACAAGAGCACCTTCTTTCACATGTTTGCTGTGTCCCCCAACATGGCTTCTCACAAACTGCAAACAGGACATCTTTCTTTCTCGTACATCACGGGACACAGAGCGACATAGTCATTACTAATGGGTTATATAGATACCTTCAGGTGCTGGCACTGGTAACTTCCAAACCCGGAAGTACCCTCCCCTATGTAAGCCCCTCCCATCCGGGAGCACCTCAGTTTTTTGCCAGTGTCTAAGGTGTTGGCCAAGAAGTAACATGTGTTTTTCACTGAGCTTGCGTACAGGTTCTTTTGGGCCTCAGTAAGCTATTCCGGATCCGACCAAAAAAGCTTCATAGCTAAACGGTCGGTACCCGGGCCTTGCAGAGAAGAGCAAGGTTTTGCCTGTAATGCCTCTCTTAGGAGGGCTGGACCCTGGGATCCAGAGCTCTGGTCATACCCACGACCAAGATGTTTTCTGTGCAGGGTGCTATACAGGTCCAGGGGGGTGGAATCCTTGGGAACCCGGTCCCTGAAGGTTTGATTACAATGCCTGCCGTGATAGGTGAAGTTTGGGCTTCTGTGGACCAAACAGAGTCCTGCGGCGAGGAAAAGGTAAGTGGGGGCCCTCGGGAACTTGGTTCTATTGAGGGACCCCCAAGCCTATTTTGTCTTTCTGCCTGTTACCTAAGGTATTCCCGCTAATATTCTGTGTATGCCTGTTACTACTGAGAAAATGTCAAAAATTTTAATAGTAGGCAAGGAAAAAAATAAAAATAAATAAATGTAAGACCGCAGTACCTGTGTTAGACACTAGAGGCCGCTATGGTTCTTTTTCTTGTAATGTGGATTTTTTTCTTCCAGAATCAAATCCAGGCAGTTGGTATGTTCTCTGCTGGGAAGCTGTCTCCTCTGCCCTGTTGCTGCGCTTATCCATCCCCGGGCCCTGCGGCAAAGGACCCCGGCTCCCATCTAGCTCCTTATTGTTTTCAAAAAAGGCGCCGAAGGCGCACGTGCCCGCGCGCGTGCACGTGCCTCTATATATAGAGGCGGTCTGGAAAAAGGGGCGGAGCGGGTGGATGACGCTCAGGTGTGCGCCGCGGCGCTACTGCGCATGTGCGGGCGTCCAGCGTGTTTTAAAGCACATTATAGCTGGCTATTGAAGTGCACAGACAGAGCTAGCAACAGTATAAAGGCACACAGAGGCGGTTGATGCAGGCATCCCCTAGAAAGGCACTTTAGTAGACACCAACTGTGATATAGCAGCAATTGTGCTAGACTATTCTCAGTAAAAGTGGTGTATTACGGCTGGAATACCTCAGCTTTAGGCTTAGGAATATGCCGTCCAGAAGCTCCGGAACTGAATCTTCCAGGAAGCGAAGGGGGTCTCATCGGGCTCTGAGGATCTTGGGCATGCTTCTGCTGCACCAGTCTCCCCTGAAGTTCAGAGGTAAGTGACCGTAGAGACCCCGCAGGGGTACTTGGTACTGTGGCTGTCCTCAGTTCACCTGCTCCTGTGTATGTAACAGAGGAGGTTTTTTTCCTCAGCTCTGGGAGGATTAGAGAGAGATTGTCAACATTGATCGCTGCCTCCCTGTCAGGGAAAGCACGCCCGATCTCTGTCTCCTCCTTTAGAGTGCCTGTTAGCAGAGCAACAGTCCCATACAGGGATCGACCTGCCTGAAGGGGATCAGGATAAGGTTGATTCTGTTATAGAGGAATCAACAGTGGGGGAACCTTTTCTCAGCATCTCAAGCTGAAAGATTATGGGTTCAGTCTCTGACTAACATGGTCCGATCAGCATTTAAAAATGCACCTTGCGGAACCATCAACCACTACTGTATCCTCGTTGGGGTCGCTAGAAGCCCCCAGACTGTCTGTTCTTTTCCACTTCACCCTTTACTGAAAGGGCTCATTTACCAGGATTGGGAACGTCCTGAGAAAATATTTATTCCCCCAAGAGATTTCCGGTGGTCTATCCCATGGAGGATAAGTTCATCAAAAAATGGAAGGTCCCTACAGTGGACACAGCCATCTCTTGTATGTATAAATCACTGACATATCCAATGGATAATGTCCAAATGTTCAAGAACCCAATAGATAAAAGATTGGAGTCCTTATAAAAGTCTGCTTCTTTCTACAGCAAGCTTGGTGACACAACCAGCAGTGAGGTCTGCTAAGCAGTGAAGGATCAGTTGAAACAGGTCTTGAGGGACTTGACACATCAGCAGGCCTTGCCCTAGCTGATCTACCTAGAGCCTTAGGCTTTGCGGTTGACGCCATAAAGGATTCAGTCCATCAGGCCTCCCGCCTTACGCTGTCTATAGTACATATGCGTAGGCTTCTATGGCTCAAAAACTGGTCTGCTGAAGCTCCCTGTAAAGAATGGCTGGTTAGCGTCCCATTTCATGGTGAACGCTTATTCAGGGAAAACCTGGACAAATATATCCAGAAAATTTCCAGCGGTAAAAAAAACGCTCTTGCCGGTTAAAAACAGAGTTAGAGGTCCCTCTTTAAGAGGCCTGCTTCTCCAGTCCCTGGGGCATCGGCTGTGTAACAGTTCCGACGGCCTCCTCGGTCAATTCCCGGGGGTAAAAAAACAGGGACAATAGCAGGGTAATGAGAAACCCTGGGTCAGGGGAGGTACAAAACCTCCCCCAAAGTTAAATTCATTGAAGGGTTGCCCCCACTCAGTCGGGTGGAGGGAGGACTCCAGTTGTTCGCAAGAGACCTGGCGGGACACTATCAAGACAGATAGGTGCTCTCCGCAGTATGTTTGGGATACAGTTTGGAGTTAAAAGACTCTCCTCCTTCCCATTTTTGAGGTCAAACGTGCCAAGGGATCCCCGGAAGAGAGAGTCCCTCCTGTTGGCACTAGAACAACTATTGCTCCAAGGAGTAATTATGGAGGTTCCCCTGGAAGAATGAGGGTTCGGGTTTTACTCAAACCTCTTTACAGTCCCGAAGCAAACGCGGACGGGGGGCCCATATTAATTCTAAAAGGGCTATACAAATTCCTGTATATCAGGACTTTCCGATGGAGTCGATCCGATCGGTGGCCACTGCCCTACAAGGGGAGGATTGGTTAGCCGCGATCGACATCAAAGATGCTTATTTGCACATTCCCATCTTTCCAGTCCACCAAAAATTTCTACGCTTTGCAGTAGAAGGGCGCCATTTTCAGTTCAGAGCCTTACCCTTCGGTTTGGCCACAGCACCACGAGTGTTTACAAAAATTCTGGCCCTTTATTGGCCAATCTAAGAACACAAGGTGTAATGATAATGGCATATCTAGATGACTTGTTGCTGATAGACCACTCAGTGAAAAAACTAGACGTGGTCGTTCACAAGACAATCAAGTATCTGGAATCTCACGGTTGGATTATCAACCGAGACAAGTCAGCCCTAAAAACCAGTCAAAAGTCTGGAATACTTGGGGCTAAGGTTGGATTCAGGCCAGAGAAAAATATTCTTGCCTCGAGGAAAGGTGTTGTCTTTGAAAGATTTGATCCACTCAGTGGGTACAAAAAAGACAGCCGTCCATACGCCTGTGCATGAGGCTGCTGGGAAAAATGGTGGCATCATTCGAAGCAGTACCCTACGGTCAATTCCATTCAAGGAATTTGCAAGGGGCCATACTGTCAGCCTGGAACAAAAAAGTTCAGGCCCTAGACTTACAATGTCCTTGTCCCCTTCCGTTCGCAAGAGCCTCCGTTGGTGGTTGGTTCCCCAGAATCTGGAAAAAGGGAAATCCTTCAGTCCGATTTCTTGGAAGGTGGTCACTACAGATGCCAGCCTTATAGGCTGGGGAGCAGTACTGGAGCAATAGTCTCTCCAGGGCAGATGGTCGGATGCAGAAAAGGCCCTGCCCATCAATCTCTTAGAGATACGAGCAGCCCGGTATGCCCTAGTAGCATGGACATCCAAACTCCAAGGGTCCCCTGTCAGAATTCAATCAGACAATGCCACAGCAGTGGCATATATCAATCATCAGGGGGGCACCAGGAGTCGTGCAGCCCAGAGGGAAGTAAATTACATCCTGAAATGGGCAGAAAGATATGTCCCAGCCATATCTGCGGTATTCATTCCAGGAGTGGAGAATTGGAAGGCGGACTTTCTAAGTCGCCAGCAATTATGCCCAGAGGAAGGGTCCCTTCACCCCGAGGTTTTCTGGACAATATGTCAGCGGTGGGGAACATCGGATGTAGATCTTCTAGCATCCAGATTCAACGCAAAGGTGGACAGGTTTGTCTCTCGGACAAGGGATCCCCTAGCTTGCGGCTCGGATGCCCTAGTGTTCCCTTGGGATCAGTTCAAGCTGATATATGCATTCACACCGCCACAATGGTTACCTCGATTACTCCGCAGAATCAGGGTAGAAAAGAAACCAGTGATTCTGGTGGCCCCAGCGTGGCCCCGAAGAGCGTGGTACGCGGAGATTGTAAAATGTCAGTGGGGAGTCCTTGGACTCTCCCACATCGTCCGGACCTGCTTTCGCAAGGACCGATATACCACCCTTCCTTACCAGCCCTAGGTTTGACGGCCTGGCTATTGAAGCCCACATTCTAAAAAAGAGAGGGCTCTCTAATTCTGTGGTATCTACCATGATCAATGCCAGGAAGCCGGTATCCAGGCAGATCTACTATAGAATCTGGAAGGCGTACATCGCCTGGTGTGAGGCCAAGAAATGGCATCCACGTAAATACGTAATAGGTAGGGTTCTGGACTTCCTACAATGGGCTGTAGATAGGAAGCTTGCCTTGAGTACTATCAAGGGTCAGATTTCGGCCTTGTCAATATTTTTTCAAAGGCCCTTGGCTTCGCATTCACTAGTCAAAGCCTTTATACAAGGAGTGATGCGTATTAGTCCTCCGGTTAATATTCCCATATGTCCATGGGATCTAAACTTGGTTCTGTCGGTTCTACAGAAACAACCATTTGAACCATTACAGCATATTTCTTTGGTTCTTCTCACCAGGAAATTGATTTTTCTAGTAGCCATTTGTTCGGCTAAAAGAGTGTCGGAATTAGCAGCTATGTCCTGTAAGGAGCCATATCTGGTTATCCATAAGGATAGAGTAGTGTTACGCCCTCATCCAGCCTTTCTTCCTAAGGTGGTATCGAGGTTTCATTTGAACCAAGATGTGGTTCTTCCTTCTTTTTTCCCCAAACCTACTTCGGTAGAGGAAAAGTTATTGCATTCTTTGGATGTAGTAAGAGCAGTTAAAGCTTATCTAAAAGCCACTGCTCAGATTCGCAGAACGGATACTTTGTTTATTCTGCCGGAAGGCCCCAGAAGGGGTCAGGCAGCGTTAAAATCTACTTTAGCCAAGTGGATTCGAAAGGTCATAATGCAAGCCTATGGCTTGAGAAGGAGACCGCCTCCGTTCAAAGTTAGAGCGCACTCCACGAGAGCAGTTGGAACTTCATGGGCAGTGCATCACCAGGCCTCCCTGGCTCAAATCTGTAAGGCCGCAACATGGTCTTCAGTACACACGTTTACTAGGTTCTACCAGGTGGACGTTAGAAGTCAGGAGGATGTCGCCTTTGGGCGCAGTGTGTTGCAGGCCGCAAAAGATCCTCATGTCTGATAGCGCTCAGCTTATGTATGGTGTATCCCCCCCCCTCGTTGGGCATTGCTTTAGGACATCCCATTAGTAATGACTATGTCGCTCTGTGTCCCGTGATGTACGAGAAAGAAAATAGGATTTTTATAACAGCTTACCTGTAAAATCTTTTTCTTGGAGTACATCACGGGACACAGAGCGACATAGTCATTACTAATGGGTTATATAGATATAAGCTGAGCTGTGGATCTCTGCAGCTCCTCCAGAGTTACCATGGGCCTCTTGGCTGCTTCTCTGATTAATGTTCTCCCTGCCCGGCCCGTCCGTTTAGGTGGACGGCCATGTCTTGGTAGGTTTGCAGTTGTGCCATACCCTTTCCATTTTCGGATGATGGATTGAACAGTGCTCTGTGAGATGTTCAAAGCCTGGGATATTTTTTTATAACCTAACCCTGCTTTAAACTTCTCCACAACTTTATCCCTGATCTCTCTGGTGTGTTCCTTGGCCTTCATGATGCTGTTTGTTCACTAAGGTTCTCTAACAAACCTCTGAGGGCTTCACAGAACAGCTGTATTTATACTGGGATTAAATTACACACAGGTGGACTCTATTTACTAATTAGGTGACTCCTGAAGGCAATTGGTACCACTAGATTTGAGTTAGGGGTATCAGAGTAAAGGTGGCTGAATACAAACACACGCCACACTTTTTACATATTTATTTGTAAGAAGAAAAAAAAATGAAAACCATTTATAATTTTCCTCTCGTTTTACAATTATGTGCCTCTTTGTGTTGGTCTATCACATAAAATCCCAATAAAATACATTCACATTTTTGATTGTAACGTGACAAAATGTGGAAAATTTCAAGGCGGATGAATACTTTTTCAAGGCACTGTATACAGTGTGTATATATATATATATACATATATATACATATATATATATATACATACACACACACACACACACACACACACACACACATATGCACACAGACATACACATTTATACACAGTGTTTTTTACAGGTATTATTAGAAAATAAGAGCTTGAAAAGGCCGCAAGCTTTTCTTGGCCCATTTGCCTCCCTTGGGGAATTTCTCTGGTGAAACTTAGCAGTTTCTGTATTTCTCTTTTAGATAAAAATAAGTAGCATGAATGTTTACAGTTATTAACCGATGATGTCAGGTGAACTTTCCTACTCATACACCATATATACACCATATAGAGCAAAGGTGAAGAATCAATGCCTTTTTTTTCACGTAGCAGGTTTCTATCTGAAACTAAACACAATTCTGTGTAGTAGTAGAGTTTCTAGAATTCCTATATTAAAATTTCTGTGGGTTTTATGATGCTCTTTTACCTGATACCACATCTCAACAGGACTTTAACAATACCATATAATTCCAAAATTGTACTGATAAAATAATATTTTTTTCCTTCATAACATTAAAAGCAATGAAACATGAATAAAATGTATGATTGTTAACTATTGCACTCAGGCTTCCCAAAAATATATAAATCTGAAACCATAAACTTGATAAAATAGTAATAATCCAAGATATTGCCCCGTATTTATTAGGTATGTAATTTATCCTCCAGTGATACACAGATGATGTGAGGGACTTAATTTTTTTATTGATGTGTTTTTGTCGGCCTTGTGTCCATTTCCTCAAGAGATATATATGCTTTGTTTCCACTGAACGGAACGGTTCGGGTCGGTACAGAATGGAACGGTTTGAATGGTCCGGTCTATTCTGGTGAGCGTTTCCACTGCAAGTCAGACCGTCAGGGACTATTCAGGGTTTAGAAAAAATGCCTCGCGTGTCCGCCAATCAGTGGAATGTATTGTAGCTCCGCCCTAACCGAACCGTTCCATTTTCTATGGCCCCACATCTGAAGCAGGACCCAGAATGGTGCGGTACGGTTCGGTTTTATGGCACGCTTTTATAATGGAAACACCCAAAATAGCGTACCGTACCGAACCGAACCGATCCGCTCAGTGGAAACGAGGCATTAGATGTCTAGCCTAAAATATAAACGTTCAATTACATTACAGCCAGGCCCGTTGCGACAGGACAAGGCAAACCAAGCAATTGCTGGCCTGCTGGGGCCCCCCCCCCTCGCAACTCGCTCGCTGCACGTGAGGAGGAAGGAGGATGAGGGAGGAGGAAGAACTAAGAAGTAATTTTCGGTAGCGGCTGAACCCCCCCCCCCCTTCTGAACTTGAAAATACTGGGATGTCATTTTCGTCAGCAGAACCAAAAAGACATGGATGAGCGAGTTTGGGATGGAGGAATCGACCGGCCTGCACAGAGTCCTGACCTCAAAGTGATAGAACACCTTTGGGATGAATCAGAGCGGAGACTGCGAGCCAGGCCTTCTAGTCCAACATCGGTGCCAGACCTCACACACATGCGCATTTGGAAGAATGGTCAAACATTCCCATAGACACACTCCTAAACCTTGTGGACAGCCTTCCCAGAAGAGTTGAAGCTGTTATAGCGGCAAAGGGTGGGCCAACTGAATATTGAACCCTACGGACTAAGACTGGGATGACATTAAAGTTCATGTGCGTGTAAAGGCGTCCCAATACTTTTGGTAATAAAGTGTAGATCTTCGGGTCCATGCACACTGGGCATAAAAAATGCTGCTTACAGGCTTTTGCCATTTTTGTTCTTTAGCCTGTAGAAGCAGTTCTATGTTAGTCTATTTGTCCATGCACATTAGGGAGCTTACAGGCGTATTTACAGCAAAGCGTTTAAGAAGCAAAAAAATAACCCTTCAGAATCTTAATTACTCTTTCGTCCATGGACCGACACAGCCTCTCTATTGACAAAGTGGGTATTATCCGTTAATTAGGAGTGACTAGGCAGAAAAACTTGTAAAAAGTGTTGCATCACACCTTCTACAGTCCCTCCCATATCCTCTCAGTCTGCATATCGCAGATCAGTTTTTTTCTGTCTAGCAAGGAGTAGGACATGGCTCCCTTTGGGCCCATTGGTCCAGGGGAAAAAGATATATATATATATATTATTTTTTTGCTACATTTTTGTTTCCTGCGATCTTCGATCAACTGTCGACTGGGTGACAGGCTGGATCCTTGATCCTTGTAGTCTCCCCAGTTTCGGCCATCGAGCGTGTGCCGACCCTAGCTACGCGCTGAGTTTTCCACGACATGCCAGTCGCTCCACGGGTGGCCGGTGAGCCTACGCTCCAGGGCCTGCATCGGACCGCTCAGCTTCGGCTGACCTTACGGCCGAGTCGCAGCAGCCTGTCCGGTGAGCGTCACGCTCCAGGGCATACATATGATCGTCCCTTTTGGGTCCAATCACAGCATGCCTGGCCAACAGTCACCTTCCGTGCGCGGACGATGATCTGTTTGGAATGTCTTCCAGCATAATACATGCAGGATAGGTAAGTAAAACTCCCCTGCCTCGGCTGGGTGATTTAGCTGGACATTCCTGGAGAGATCAAGTAAGTGGTTGTGGCCCCTTTCTTCCCTCTCTCCCTGCCTTTCCCTCCTCCCTGGGCTTCTAGCTAAAGGTTGCTGGCTGCTGGGGGTCACCTCAGGGGTTTTACTGGAGCAGGGCTGGCTGTAACTAACATTTATAAGAAATGTCATTTCTGCTTACCTGTGTGTGTGTGTGTGCTTCCTCCATGCTGTCGGCGGCCATTTTGAGGTGGTCCATGCCGAGTTCGGCCTCTTGTGACTGCCCGGTGGCCATCTTCCTGTGGTTCGGCCACACCCACTGACCCCTATCAGCTGATCGGCGGCCATGTTTGTCCACCCTGTATGTATATATTGCCATTCGGTGGCCATCTTTTTGTGGGCTACGGCTGCTTGACCTCTATCTTCGGCTCGGCGACCATTTTCTTAGAGCCCACATTATCTTCCATACAGACGTTTTTGGCAGCCATTTTGCGAGAGCCTCCGGCCTCTAGGGTGCATTACACTGGCGCGAAAATTCACACAGGAAGTGCTGATAAAAGAAGCAGACTGACACAGCAGCAGAGGGACAGCATCACAGGCGCAGCACACGGCAGCGCAGGAGGGTGGCCTATTGATATCTTGCCTGGAGCCCTGTGAGTGTCAGCGTGTGGTCAGCATGGCATCTGAGCCAGATGTCTTCTCCCCTGAAACACCAGATTTAGCAGCTGGTGCCCCTGAGGTGTCTATGAACGCTATGACGGCAATCCTAGAGGCGTTTGCTGCCAGGGTGGAAGCAGCACACGGGAATACAGGGGGTAGTAAACGCCCCGTCCCCTGCAAGCTTCTGGAGATAATTCTGATGCAGAACCAGGTCCAGCTACGGCTCCGGGCCCAGATTCTGACACATCAGAGACTGCAGACCGTGACCGGACAGTGAGGATGACTCCAAGTCCAGGTCAGTACGCGAGACGGCTTGGTATCTGACCTTATTACTGCAGTGCGGGATACGCTAAAGTTGGAAAATACTGCAGAAGCAGCAGAGACTCCGGTCCACTTGGGTTTCATAGACCTGCCCGCACTGCTAAGGTGTTCCCTTGTGTGTCTTTTGATAAACTCTTATACAAGGAATGGGAGAACCCACTGAGGGTCTTTACAGCCCCAAAGAGGTTTGCGGTACTGTACCCCTTTGAGGAGAGTTTTCTGAAGAGTTGGACCTCTCCCCCTATAGTGGACCCTCCGGTGTCAAGACTTAATAGAGCCACCACAATTCCTGTAGAAGGGGCTCCTGTTTTCAAGGACCCTGTGGATAAGAAGGCTGAAGCACTCGCTTGCTACCTATACTCAGTGGTAGGCTCGGCAGTACGCCCGGCATTGGCGGGGGCCCTAGTGTCTCAGACACTTACTGAATGGGCAAGATTGCTACTCCAGGGGGTAAGGATCGAGATGCTCCTCCTAATGAGATAACATTGGCCGACCAGTTGGTCCAGGGCCCTAGGTTTGTCTGCGAGTCAGACATGGATACTATTCCCCTGCTGTCTAAAGCTTTGGTTTATGCAGTAGCAATACGCCGCCTGATCTAGCTAAAGGGCTGGTCTGCGGACCAGACCTCCAAGAAAGCCCTGTTGGATCTGCCTTTTAAGGGCGACAGACTTTTTGGGGCCTCTATGGATGACATCATCAAGGATGCCACAGGAGGTAAAAGCACTTTGCTTCCTCAAACTAGCAAGGGTAGGGGCCACGCCAAGGGCAAGGGCCCTCCTTTACTGCACGCAATCGGTTTTTTCGTCCCCCTAGGGCGACAGGGAAAAGACCCCAGACCGATAAGGCGCTTGCCCAAGGACAAAAGCGTCCTTGGTCCCGCAGACCCAACAAGCCTGCGGACTAATCTGCATCCGCATGAAGGTCCGCCCCCACCCAGCTCTCGGGTGGGGGGACGTCTTCGCAAATTCGCGACTCAGTGGACAGCTCTAGTCTCCGACAGGTGGGTTTGCGAAGTAATCTCCTCAGGCTACAAGATAGAATTTCTCTCTTGTCCACAGGACAGATTCATCACCTCCAATCTCCAGCTACTACCGACCCGTCGGGAGGCCCTGTATGGGGCGGTCCAGAGTCTACTGGAACGCAAGGTAGTTATTCCAGTTCCAGAACAGGAACGGGGTCAGGGTTTTTACTCAAATCTGTTCATTGTGCCGAAGAAGGATGGGGTTTATCCAATCTTGGATCTCAGAGCCCTCAATTGCTTTGTGAAGGTACAAAGATTTCGGATGGAGTCGGTTCGATCTGTAGTCACGGCTCTCCATCTGGGGGACTTTCTGGCCTCCTTGGACATCAAGGACGCATACCTGCATGTCCCCATATACTCCAGACACCAGAAGTCTCTGTGATTTGCTGTCGGGAAGAACCACTACCAGTTTGTGGCCCTCCCGTTTGGCCTTGCCTCAGCACCCAGGACGTTCACCAAGGTGCTCGCTCCGATTCTGGCACTTCTAAGACAGCAGGGTATCGCTATCATGGGCTACTTGGACGACCTTCTACTGAAGGCGCCTTCAAGCTCAGAATTTAGAGGTAAGCGTGTCCATTGCCTGTCAGACTCTTCGAGACTGTGGTTAGATACTAAACATGCAAAGGTCAGTATGGTGCCCACTCAACGCCTAGTGTACCTGGGGTTGATTCTGGATTCCTCAGAGGCAAAGGTATTCCTCCCTGTGAAGAAGTTGCAGACCCTTCGGGGCTGCAGTACGGCAGCTGACTTCCAGGAATTGGTTGTCACTCCGTTTTGGCATGCGAGTGTTGGGCCTCATGGTAGCCCCCTTCGAGGCGGTCCCATATGCTCAATACCACACTCGAGTGTTATAGAAGGAAGTTCTGTCCAGATGGAACAGATGCCCTTCATCTCTGGATTATCAAATCCGAGTGAGCCACCTAGTCAGGAGATCCCTGGTATGGTGGCTGACAGCACCGGCTCTAATGGCCGGGAAGTCATTTCTTCCGGTTTACTGGATAGTGATCACGACGGACGCCAGCCTTACAGGTTGGGGGGGAGTCTGGGGTGTTCAGTCGGCGCAAGGTAGCTGGACCCCAGAGGAAGCCCTCCTGCCGATCAATGTCCTGGAAATCCGGGCGATCAGGCTGTGCCTCTTCAAATGGTCTCAGAGGCTGCAAGGGCGTCCAGTCAGACAACGCCACAGCGGTGGCATATGTCAATCATCAAGGAGGAACAAGAAGCTCAGCTACAGCATCGGAGGTTGCTCGCATCCTGAAGTGGGCAGAGAAGAGCGTACCGGCACTGTCGGCCGTGTACATTCCGGGTGTGGAAAACTGGCAGGCGGACTACCTGAGCCGCCAGATGCTGGACTAGGGAGAATGGTCCTTACACCCGGAGGTGTTCCAACTCCTCTGCCAAAGATGGGGCACACCAGACATAGATCTTCTGGCTTCCCGACTCAATCGGAAGGTATTGAGGTTTGTGGCCCGGTCAAGAGACCCATGGGCAGACGCAACGGACGCGTTGGTAGCATCGTGTGGTCAGTATCGGCTAATCTATGCCTTCCCTCCCTTAAGGCTTCTTCCTCTTCTGCTCCGCAGAGTGGAGGCAGAGGGAATTCCAATGATCCTAATCGCTCCAGATTGGCCTCGGCGTCCTTGGTACGCCGATCTAGTACGTCTGGTAGCAGACGTCCCCTGGTGCCTACCACTACGGAAGGACCTGCTATCGCAAGGTCCCATACTCCAGAATCCT
Source organism: Rana muscosa (assembly GCA_029206835.1). Classification (NCBI taxonomy): domain Eukaryota; kingdom Metazoa; phylum Chordata; class Amphibia; order Anura; family Ranidae; genus Rana; species Rana muscosa. Next base: position 243,644,199 of record CM055121.1, on the reverse strand, counting down.
GCTGTTTTTACAGCATGGGGTGGACCAAAGGCTTGCCTTAAGTACGATTAAGGGACAGATATCTGCCCTGGCTGTCTTTTTTTTAGCGACCCCTGGCGGCTCACTCTCTCTCGTGAGTACATTTGTGCAGGGGGTTCAACATATGGCCCCTCCCGTCCGTCCCCCGCTACCTTAGTGGCACTTGAACCTGGTCCTCTCGGTGCTTCAGAAGGCACCGTTTGAGAATATTAGAGATATTCCCCTGTTGACACTTTCTCAGAAGGTGGTCTTTTTGGTGGCTGTTACGTCAGTTAGACGAGTCTCTGAGCTGGCAGCCTTGTCCTGCAAGGCTCCCTATTTGGTTTTCCTCAAGGATAAGGTGGTGCTGCGGCCGCAGCCTTCCTTTCAAAAGTCGTTTCGGCTTTTCATCTCAATGAAGACATTGTACTTCCATCCTTGTGTCCTCAGCCGTCGAATCCTAAGGAGTCGGCGTTGCATTCCTTGGACGTTGTCCGAGCTTTGAGAGTATACCTATCTGCTACTTCCCTGTTCCGGAAGTCAGACTCACTGTTTGTTTCGGTGGCTGGTCCCAAGAAGGGCAAAGCAGTCTCGTCGGCCACCATCTCTAGGTGGATCCGACAGATTGTAATCCAGGCTTACGCCTTAAAGGGTCAAGCGCCCCCCTTTCCGGTCACGGCGCATTCGACCAGGGCAAGAGGTGCCTCTTGGGCTTTCCGACATCAAGCGTCTGTTTCCCAATTATGTAAAGCGGCGACTTGGTCGTCCGCTCACACTTTCACAAAATTCTACAAAGTTGATGTAGGTGCATCTTCGGATGCCTTTTTCGGCCGCAAGGTTTTGCAAGCGGTCGTTTAGAGTTGCAACTCCTCCGTGGAGGAGTGCTGTTTTGTGTTTTGGGGTGAAGTTTATTTTTATGCTGTTACCACCCCTCGTTTTTTCTCTGACACTGCTTTGGGACGTCCCACTTTGTCAATAGAGAGGCTGTGTCGGTCCATGTACGAAAGAGTAAATAGGATTTTTGTACTCACCGTAAAATCCTTTTCTCTGAGTCCATGGACCGACGCAGCACCCACCCCTCCTTTTAAGTTCGTACTGCTTTTTGACGAACTGATCTGCGATATGCAGACTGAGAGGATATACCCGGGGGGTCCGCCCCCTGGGCGGCACTGTAGAAGGTGTGATGCAACACTTTTTACAAGTTTTTCTGCCTAGTCACTCCTAATTAACGGATAATATCCACTTTGTCAATAGAGAGGCTGTGTCGGTCCATGGACTCAGAGAAAAGGATTTTACGGTGAGTACAAAAATCCTATTTTTTTAGAGGTGCTTTTGGACAGAAAAAATGCTTGACGCTCATAAACGCGATATTTAGGACCGTTCTGCATTTTCAAGTTTGCATTCACTATAGTGAAATCAAGTCTCATGTAGATTTGCAAAAGGAAGTAGGACTAATACCCCTACACATCACAGAATATCAACAAATACATGATTTTATCATGAACTCTCAAAGACAAAAACATTTCACTAGACCCTTAACGCCCTTCTAAACCATATGTTTCTTGGCTACCACGACCACAAAGAACATCTCCTTAACATACACCTGGTTGCAGTCCTACGATTTACAGGAGCCCAACAGACACAAAATATTCTGGGAAACAACCCTAAAAAGAACCTTTACGAGAGATCAATGGCTACAAGCCTGTGTGATCGCACACAAATGCGCAATCAATGTTAGATTACAAGAAACTTCATTCAAAATCCTAACAAATTGGTATATTACACCAAACAAATTACACAAATGGTTCTCGACGGTTCCTGGACATTGTTGGCGCTGCAACCGGGAAGAAGGCACCTTATACCACATCTGGTGGGAATGTGACTTGATTAAACCATTTTGGAACCATGTAATCAAGATCATAAAACACAATACAGAAACGAAAATTCATTTAGACGTAGCTTGCTGTCTTATAAACATCACCAATTGCACCATGAGAAAATACAAAAACTCCTCGAACAGATTCTTAATCACTGCAGCAAAAACAGTGATACAGAGGCTCTGGAGAAGTACCGCCGCACCCACGATTAAAGAATGGCTAGAAGAGATACATCTACTCAGAGGTATGGAGGAGATCAGGGCTACATCACAGGAGAATTCAGAAAAATTCAATAAAATGTGGCAACCGTGGATCATTTTTAAATACTCTGATTCCTATACCACCTTTACTCGAACATAGACCTTCAAATATAGAGAAACATGAATGAACAATATCTCTCCTTATTTTTATTTCCCTTCCTTCTATTCCCTTTCATTTCTATCATTATACCTTCTTCTATGGGCTTCTCCCTGAGGTCCACAAAGTTTTACTTTTGTTCCTTTCTTTTTGAGATTAAATAATCAATTTTTTTTACAAATATTCTGAGTATTTCTTAATAGACTAGACTATCGATGCAATGATCGGTTAATTACGAAATGGTTTTATTATTAAAATACTCTACTATTGAACTCTATTATACAATGTTATACCTTTTATATGATACCTATGTACAAATGCTAGTATGATTGTACAAATGTTATTATTAAGCATTAATAAAAGCTTTATTGTATAAAAAAAAACAAAAAATTAGGGGGAATGTTTTGGAAAAAAATGTTTATAAAAGCAAATGCCCCAGTTTTGTGCAATAGGAGCCACTATGAGCATTTTTTATGCTGCTTTTTCTGCCAGAGGTTCTGACATTTTTTCAGCCACCTAGTGTGCATTGACCCCAAGTATGGAAAAGAGGAAGAAAAGGACTATAAGTTTTAGAGCAGTGGTTGTCAACTGATGGGGTGTGGGGTCCTCAACTACAGCCCCTGTCATCACCGAATGGCCACACATAATGTGTGTGTGTGTGTGTGTGTGTGTGTGTGTGTGTATATGTAATATGTATATGTTCTTTTAAAGGGGACGGTCATACTGCAGACATACTGAAGGGTAAATGGTGGTCAGAGACTGCAGACATGCTACAGGTGTGTAGTCAGGAGACTGTAGACATGCTACAGGTGTGTAGTCAGGAGACTGTAGACATGCTACAGGTGTGTAGTTGGAGACTGTAGACATGCTACAGGTGTGTAATTGGAGACTGTATACATGCTACAGGTGTGTAGTTGGAGACTGCAGACATGCTACAGGTGTGTAGTCGGAGACTGTAGACATGCTTCAGGCAGTGGCGGATCCAGGGGGGGGCAACAGGGCAATTGTCCCCCCCGAGACCATCTGTCACACTCACTTGCTTGCTCTGTTTTTTTTTTTTGAGCCTGATCTCCCGAACTTTGGGGACCCAGTACCGGCCGGCCGTAGAACCCCTGGACCCCAAACTTAGCACACATGTAGCCCAATGTCTCTTCTACAAGTGTGCAAAGTTTGGTGTCTGGGGGACCTACGGCCGGGGAGCACTGATTTTTTAAATCCGGGCACCCCTTCCATAGACTCCAATGTTAAACGGTCATTTCTCCAGTGATTTTGTGGACCCGGTATCGGCCGGTCGTAGGTCCTCTGGACCCCAAACTTGGCACACATGTAGCCCCATGTCTCCTCTATAAGTTTGAAAAGTTTGGTGTCTGGGAGAACCGATTTTTTAAAGCCGGGCACTCCTTCCATAGACTTCCATGTTAAACATCAGTCTAGTCATGGGCACAGTGGGGCATGGGCACAGTGAGGCAAGTATAAGCCTAGGACACCCTAGGCTTATACTTGAGTCAATAAGTTTTCCCAGTTTTTTTGGGGTAAAATTAGGTGCCTCGGCTTATATTCGGGTCGGCTTATACTCGATTATATACAGTACTTGTTCTGCGGCTGCCGCTGCCTCTCTGAGTCTCTCTCTCAGTTTCTCACATCAGCCGATCAGTGGCGCTGAGAGAGAGACTCGTCTAATGTAGTTACGTGGCGCACTACCAGGAGCGGAGGAGGAGGTGGGTGGAGCCTCTTCCCTGCACTCGCTGCTAACGCCTGGGCCACTTGGCGTCTAGCAACGAGTGACGTCAGTGAGTCACGTCAGGCAGCTCTGCGGGCAGGTGCAATAGCGTGCGGCTCCACAGACGGGTAAGAAAACGTGCGGCTCCACAGACGGGTAAGAAAACGGGCGGCTCCACTTGCGGCGCAGTTTGTTGTCGGGGGGGGGGGCGGCGCGGTTGGTGGGCAGACCGTGCTGCTCAGTGTGTTGGCAGCGCAGGTGAGAGTGAGAGAGCAGGCTCAGTGTGGCAGCTGGCCAATCAGCTAGCCGGTAGCGGGGGAGCAGAGAGATGAGATCATCTCTCACCGCCCGTGCCTGCCCTGCATTCCTGCAGTGACTTCCGCCCTGACTGTGCAGGCAGCAGAGAGATTACATTATCTCTCTGCTGCCTGACTCTGGGAGTCTGGGACACAGCAAGAGACAACCAAAACTACACCTTAGCAGGCAAGTTAGTGACAATCCGCAAGGTGTGGCAAGTGACAATCCGCAAATTGTGTCAGGTGACGTGGCAAATGACAATCTGCATCTGGTGGCAGGCAAGTGACAATCCGCAAGGTGTGGCAGGTGACGTGGGAAGTGACAATCTACAAGGTGTGGCAAGTGACAATTCACAAGATGTGGCAGGTGACGTGGCAAGTGACAATCCACAACGTGTGGCAAGTGACACGCTCAGGGCTCCCACTAATTGCAGGCGACGGTGGCAAGTGACACACTTGGGGCTCCCACTGATTCTGCATTGAAATATTTAATTTCACATTACAATGAAATAATGCGCTTCAATCATCCTGACACCATAACAACCATGGTGCCGGGATGATTGAAGCGCCGACACCAACCATTTCCCCGATAAATTTCCTACATAAAAATCATTTTTTGGCAGTGCCCCTCCCGAGAAAAGACTCTGGATCCGCCCCTGGCTTCAGGTGTGTAGTCGGAGACTGTAGACATGCTACAGGTGTGTAGTTGGAGACTTACCTCCCCTTCCTCGTTGATATTGTTTGGCACATTGGCTTCCTTGATGTGTTAGAGCAAAGTAGTCTGCTCACAAAATGGCTGTCATTGTCAGTTTGACAAACTGATTGGCTTTGAAGTGCCTTCAAACTTACTAGAAAACTTTGGAGAGCTTGCATCACATCACAAATGTGAGGAATTACTTATATTACTGTAGGAATTAAAAAATAAGAAATGTGAACTTAGAAATGACAACTTAATAGATTTGTTGATATTAACTGCTGAACTATGGTGCGGGAGTTGCTAGATACAGTGCAATAAAACACTGAACAATATTCTTCTGCCAATTGGACCATTCTAAAGAGAAATTAAGACTGAATGTCGTGAACCTTGCTCTACCTGGTACATCAAAACAATATACATTTTTAATTAAGTCATTGAGATAGCTCCTCTGTAGGCTTTTGTCCAGAACCAGCTGGCCAAATTACTTTGGCTGATATTTTTATGTTCAATTTCTGTCATTATTTTAATATTTTTTTTTTATTACAGGTCAGGGTGACTTGAATTCTCATCTAAGTTTATTAACAATGAAGTCAGAGACTAAAGACTTTTTCTGAGCATTATTTTTGTAACAACTGATGTTTTCATTATGTTGAAACCAAAACTGGCCTTTATTTCTATTTTATTTAAAGCGTAACGCCACTTTTCTTAAGAAAAAAAACATTCCCCTCTGGGTAATCTATGTACATTGCAAGGATTATGACAAACTTAGTTGCAGATTTCTAGCTTTTTTTATTTTAGAAAATAAATCACTGTTTGTTCCTCTGTGCCTCTGTTCTGAGTGGGTCTAATGGGGGTTGTTTAATAATTATCCATCAGCTGTGCAGCTGCAGAGCACTAATGAGGAAATCTGATGGGCCTGCATTCCTTTTTAGATGTGTGCCTATTGGGTGTATCTCACCAAAAAACAACATTTTTGTTGCAAGTAATGCCTGAAATCTGACTTGTATCTTAGGCAGACTTCTGGGAAAATTGGTGAGCCAATCACACAAGCAGGAAATGTTGTTTCTGGGTGGGGGTCAGTACACATTCTGTGTACAGAACAACTTCATGTAGCCATATTGCATTTTCAGAAAATTACAGTGGCTGCAGATTGAAAAGGAAAGATACATTTTATTTACAGTATGATTTGTATCACAATTGTATACTCTATATTATTTTTTCTTTATTTGCTATTTTTTTTTCCCACGAAAGTAGAGTTACCCTTTTAAAGCAACCCTTTGCGTTGTCCCCAAAGATCCAGGTATTTCCCTGATGGTTGCCACTATTTTGCTGTCTTTGTTTGTATGTGCTTCAATAATGCTTTGCTTTTAATTTGAAAGTCAGACTCTTTCTGCTTGCAACAAAGGGATAAATAATGGGACTTTAAAGGCGTAACCCCCTCAGTGAATTATATGTACAAAATATACAGTTAAAATTATTCTCTTTATTCGTACTAGGTATGCACCAGTACTATTTTTTTTTTATCGGCGAGTACCAATACTTTTGGACAAGTACTCACCGATACAAAGTACCGATACTTTTACTTCATCGGTTTCCGCATCGGTGCATCCCTAATTCATACATATAGACACAAATGATAAAAAACGTTGTTGTATAAAAACAACAGTTAAAGTGGTTGTAAAGGGTTTTCTTTTTTTGCATTAAAATAAACATGCCTATACTTACCTGCTCTGTGCAATGTTTTTGTACAGAGCAGCCCCAATCCTCTTCTTCTGCCCCCCCCTCCCCCGGTGCTCCAGGATCCTCCTCGTCATCCCGAGTCCCGCTTCTGCATCCATATACTTAGACAGCAGCACTCGATCCTGCCCCCCCCCCCCCCGCTCCTGTGACACGGGTGTCAATGGCCCCTGCTCCTATCAATCTGTCCAATGAGGAGAGAGACAGTGAGTGGAGCCACTGGGCTTGTGCACATCGCTGTATCAGGCTCAGGTAAGAAAAAGGGTGGGGCTGAAGCGGGAGGGTGCTGCAGCACAGAAGGTTTTTCACCTTAATGCCGATATAACCGTGTCAATACCAGGCCGTATATTAACGTATGGAGGTAGGGAAGTGCTTAAGATGAACCTAGGAGGACAGAAAATGGGAACTGCAATTGCGCTGTTATTTTTAAAGGCTCAGACTTGGAATAATCAAGTAAAGTCTAAACTCATCAATTATACTTTTTGCATGTCTGCAAATCAGCTGTAAAATAGCTGCATCTGGAAATATTCCAAACTGCAACATTTTGTCGACAAATTTCAATTGGCTAATGCCTACCAGTTGTATAACATTTGATTAAGGATGAAGGAATAGTATTAAAACATAAGCTCCAACTGCAGTATTCACTCTCTTCAGTTCTCTCCCTCAAGACACAACCAGTCACCCATTCAGCATTGCTGTACCACTTCTCTTCCGAGTTAAATGATATCCAAAGCCATGCAAATCATTTCCTGCAAGCCCGGGGCATCAAGGGCCCAACCTCCACCCCAGATTTACAGGAGAATGCTGCAGAATTCAGAGCCACATCATAACGTGGTACCCCTCTAAGGTGGGATGTGTACTTGAAGACCCAAGGCTGGCATAGACACTGGGGTGGGATCTTTTTCTGCCTGAACTTTGGTGAACACAAATGGGCCCATTAAAATGACTATTTGTGTTGAGGCCTCTAGAGATGGGTGAAGGTGTAGGAAGGCTTGCCGCAAATACCTCCAGCACCAACTTAAGGGAAAACAATAGCGATTACATACATTTTCAACCTGTCCCGTGATTGTTCCTAGATGAACGTTGACCAGTGGAAGACTGCCATGCAATGTGTATGGGTACCTTCAAAAGCAAATGTTTTCAAGGTGACCGACTGTTGAGGACTTAAATCCTGCAGTGATGTGACTTCCATCTCTTTGAATTGCATGCAAAGGTTGTAAGCATTGGAGTCAATAGGTAAAAAGTGCTTATCTGACAAATTCAAATTAACATCCAGCATCCTGCCAAAAACATTTCTCAACACTGCATGAATCAGCTTGTGCACCCACACACTTGTTTGTTTAATCTCAGATTGAAAAATCCCCAATGATTTATAGGGTGGAGAGAAAGATGAAGAATCAATGCAGCATGTTTACGCTGGTCAATAAACACAAATGTAACTGTTTGACTGCTGCACATACCTATAGATAGTCATTTCTCTGGAGCTCCAATATGCTGGGTTAAGGCTCCATTCCATTCCCTTGTTTGTTTTTAAAGACTTAAAAAACTGATTCGTTTGGAAAACCTTCTACCTTCTGTATTCTCCCTTATACTCTAATAGACTGTGAGCTCTTCTTCCTTCTATATCCCCCTAACCCTAATAGATCAGAAGCTTTGCTATCCTCTATATCCTTCCTTTACACCCCATTAGATTGTAAGCTCTTCCACCTTCTGTATCCTCCCTTATACTCTAATAGACTGTGAGCTGTTCCGCCTTTTGTATCCCCCAACCCTCATAGATTGAAAGTTTTTCTACCTTCTAGCTCCTCCATCACAACCCATTAGATTGTACGCTCTTCCACTCTCTGTATATGTATGTGCCCTCCCTATACTTGAATAGTATGTAAGCTCTTACAACTTCTGTGCCCCCCCCCCCATAGCCCAACAGATTGGAAGTTCTACCTTGTATCCTTCCTTTTCCCTAAAAGTTTGTATGCTCTTCTAACTTTTATATTCTCCCTTATATCCTATTAGAGTTCAAGTTCTTCCACTTTCTGCATCAATCATTTATACCCCAATAGACTGTGAGTTGGATCTACCATTACTGTAGTATTCTCCAGTATACCCTGATAGTGTGTAAGTTATTCCACCTACAGTCTGGTCCATAAATATTGGTACATCGACACAATTCTAATCTTTTTGGCACTATACACCACCACAATTGATTTGAAATGAAACAAACAAGGTGTGCTTTAACTGCATACTTTCAGCTTTAATTTTAGGGTATTTACATCCAAATCAGGTGAACGGTGTAGGAATTACAACAGTTTGTATATGTGCCTCCCACTTTTTAAGGGACCAAAAGTAATGGGACAATTGGCTGCTCAGCTGTTCCATGGCCAGGTGTGTTATTTCCTCATTATCCCATTTACAAGGAGCAGATAAAAGGTCCAGAGTTCATTTTAAGTGTGCTATTTGCATTTGGAATCTGTTGCTGTCAACTCTCAATATGAGATCCAAATAGCTGCCACTATCAGTGAAGCACGCCATCATTAGGCTGAAAAAACAAAACAAACCCATCAGAGAGATGGCAAAAACATTAGGTGTGGCCAAATCAACTGTTTGGAACATCCTTAAAAATAATGAACGCACGTGAGCTCAGCAACACCAAAAGACCCGGAAGACCACAGAAAACAACTGTGGTGGATGACCGAAGAATTCTTTCCCTGGTGAAGAAAACACCCTTCACAACAGTTGGCCAGATGAAGAACACTCTCCAGGAGGTAGATGTATGTGTGTCAAAGTCAACATTCAAGAGAAGACTTCACCAGAGTGAATACAGAGGGTTCACCACAAGATGTAAACCATTGGTGAGCCTCAAAAACAGGAAGGCCAGATTAGAGTTTGCCAAACAACATCTAAAAAAGCCTTCACAGTTCTGGAACAACATCCTATGGACAGATGAGACCAAGATCAACTTGTAACAGAGTGATGGGAAGAGGAGAGAATGGAGAAGGAAAGGAACTGCTCATGATCCAAAGCATACCACCTCATCAGTGAAGCATGGTGGTGGTAGTGTCATGGTGTGGGCATGTATGGCTGCCAATGGAACTGGTTCTCTTGTATTTATTGATGATGTGACTTCTGACAAAAGCAGCAGGATGAATTCTGAAGTGTTTCGGGCAATATTATCTGCTCATATTCAGCCAAATGCTTCAGAACTCATTGGACAGCTCTTCACAGTGCAGATGGACAATGACCCAAAGCATACTGTGAAAGCGACCAAAGAGTTTTTTAAGGGAAAAGGGTGAAATGTTATGCAATGGCCAAGTCAATTTACCTGACCTGAATCCGATTGAGCATGCATTTCACTTGCTGAAGGCAAAACTGAAGGGAAAATGCCTCAAGAACAAGCAGGAACTGAAGACAGTTGCAGTAGAGGCCTGGCAGAGCATCACCAGGGATGAAACCCAGAATCTGGTGATGTCTATGCGTTCCAGACTTCAGGCTGTAATTGACTGCAAAGGATTTGCAACCAAGTATTCAAAAGTGAAAGTTTGATTGATGATTGTTAATCTGTCCCATTACTTTTGGTCCCTTTTAAAAAGTGGGAGGCACATATACAAACTGTTGTAATTCCTACACCGTTCACCTGATTTGGATGTAAATACCCTCAAATTAAAGCTGAAAGTCTGCAGTTAAAGCACATCTTGTTTGTTTCATTTCAAATCCATTGTGGTGGTGTATAGAGCCAAAAAGATTAGAATTGTGTCGATGTCCCAATATTTATGGACCTGACTGTATATCAGTCTCTTATAATCTAATATATTGAAACCTTTTTAAGCTCTTCCACCTTCTGTATCCATCCTTTATATTCGAATAGATTGTAAACTCCACCACCTTCTTTATCAATCCCTTATACCCTAATAGAGTGTAAGCTCTTCCACATTCCATGTACCTCCTTTTAACTGTATTAGAGATCTAAAAACCTGCTGAAAAAGTTAGGACCTAGAAAATGCTAGCCAGTTGCTAGGATCAGTATTTCCCAGTCTTATTTTGCTGACATGCTTACTCATATTTTCAAACACAAACTAAAGTTTGTGTATGTAAATATATGAATTACACAGACTCAAGCAAATCCTGGTTGCCATTGCCCTGTTTTTGTGTCATGCACACAGTATTGGCCCATATGCTCTCTCACTCTCTTACACACAACAAAAACACAGCAAGAAAAAAACTATTAGGCTCCATCTAGTTGTGGCTGATGGAACTGCAGTCAATAAAACCGCTTTTAAAATAATCAAATACCTGGTCACCAGGGAGCGTATTTTTCATCACTGTGGCAACTTGGCAACCGGAATTTGTCCAGCCCTACACGAATAGATTGTGTAATATATATGTTAACAATCTATATCAATAATAAGCTCTTCCACCTTCTGTATCCCATCTTCATACTCTTATAGATTGTTAGCTTTTCCACTGTCTGTATCCTCTATTATACCCTAATAGAATGTAAGCTCTTCCACCTTCTCTATTCTCCCTTGTACTTCTCATTAACACTACAAGGGAATTCCTATTCAAAAACAGACTAATGGAACTTGCAGCCTCAGAGAACGATGCACACGGGCAATTTTTGCAAAAACAAAGTTATTGCCCACGCCCGGCTTTTTTCCAAAGGCCATCTTCTCACACCTTCTGCTGCTGACAGTGACGCTGATGTCACACCATAGCAGTGCTGGCCATAGGCATGTGCCTAGGTTGCTTTGTGGAAGATCTGGCAATGAGGACAGTGCTAGAGAGGAGGTGAACATTGCAGCACAGGTGGAGTATCTACAGGCTTTACTGCTAGTTTTTTTTTTCTTTTTTCTGCTCTGTAGCTACTGAGACAAGCCACTGCATGCACCAGAAGTTCCTGGTGGGGTGATCTGCCTGCTATTATCACATGATCAGACCCACTGTTACAATAACAGAAATAGTTGCTGACGAAACAGTCATGTGACAAAAAATATTAATTCTGTAGACATTCTGTTTACTGTTAGGACTCATTCACACAGGTGTAGAGAGCCGTATACCGTTAAAATTAAAAGGTAACTCCACTTTTGTGGGAAAAAAATAGCAAAAAAGGAAAAAATAATATAGCGTATACAATTGCGACACAAGTCATATTGTAATTGAATGTTATTAAAAATTACCTTTCCTTTTCAATCTGCAGCCACTGTAATTTTCTGAGAATGCGAATCAGTATGGCTACCTGGAGTTCTGTATACAGAATGTGTACTGACCACTCCCCAGAAACATAATTTCCTGCTGGTGTGATTGGCTCACTGATTTTCCCAGAAGTCTGCCTAATGCCGCGTACACACGACCGTTTTTAATGACGAGAAAAAGGAAATTTTTTAAAATGGTCATTAAAAATGATCGTGAAGGGGCTTTCCAGCATTTTTCCCGACGAGAAAAATGCAGAGAATCACGACGAGAAAAATTGGAACATGCTCTAATTTTTCACGTGTGGGCTTTAACGACGTGAAAAAAAAAATGCGCATGCTCAGAATCAAGTATGACACGGGAGCGCTCGTTCTGGTAAAACTAGCGTTCGTAATGGAGATAGCACGTTCGTCACGCTGTAACGGACAGAAAAGCACGAGGCTGAAAAGCGTGAATCGTCGCTCAACAAACTTTACTAACATGAAGGGTGGCGCCATCCGAATGGAACTTCCCCTTTATAGTGCCGTCGTACGTGTTGGACGTCACCGCACTTAACTCGAACATTTTTTTCCACGATAGAGTGTAGGCAAGGCAGGCTTGAGAGGAAACACGAAAAATCATGTCGAGAAAAATGCCGGTTTTTCAATGACATTAAAAACGGTCGTGTGTACGCGGCATAAGATACAAGTCAGATTTCAGGGATCCCCTGCAACAAAAATTTAATTTTTGGTGAGATACTCCCTGTAGGGACACGTCTGAAGGGATGCAGGCCCAGCAGATTTCCTCATTAGCGCTGTGCAGGTGCAAACCTGATAGATAATTATGAAACCACTTCCATTAGACTCACTCAGCACAGAGTCAGAGAGGAACATACAGGGATTTCTTCAGAATAACAAAAGGTAGGAATCTGCAACATAGGTTGTTATAATCCTTGCAATGTACATAGATCACCCGGAGGGGAATGTTTTTTTCTCAACAAAAGTGTAGTTACGCTTTAAGCATATTTTTGAGCCCAGGGGAGAGAGCATTGTAATTTACATTTTGCAGAGTAGAGTAGGGACTGGCCAGAGAGGGATTATTTGTTGCAGTTGCAATGTATGTGAACTAAAAATCCCTGTCATTATGCAAAGTTTGCTAGAAAGGGTGTATAGCAGCATGCAGAGTGTTCATTCAAAATTTTTAGGTGTTTGTGTACAGCCGCCTGTGCAAATTAGTGACAGGCTATGGTTGTACACTGGGAACCACACATCCAAGTGCTTACTTGCATACAGGGGCGATTGTTTTTGCTTCCAGGGCTACTCATCCATCCCTGTAAGCAAGTAAATGCTTGGGATGTGCGTTTACATGCTTACAGCCTCAGCGAGTCATTGATTTGTACAGGCGGCTGTACACAAACCCCTATCATTTCTGGGCACGCTAGTTATTTATGGTGTATGGCTCTCTGTGGGCGCCCTTGTCAATGAGCCCCCTATAGTTGAAAAGTCAAACTTCTTAATAGTGTCTCTTTAAGTAACTGACTGCAGCTATAGACCATTTCTGATGTTGTGTGACAGCATAGGAGCAGAAGGGCATGAGGAAAGTAAATTTCAGTTTTTTCTCAGAAGACGTAGATGTATAACTGTATCAGATTTAAAGTGATTGTAAAGGTTTTTTTTTTTTTTAAATAACAAATGTTATACTTACCTGCTCTGTGTTTTGCACAGAGCGTCCCAGATCCTCCTTTTCTGGGGTCCCCCGGTGGCGTTCCTGGCTCCTCCTCCGCATTGAGTGCTCCCACAGAGAGCCGCTTTCCATGGCTTTCCATGGGCTCCTGCTGTTATCAATCTATCCAATGAGAACCCGAGACAACAGCTGGAGCCGCTGGGCCGTGCTCGTCACTGAAATGATCGGGTTCAGGTAAGAAAAAGGGGGGCCCTGGGGGGCAGCTGCAGCACAGAAAGGTTTTTCACCTTAGTGCATAAAATGCATTAAAGTGAAAAACTGAGACTTTTAAACTCCTTTACTATAACTAAGAGATGGCAGGCAACATAATATAAATAGTGATTCATGTATAAAATAATTTCATCTCCTGCCCCCTTGTGTATTATCTAGAGCACTGCACTAAACATTGTGCATACCATCTGCTAGTCACACTTCAATTAAGGAAGTACTGATTGCATCTAAACTGACCTCATAATATAAACCAACATAATTGCACTTAAAAAAAAAAAACCTTCTTAGAAAAAAAAAATAGGTGATTGTGTAATAAAGAAGTACCAACTGCAATGACTATGTATAAGGTGAAATAACTAGGAACAACCAATCAGAAAATACACGTATCACTAATAAATAAATAAACTTTTAGTTAAAAATGTATAATACACTTAGGGTCCTTTCACACGGGGTGGATCCGTGCAGATCCGCCCCGTGAAGCTCCGCTTGCTCAGCGGGGATCGCTCCGTTGATCCCTGCTGAGCCGACGGATGACTGGGCGGTCCCCGCACACTGTGCAGGGACCGCCCTGTCAGAGTGCCGCTCTCCCCTATGGGGAATCGGATGACGACGGACCGTAGAGTCCGTTGTCATCCGATCCGCTCCGCAGACGGAAGGAAAAATAGGGTTTTCCTCCGTCACACTTTGGCGGAGCGGATGTCAGCGGACATGTCTCCGCTGACATCCGTGCTTCCATAGGGCTACATGGAGGATCCGTTTCAGGTCCGCCTAAAAAACTGACAGGCGGACCTGAACGGACCTCCGTGTGAAAGAGCCCTTATAAATAAATAAACTTCAGTAACCTAATGCTAATTGGTTGTTATGGTTGTATCATGTCTGCAGTCTCAGACCATTTCTTGTATCATGTCTGCAGTCTCAGACCATCTCTTGTATCTTTTCCCTCTTCTTTCTGCAGTTCTACCTGGATGGATCAGAGTGATGCTGTTTGTTGCCGCTGACCAATCATATTTGTTCTGATCTGTCCCTAAAGTGCTGCAGAAAGAATAGCTGGGATTACAGAATTTCTAGCTCAGATCGCCGTGGTACATCTGACCACAGGAGTGTGAGCGAGTACCTGTCAAAACCAGGTACCCCCCCAAAAGTGCCAAATGTGGCATTGGAGGGGGGGGGTGCAAACAAGTGGAACTTCCTCTTTTGGATGAAGTTCCGCTTTAACCTGGACAATTTGTTCTGCATTGTGCTGTTGATTCTTGTCCACTTTCAATCTTCCAGATCAGGCAACAACTTCTGTATTTTATGTGGTTGTCTTCATGTCAAATACAAAAAAAAAGGACCTTAGATGTCTTGAAGGCTTGTGTATCACTTTACATCACATTTATTTTTGGAAGTTAAAACTTGCATGATATTTTTCTGTATTTCTTCAGCTTTTGGTGTTTTCAGTTCCTTAATTTATTTTTGGATTGATATATATATATATATATATATATATATATTTATATTTTAAACTACTCGATGCATGCAAAAAATAAATCCCCATAGAAATTATTGTCTTAATAACACGTTTAGAGCTGAACTCTGTGTAGTAATACGCAGATAATATACATGTATGGGGCTGTTGTACATGCCAAAAGAGTTCCATTTCTGCTTAGAGGACCTGCTGCAGTAACTCTCCCT
The DNA here is from genome assembly GCA_029206835.1 of Rana muscosa. Taxonomy (NCBI): domain Eukaryota; kingdom Metazoa; phylum Chordata; class Amphibia; order Anura; family Ranidae; genus Rana; species Rana muscosa. The sequence continues at coordinate 243,628,728 of CM055121.1, read as the reverse complement.
AATCCTCTGACTGGACAGTGAAAGGAGAAGCAGCAGACTGTCACTCTGCTTTCTGCTCTTTGGTATGCTCCTTGTTACCAAATGAGCACTGCAGATCGGCTGGTTGGCTCCTTATGATGCATTTTTTTCCCTCCCAGTCTGAGATCTGAATTACAAGACGCTGATGCCATTTCATATTCAAGTGCTTTATATAGTTTAAAGTGAACCTAGTACAGTATTATGTTTGGACCAACAAAACTCCTAGGAGCACTAAAGGTGCCACCAAGTAGCTAGTAGTAGTTAGTCATAGTTATTTGGAGCTGCTCTGAAATGTTGAAGATGTTTCAGCACCTATCCAAGTGGCTTTTTCAGTTTTAATGAATTTTCTGTGTTTATAGCATCGGATTGAATGGCACCACAATGATTGAATTATGTTCATTAGAATATGGGGGTTTAACAAATTTTCACACCCCAGTTATGTTTTTGGACAGTTTTTTAAAAACATTCTTTATTTCAATATGTTTACAGTGAAAATACTGTTCATATAAATGAAGGAACATCACAGAAGGGACAATTAAGACTTATCTTGTACACATAAATAGTGAATGCTATGGTGACAATCCAAGATCTCTCATAAAGGTTGGTTAAGCATGTTGGAAAGCACTTTTCTTTGCTCCTTGTAAAAAAAATAAAAATTACATGCAGGAATGAGAGTTCCAAAATACTTGATTCTGCAAATGCTGTATGGGTACAGAGACACAATTGTTCAAAGACTTTCTAATTGAGTTTAAGGGGAAAATTTAAATAAAACCTGGAAGCTGATTGGTTACTATGCACAGTTGATATGAAAAAACAAACTTGTCCACCGCCCCCATCTATAGCTGGCCATCGCAGTAAGTAGCATTGGAAGGCTGAAACCGATAACAAGGCCTGGGGAATGCCCAGGAAAAAACCAAGCCTACTTACCGACCAGCTCGCTGACAACCAATTAAACTTGTCTAACAGTGCGTTAAAAACAGGGGTTTAGTCCGCACACATTTGCAAACGCATGCGTAAGCCACAGAGCCACGCCACAGCACCCTGGAATCTGTGGTCCTAACGCTAAACTATGAGTGTACCCACAATGGAGGCATATGCATTCTGATGGATGGATGAGGACAGGTGGACTGAAGGGGAGTCACCCCTTCTTAAAGGTACAGAAGCGCACCCAGCATATAGCTCAATGGCTATAAAGGTATTGGTGCATTGATGGACCAATACAAACACCAATGTGATATGAAAAAACAAACTCGTCCACCGCCCCTATCTATAGCTGGCCATCGCAGTAAGTATACAGTGGTGCGCACAGTTGCACCAGTTTTAGTGAATCACCACCTAAGTGAACCCACTCGTTCTCTTCGTTTCTCCCAAGACCTCCTGCTTTCTAGCTCCCTCGTCAGCTCCTCCCATGCTCGCCTCCAGGATTTTTCCTGAGCCTCTCCCATTCTATGGCACTCCCAACCCCTATCTCCTACTCTGTATCTCCTACTCTCTGAAAACCCTTCTCTTCAGAGAAGCCTTTTCTGCCCCTACCTAACAACTGTCCTTTCTCAATTAGCTCATCCCCCACACTTATTACCTTTTGTATCACTTCACCCTCCCTCCTAAATTGAAAGCTCTAATGGGCAGGGCCCTCTGATTCACCCTGTATTGAATTGTATTGTAACTGTACTGTCTGCCCCCATGTTGTAAAGAGCTGCTGGCGCTATATAAATCCTGTATAATAATGATGATGATAATAATAATAATTTTAATAAGTGTACAAGAAGGGAAAAAGGGGGAAGTGGGGGGTAGAGGATAATAAAAAATATGTAAAAAAACAAAAAACTTCAAAACATCTAATTCCTTGTAAGTATGCGGGTAGAAGAGATAATTATCTAAATGGAGGGGGGGGGGGTGACCTATAAGAATGAAGGGGGGGGGGTAAGAACTGGTAAGAGAGGGGAAGGGGGAGGTAACTGATGGGGAATGAGAGAGGAGAATGGGGACCAAGATGTCCAGAAAATAGGAGCTACATAGTCATTGCGTTTCCTTTCTTATTAACCATAATTCATTGGCTTTATAGGTTTCAGAGGATTAGAAGTCTTTCCATGCCTGTCATGTGTTAGTGAAGTGAGTTTGTCTGTGTAGTTTGTAGTGCACATGCAAGTTCCATATCATGAATATGGTCTTACATGTTCTACCCACTCCTTCAAAAAAGGAACCATGGGAGATCTCCAAAGTCTGGGGATCAGAACTCATCCTGCATTTATCAAGTGTCTGGTCAAATAGGTGGTAGATTGAGACCATCTGTTTCAACATGTAGTAAAAAGATTTCTGGGGAGTAAGGGAGGTTCAGGCCAGTCACTTGTCTAATCAGCGGAAATATTTTTTTTCCAGAAAGTTTGTAGTGGTATGCAGTACCAAAAGATGTGGCTCAGCGAGCCATTATCCCTTGAGCATCACCAGCAAGTCATTGGATTGAGTGGGTTTCATTTATTAAATCTCATAGTATAGTTCTATACCCAAATGAGAGGATTTTGTAATTCATCTCCTGAATTCCCGCACTAAATGAACTACTATGAGCGAGCTGACGGGTGTTCGACCACCGTTCATCTGTTAGTGAGATCTCTAATACCGTTCTCCCATTTTTGTTTAAAGGTGGAGGTTCTTGGGCAATTAACATCTACCCTTGACACATTGCATGACACCATAATGATTGGATAAGGTGACTGAGATACTTGTGTAGCACTAAATACTGGTGTATGTTCCTAACGATATTTAAATGTAAAAGATAAAGACTGCCAGGTCAAAAACATTTGGTGAAGGTCAGCTAGGGTTAATACTCTATTCCTCCTAAAGGCCTTTTTGTTTTGGTTTGGGCCGGTATAAATTATGTATTTTTTCGGAACCAGGGGTTCCTTTACTCGTGTGTATGTTCTACACAACCTGAATACGGTACATGTTTTGATTTTAACACATGAAAATGCTTTGGAATCTATGCCAGTGAAATAAAAATTTCTGCACATTTATTTTATTGAAATTGATGTTCTTGAAAGATCTGCGTACTTGGAACATTTGGCAGAAAATTAGCAGGAATGATGCAATTAAAAAAAAAAAAATGTTTTCTTTACATTTGCAATTTTGACCTGCTGAGCTGTGAATGGACCTGGTGGCGACAGCTTAAGTAGCAATGTCCAACTCTGTGGAATAATGAGCAGAACCCAGCAGACTCACCTATCATAGAAATGGAACAGTGCTAGGGGGTTTCTCCTGTTACCTACAGATGAAATGTTTGACTTGCGCTTCCAATGAAATATCGGCTAATCTTCATCACATGAACGTGTTAGACATTTTTATGGGCAAGTGCATAAGTTACATAAAATTTCCTATTAGTTAGGCAAGATGGAGAATCTGTAATGAAAATAAACAGGCCGACAGGCTTCGGTGAGTAAGGTCTTGTAGCTGTGCTGCACAGCATGATCCAGATTGTCCTAAAACAGAATGCTTATTCATGAACTATTCATAAATTACCGTATATACTCGAGTATAAGCTGACCCGAATATAAGCCGAGGCACCTAATTTTACCACAAATAACTGGGAAAACGTATTGACTCGAGTATAAGCCTAGGATGTCCATCTGCATGCCTCACTTTGCCTCACTGTGTCCATGTCCATGCCTCACTGTGCCTTACTTTGCCCATGCCTCACTGTGTCCATGCCACACTGTGCCCAATCTCCCTACCTGATCTCTGGCGCTGTGTGACTAGACTGGCATTTAACATAGGAGTCTATGGAAGAGGTGCCCGGCTTTGAAAAATTGGTGCTCCCCCGCCGTAGGTCCCCTGGACAACAAACTTTGTACACTTGTAGATGAAGAGTGCGGCTACATGTGTGCCAAGTTTGGCCAGTACAGGGTCCCCAAAATCACCGGAGAAATTACAGTTTAACATGGGAGTCTATGGAAGGGGTGCCCGGCTTTGAAAAACGGTGCTCCCCGGCCGTAGGTCACCCGGACACCAAACTTTGCACACTTGTAGAGGAAGAGTGGGGCTACATGTGGTCCAGGGGACCTACGGCTGGCCAGGATCAGGCGCACAAACGTGAAGATGTACACAGACTCGAGTATAAGCCGAGGGGGGCATTTTCAGTACAAAAAAATGTGCTGAAAAACTCGGCTTATACTCGAGTATATACGGTAACCGATTAAGGCCCGCCCCACGTACATATACTGTGGCAGGGCGGCTCTTAAAGGGCTTGTAAACCCTCCCGGTTTAATCACCTCAATGCATTCCATGCATTTGAGGTGAAAAACCTATTGTAGTGCGCCAGCCCCCCGGTTTTACTCACCTGAACCCGTTAGTTCCCACGTCGGAGACATGCACACCCTCTCTGGCTGGTGTCTTGGCTCTTGATTGGATAGATTGATAGCAGCGCAGCCATTTGCTCCCGCTGCTGTCAATCAAATCCAATGACGCGGGCGCCGGGGGGCGGTGCCGAGTCCTGCTGTCTGTGTCTATGGACGCAGCAGCAGGGCACGGCAGCACGCCTGCATGGGTGTCATGAAGGAGATCCCTTCTCCGACGGGTCACTCGATGCAGGGAGGAGCCAGGGGCGCCGCGGAGGGACTCCAGAAGAGGAGGCAAGTACACAGAGGATTAGAGGTTGACCGATAGGGGTTTTTCTCTGGCCGATGCCGATATTTAGAAATTGCGGCGGCCGATGGCCGATATATGATGCCGATTTTTTTTGGGCCGATATGTTAGGCCGATTTTTTTTCGTTTTTTTCCCCTTCATCTCATAAAATCTAACAGTTGGACCCCTTTCACACTGGGGTGTTTTTCAGGCACTTTTGGGCTAAAAATAGCACCTGTAAAAGTGGCTGCAAAACAGCTCCCCTGCAGTCTCACATTGAGGCGGTGCGCTGGCAGGACGTTAAAAAAAGTCCTGCAAGCAGCATCTTTGGAGCGGTGTATACCGCTCCTCCACCACTCCTGCCCATTGAAATGAATGGGCACTGCTGCCGAAGCGCCTGCAAAGTTCTTCTGCAGCGGTGGTACACGGGTGCATTTAACCTCTTCATCGGCCGCTAGCTGGGTTATAAGCGCCCCACTAGCAGCCGAATAGCGCCGCTAAAATTATGGTAAAGCGCCGCTAAGACTAGCGGCGTTTTACCGTCAACGCCTACCCGCTCCAGTGTAAAAGCAGAGTTCCGCCGGAAAAAAATAAATATTAAAACTCAGCAGCTACAAATACTGCAGCTGCTGACTTTTAATTATATGGACACTTACCTGTCCTGGGTGCCCACGATGTCGGCACACAAAGCCGATCTCTCCCTCGGCTCTCGGGTGCTGCCGCCGCTATCTTCGGTAAGGGAATTAGGAAGCAGGCACAAAAACAGGTAATGAAAATTTTTAGACGAAAAAAATAAATAAAAACGGGCTAACTTTACTGTTTAGTTTTATTTAAAATTCATTAAAGTGTATTTTTTCCCAAAAAATTGCGTTTGAAAGACAGCTGCGCAAATACCGTGTGACATAAAATATTGCAACAACCGCCATTTTATTCCCTAGGGTCTCTGCTAAAAAATATATATATAATGTTTGGGGGTTCCAAGTGATTTTATAGCAGAAAATGCAGGAATTTTACTTGTAAGCTACAAGTGTCAGAAAAGATTTTGTCTTTAAATGGTTAAACTGAGAACTTCTACACAAGGAGTTCAGTTCATTGATAAGAAGAAACATTGTATCTCTTTTCTCTCACTTGGCAGGCTGCCCAGAGACCCGTCGCTCCACCTCCACGGGAAACTTCAGGGAACTTGCATTGACTTCTATGAAAGAACCTTTTTGCAAGTTGCGCTGAAGTTTTTTAAATCGGCTTTTTTTTTTCAGCACAATCGGCCGATGCCGATTAATTAAAAAGTGCCAAAAATCGGCCGATATATCTGTTGACCTCTACAGAGGAGGCAAGTATGACATGTTTGTTATTTTAAAAGAAAAAAAGGGAACCTTTAGTGTTCCTTTAAGCGCAAAATCATGTACCTGTACTTGATTTATTTTCTCCGGCTCTGGGGCACGTGCGCGCCGCCGGAGCCCCGCTTCCGTTGTGATTGGACACAGCGGGAGCCAATCAGCAGGCGATCTTTCCGAGCCTGCTGTCTGCTGAAAATGGGTCAGAGGAGTGCAGAACGAACTGCACTCATGTGATCCACAGGAGAAGTACAGCTGAACAAGCTTTGGCTGTACTTCTCCTTTAAGTAAAGTCCATAGGAGCAGTGAATCTTATAGTAGTATCCCCAATAAGTGGAAGGCCTTCAGAGCTGGGTATTCCAAGCGATATAAGGATTTGCTGGATTACTCAAGCACAGGGAGGATTGACCCTTGAACAGTAACAAATCCATATTCAGGACTGAAGACAGTCATAGTTGCACATGGCGATGGAAACACTACCAGACATGTGTCTATGTAAACATAACATGATCATCTAACACTGTAGCTGTCACTCGTGGGTCAGTGGCCCCGCTCTTCCTTAGTAACAAATCTTGAGCGCTTATGGTAACATTTTATTACACTTCTATAAAAAAAGTGAAATGTGGCAGCTGGCAAGTTTCATTTAGACCTTTAAAGGCTTAACGTTAATCAGGCTGCTTACAGGGGAACAAAGCTACCAGCTGTTCATCATTGTCACTCTTTATGAAGCAGAATGAAGATATCGCAATAAAATAAACGTACATTATAGTTTACATCCATAATATTGTTCTGTGTATTGTGCATAGCAAGGTTGTGCTGGATATAAAAAAAAAAGGCAAATTCCAGCTCAGGGCTTTAGGGTCCCCCCAAGCTGTTTGCCTCCCACCCTTCATTGGAGCACCGTTGCACCCTTTAAGAAATATCACTATCCACTTGACCGTCGGAAGATTTAGCCCCCCCCCCACCCTCCTTTGTGACCAGGCCAGTTTTTACTTTTTGGCACAAATGAAATTTATATCATTATTTTCCCACAAATGGAGCTTTATTTTGGTGGTATTTGATCACCACTGCATTTTTTGTTATTTTTGCGCTATAAACAAAAATGCCTTACTTTCTGCTATAAAACATATCAAATAAAACAATCAAATTTCTTCATAAATTAAGGACAATACAGTGCCTTGCGAAAGTATTCGGCCCCCTTGAACTTTTCATCCTTTTGCCACATTTCAGGCTTCAAACATAAAGATATAAAATTTTAATTTTTTGTGAAGAATCACCAACAAGTGGGACACAATTGTGAAGTGGAACGAAATCTATTGGATATTTTAAACTTTTTTAGCAAATAAAAAACTGAAAAGTGGTGCGTGCAAAATTATTCGGCCCCTTTACTTTCAGTGCAGCAAACTCACTCCAGAAGTTCAGCGAGGATCTCTTAATGATCCAATGTTGTCCTAAATGACTGATGGTGATAAATAGAATCCACCTGTGTGTAATCAAGTCTCTGTATAAGGCCTGGTTCACACTTGTCCGACAAACGCTCCGACATTAGGAGCTCATGACGTGTGAAAATCAATGAATCCCTATGAGAGCCGTCTTAACTGGTCAGACACAAGTCGGTCCGACATTAAAAATGCTCCCTGTACTACTTCTGTCCGACTTTGATCCGACTTCAGCCCATTGAATATCATTGAAGTCGGATCAAAGTAGGATCCTTGTCCTAACCATCCGACATTTGACATCCGACATGGTGATTACAGCAGCAGTAAAAGGAATTTATCTCACCCTGGGATTGTTTTGATTGGTCAAAGGACAAGTCAGACTAGCACAATGTCGGATCAAAGTAGTATCCTGTTCATGAATGTCGGATGGATGTCGGACCAATGTAGGATCAATGTAGGACTGATGTCGCAGAGCAAAGTAGGATGAAAGTCAGATGAATGTCGTGTTGTATCAGTGTGAACCCAGCCTAAATGCACCTGCTCTGTGATAGTCTCAGGGTTCTGTTGAAAGCGCAGAGAGCATCATGAAGACCAAGGAACACACCAGGCAGGTCCGTAATACTGCTGTGGAGAAGTTTAAAGCCGGATTTGGATATAAAAAGATTTCCCAAGCTTTAAACATCCCAAGGAGCACTGTGCAAGCGATCATTTTGAAATGCAAGGAGTATCAGACCACTGCAAATCTGCCAAGACCTGGCTGTCCCTCTAAACGTTCAGCTCAGACAAGGAGAAGACTGATCAGAGATGCAGCCAAGAGGCCCATGATCACTCTGGATGAACTGCAGAGAACTACAGCTGAGGTGGGAGAGTCTGTCCACAGGACAACAATCAGTCGTACACTGCACAAATCTGGCCTTTATGGAAGAGTGGCAAGAAGAAAGCCATTTCTCAAAGATATCCATAAAAAGTCTCGTCTAAAGTTTGCCACAAGCCACCTGGGAGACACACCAAACATGTGGAAGAAGGTGCTGTGGTCCGATGAAACCAAAATCGAACTTTTTGGCCACAATGCAAAACGATATGTTTGGCGTAAAAGCAACACAGCTCATCATCCTCAACACACCATCCCCACTGTCAAACATGGTGGTGGCAGCATCATGGTTTGGGCCTGCTTTTCTTCAGCAGGGACAGGGAAGATGGTTAAAATTGAGGGGAAGATGGATGCAGCCAAATACAGGACCATTCTGGATGAAAACCTGTTGGAGTCTGCAAAAGACCTGAGACTGGGACGGAGATTTAACCTCCAACAAGACAATGAACCCAAACATACAGCAAAATCTACAAAGGAATGGTTCACAAATAAACGTATCCAGGTGTTAGAATGGCCAAGTCAAAGTCCAGACCTGAATCCAATCGAGAATCTGTGGAAAGAGCTGAAAACTGCTGTTCACAAACGCTCTCCATCCAACCTCACTGAGCTCGAGCTGTTTTGCAAGGAAGAATGGGCAAGAATTTCAGTCTCTCGATGTGCAAAACTGATAGAGACATACCCCAAGCGACTTGCAGCTGTAATCGCAGCAAAAGGTGGCTCTACAAAGTATTAACGCAAGGGGGCCGAATAATTTTGCACGCCCCACTTTTCATTTTTTTCTTAGTTAAAGAAGTTTCAAAAAAACAATAGATTTCGTTCCACTTCACAATTGTGTCCCACTTGTTGGTGATTCTTCACAAAAAATTTAAATTTTATATCTTTATGTTTGAAGCCTGAAATGTGGCAAAAGGATGAAAAGTTCAAGGGGGCCGAATACTTTCGCAAGGCACTGTATGTGTTCTGCTACAATTTTTTGATAAAAAAAAATCCCAATAAGCGTATATTCATTGGTTTTGCGAACGTTATAGTGTCTACAAACTATGGATATTTATACTGGAATTTTTATTTTATTTTTTTACTAGTAATGGCAGCGATCAGCGACTTTATAGCAGGACTGTGATAGTAATGCAGGCAGTCTGACACTAACTGAGCCTTTTTGGGGACCAGTGACATTAATACAGTGATCAGTTCTAAAAATTTGCACTATCACGGTACTAATGGCACTGGCTGGGAAGGGGTTAAATGTGTGCCTAACCAGTGTTTGTGTGTTTACTGTGAGGTGCTGTTACTAGGGGATGTGCTATTTTTTTAGGCCCCTTTCACACTAGCAGACCGTATGTCTGCTTTTTCATCCATACATTTACGGATGAAAAAGGGATATACATTGGTCCCTATGAGATCGCGGGTGTCAGCGGATGAATATCCACGGACACCCGATCTCCTCCGTGTCCGCAATCCCCCGATTCTGCAGATGGAGGAAAATCCTATTTTTCTATCCGTCTGCAGAGCGGATCGGATGAACACGGACAGACGGTCCGTGTTCATCCGATCCCCCCATAGGGGAGATCTGACAGGGCGGTCCCTGCACAGTGTGCGGGGACCACCCTGTCATCCGCCGGATCCGTCCCGTGTGAAAGGGGCCTAACTCTCTGCATTGCAGGGAAATTGTTAACATACTCAAAGCTCTGTCCTGTCCTCCTCCTTAATGATTAGCGAGTGTCAGGGGTTATCCATTGGCTGGCACCCACTGACCGATTTGTGCAGTGTCTAATCACAGCGGGCGCGCCCCCTACCTGGAAGTGCTGGATCACGTACTAGGTAGATGATCCGGCACAGGAGAGCCACTCTGCCACCGTACTTATTTGTGAGACGGTTGGCAAGTGGCTATATACAGGTCCTTCTCAAAAAATTAGCATATTGTGATAAAGTTCATTATTTTCTGTAATGTACTGATAAACATTAGACTTTCATATATTTTAGATTCATTACACACAACTGAAGTAGTTCAAGCCTTTTCTTGTTTTAATATTGATGATTTTGGCATACAGCTCATGACAACCCAAAATTCCTATCTCAAAAAATTAGCATATCATGAAAAGGTTCTCTAAACGAGCTATTAACCTAATCATCTGAATCAACTAATTAACTCTAAACACCTGCAAAAGATTCCTGAGGCTTTTAAAAACTCCCAGCCTGGTTCATTACTCAAAACCGCAATCATGGGTAAGACTGCCGACCTGACTGCTGTCCAGAAGGCCATCATTGACACCCTCAAGCAAGAGGGTAAGACACAGAAAGAAATTTCTGAACGAATAGGCTTTTCCCAGAGTGCTGTATCAAGGCACCTCAGTGGGAAGTCTGTGGGAAGGAAAAAGTGTGGCAGAAAACGCTGCACAACGAGAAGAGGTGACCGGACCCTGAAGAAGATTGTGGAGAAGGACCGATTCCAGACCTTGGAGGACCTGCGGAAGCAGTGGACTGAGTCTGGAGTAGAAACATCCAGAGCCACCGTGAACAGGCGTGTGCAGGAAATGGGCTACAGGTGCCGCATTCCCCAGGTCAAGCCACTTTTGAACCAGAAACAGCGGCAGAAGCGCCTGACCTGGGCTACAGAGCACTGGACTGTTGCTCAGTGGTCCAAAGTACTTTTTTCGGATGAAAGCAAATTTTGCATGTCATTCGGAAATCAAGGTGCCAGAGTCTGGAGGAAGACTGGGGAGAGGGAAATGCCAAAATGCCTGAAGTCCAGTGTCAAGTACCCACAGTCAGTGATGGTCTGGGGTGCCATGTCAGCTGCTGGTGTTGGTCCATTGGGTTTTATCAAGGGCAGGGTCAATGCAGCTAGCTATCAGATTTTGGAGCAATTCATGCTTCCATCTGCTGAAAAGCTTTATGGAGATGAAGATTTTATTTTTCAGCACAACCTGGCACCTGCTCACAGTGCCAAAACCACTGGTAAATGGTTTACTGACCATGGTATTACTGTGCTCAATTGGCCTGCCAACTCTCCTGACCTGAACCCCATAGAGAATCTGTGGGATATTGGGAAGAGAAAGTTGAGAGACGCAAGACCCAACACTCTGGATGAGCTTAAGGCCGCTATCGAAGCATCCTGGGCCTCCATAACACCTCAGCAGTGCCACAGGCTGGTTGCCTCCATGCCACGCCGCATTGAAGCAGTCATTTCTGCAAAAGGATTCCCGACCAAGTATTGAGTGCATAACTGAACATAATTATTTGAAGGTTGACTTTTTTTGTATTAAAAACACTTTTCTTTCATTGGTCGGATGAAATATGCTAATTTTTTGAGATAGGATTTTTGGGTTTTCATGAGCTGTATGCCAAAATCATCAATTTTAAAACAAGAAAAGGCTTGAACTACTTCAGTTGTGTGTAATGAATCTAAAATATATGAAAGTCTAATGTTTATCAGTACATTACAGAAAATAATGAACTTTATCACAATATGCTAATTTTTTGAGAAGGACCTGTATATCTTTATTTAAGGTGTTTTAAAACTGATCTGGCATCATCACAGGTTCTCTTCATCGCCACAGAGGTTGTAAAATGAACAAGCCATTACCTTCTATGGTGTGTACTTGCCCTAATCCAAAGCACCTATTGTCATTTCTGCCACCTCTGTATTCCCTCTGCTATCTGCATGAGTCACTTCTAACAGGTTGTGCCAACAACACAGAATCCCAGGGGACACGGAAGGGGAGTACAAGCACACAGCCTGTAATCCACAGCCTCAAGTGTACATATTTCCATTTGAGACTTTGTAGAGGAGTGTATGTCCTTTCCCTCCACTCAGGTCTCAGATTACTCTCAGCTTCCTGCTCTATGCTATGCAGTGTGTGACGTCAGACTGCCGCCCCCTGCCTCTGGAAGCTCAGAAATGCTGTGTAAACTGTACACTTTGAACAGCTCTGGATAAGAAAGGGCTTTAGAATAAAGAGGTACAACTTATGTAGGAGTTTCATTTCTGTTTATCCCCTGTGGCTAATCATTTGAGTGGGTATATTTAAGGGTTTACACTGACTTCTTCAAATGGCTCTGGGACCCAGACATGGGGTGGCACTGGATCAGTGACCAGGTGAGTTCACAAGGAACTGCACCTGTGATGGGTTGAATATAAAGTGCCCTGCAAAAGTATTCACCCCCTTGGCATTTTTTGTGTTTTGTTGCCTCACAACCTGGTATTAACATGGGTTGTTTGAGGAGTTGCCTCATTTAATTGACAGAACATGCCCACAACTTTCAAGATGTTTTTTTTTTTTTTTTTTTTTTTTTTATTGTGAAGCAAACAACACATAGGACAAAATAACAGAACACGTCAATGTGCAGAACTATTCACTCCCCTAAAGTCAATACTTTGTAGAGCCACCTTTTGTGGCTATCACAGCTCTAAGTCGCTTTGGATAAGTCTCTATGAGCTTGCCACATCTTACCACTGGGATTTTTGCCCATTCCTCCTTGCAAAACTGCTCCAGCTCCTTCAAGTTGGATGGTTTGCGCTTGTGAACAGCAATCTTTAAGTCTGACCACAGATTTTCTATTGGATTGAGGTCTGGGCTTTGACTAGGCCATTCCAAAACATTTACATGTTTCCCCTTACACCACTCTAGTGTTGCTTTAGCAGTGTGTTTGGGGTCATTATCCTGCTGGAAGGTGAACCTCCGTCTTAGCCTCAAATCACACACAGAGTGGTACAGGTTTTGCTGAAAAATATCCCTGTATTTAGCACCATCCATCTTGCCCTCAACTCTGACCAGTTTCCCAGTCCCGAATGCTGGGGATGGTGTTCTTTGGGTGATGTGATGTGTTCCTCCATACATTTTGAGAGTCTCCCACATGCCTTTTCGCAAACTCAAAACGTGCCATTTTGTTATTTGCTGAAAGTAATGACTTTCTTCTGGCCACTCTGCCATAAAGCCCAACTCTATCTAGCGTACGGCTTATTGTACAGATACTCCAGTCTCTGCTGTGGAACTCTGCAGCTCCTCCAGGGTTATCTTGGGTCTCTGTGCTGCCTCTCTGATTAATGCCCTCCTTGCCGTGAGTTTTGGTGTGCGGCTGTCTCTTGGCAGGTTTGCTGTTGTGCCATGCTCTTTCTATTTGTTTATGATAGATTTGATGGTGCTCCTAGGGATCATCAAAGATTTGGATATTTTTTTATAACCCAACCCTGACTTGTACTTCTCAACAACATTGTCCCTTACTTGTTTGGAGAGTTCCATGATCTTCATGGCAGTGCTTGGTTAGTGGTGCCTCTTGCTTAGGTGTTGCAGCCTCTGGGGCCTTTCAAAAAGGTGTGTATATGTAATGACCGATCATGTGACACTTAGATTGCACACAGGTGGACATCATTTCACAAATTGTGACTTCTGAAGGTAATTGGTTGCACCAGAGCTTTTTATGGGCTTCATAACAAAGGGGGGTGAATACATACGCACATGCCAATTATCCGTTTTTTGTTTCTGAAAAAAAAAAATGTAGATATGTTTCTAATTTTACTTCACCAACTTAGACTATTGTGTTCTAATCCATCGCATATAATTCAGATTAAAAAAACATTGAACTAAAGGCTGTAATGTAACAAAATAGGTAAAAAGCCAAGGGGGGTGAATACTTTTGCAAGGCACTGTAGAAGCTGAAGCTGCACTTTATTTTTTAAGATGCTGAGAAATGATCTTTCCACTTTTTTGCCCAAGCTGGAGTTAGACTTTAAAGCACATCTATTTACGGTTGGGTTTTTGTTTTAAACTTGGCAAGTCTGGTCACTGGTGGGACAATTATCTAATGGCGCTATAGCTAATTGTGTGGCACCAGTGAAATATGTATATAAACTACAAATACTGTTGCTGTGATCCTAGTCATGGTAAAGGCAGCATCATTAAAGCCTGATATTTCAGTTTTTGTGGTTGTCAGCAAGTTGAACTAAAGTCTGGCTTCTTCTATCTCGCTGGGATTCCAGCAGCAAGATATCATAGAATATTCCCAACTGCTGTGGTTATTACAAAGCCAAATGATGGTGTCATACTCTCCAGATAGGAACCTCTGCACTAGACAATCAACATATGATTTTGGTATCCAGATAAACGAAAGCAGCACCAATTTTTTGGCCCAATAGGAGGGGACTGGACACAAACCGCGGCAGAAAAATCTTATTCTCTGAGTCACTGCAAGCTATAGGAAAGTGGCTGAAGCCACAGAAATAGTCAGATATACAATATACAAAAAGCCTCCATTTTCATACTTGAGTGAGGTGTCAAAATATTACTGTGCAGTCCAATAGGCACTAGGTTTAAGCTAGCCATATACCAGTAGATTTTCAAACAAGCTTCGTAGAAAAATTCTCAGTACATTACCCTTGACCAGTGGTCTCCAAACTGCGGGCAGATGTGACCTTTTGCTTGATTTTATTTGGGCCCTGGGGCATTATCCCCCCACTATCAATAACAGTGGGCCATAGTTCCTCCCACTGACACCAATGATGGGACACTATTCCTCCCACTGACACCAACGATAGGGCGACTAGCTTTCCTACTTACACCAATGCTGGGGCACTTGTCTTCCCACTGACACCAATGCTGGGGCACTTGTCTTCCCACTGACACCAATGCTGGGGCACTAGTCTTCCCACTGACACCAATGCTGGGGCACTTGTCTTCCCACTGACACCAATGCTGGGGCACTAGTCTTCCCACTGACACCAATGCTGGGGCACTAGTCTTCCCACTGACACCAATGCTGGGGCACTAGTCTTCCCACTGACACCAATGCTGGGGCACTAGTCTTCCCACTGACACCAATGCTGGGGCACTAGTCTTCCCACTGACACCAATGCTGGGGCACTAGTCTTCCCACTGACACCAATGCTGGGGCACTTGTCTTCCCACTGACACCAATGCTGGGGCACTAGTCTTCCCACTGACACCAATGCTGGGGCACTAGTCTTCCCACTGACACCAATGCTGGGGCACTAGTCTTCCCACTGACACCAATGCTGGGGCACTAGTCTTCCCTCTGACACCAATGCTGGGGCACTAGTCTTCCCACTGACACCAATGCTGGGGCACTAGTCTTCCCACTGACACCAATGCTGGGGCACTAGTCTTCCCACTGACACCAATGATGGGGCACTATTCCTCTGCATTGCTGTGATGTGGGGGCACAGTGTTCTGAAAAAGAGTACTACATGCACTTTTCAGCGGACAGCAGCGCAGTGAGAGGCACTGCACGGCGGCCAATTTAACTTTATTATAGTGTTGCCAAACCCACAACAGTAAAATCAGTCTGTATATGCAGTAAAGCATGCTTGTTATACTCACGGTGGAACCTAAGGGGTTAATCATCTACATCATGGATATGCAATTAGCGGACCTCCAGCTGTTGCAAAACTACAAGTCCCATCATGCCTCTGCCTATGGGTGTCATACTTGTGGCTGTCAGAGTCTCGCTATGCCTCATGGGACTTGTAGTTCTGCAACAGCTGGAGGTCCGCTAATTGCATATCCCTGATCTACATTGTGTTAAAATGCTGTTTGATACTGTCTTCTCTGATCCCCCCCCCTTCTTTTACTGTTCCCAATCCTTCTGCTGATAGTACAGAGCCTTGGAGGCACTCTGTACATGCTCAGTTTGGTGTGTATTGCTAGAGAGTTTATTTTTATTTTTTGAGAGGGTGCATGTGATCAGCACTGTCCAGACAGAGGGTCTGGGGTCATGCAGCCTCATAGGACAGTCAGTGGAGAATGAAAATTCTTCCTACAAGCTTTAACCAGGACTCGCTGGACACTCATAGAAGTCACAAGACTGCTATATACTGCTGATGAGAAATAGCAGTTTTTTTAAACTAAAATAATTGCATTTCCATGTTCTGTGTACTGTGGGAACAATGTGGTACAGAGTGGTGTCTTCCAACAGATTGCACCGCACACCAAATGTTTCATTTTAAAGCACTAGCTGGTGTGAATGGACCCTAAAGTAATGATAAAAAAAAAGGCACAAGACTTCACTTGGGTTCTATATAACCGATGATTTAGGGGGGAGAATGATGCCTGGAATTGGGTTTAAAGTGGACTTGTAAGGACAGAAATACGAGAGCTGCCACTGAGGACTGTTTTTAATATAAAAGAATGGGGTCCCCCTGCAAGTTTGAGTCATAATGCACTAGTGTGCACTGCATACTAGTACATTGACAGTCTTCCCTACAAACTTGGCCCTCTAGCGCTGTGCTGTCACAGCTCTTCAGCGCTTGCATCTTCACCCGGTCTTCCTTCTGGGTTCGGAATCTTCGGCTGCTTGAATGGCCGGGCAGCAGTGACGTCACATCGCCACGGCATGCAGAACATTACCCGCTGACAGGGAGATTTATGACAGAAGAGACCTCTGGGGTCTTTTTTGTTATAAATGACCTGCCCTTCAGCGGATATTGCATTTCCGAAGTTTACTATCACTGTAAAGCCCCGTACACACGGTCAGACTTTTGCCCAACAAACTTAGTTTTAAGCAAGTTGGACCAACAATCCGACCGTGTGTACGCTCCATCGGACAAACTTTTTTTCGTTTGGTTTTGTTTTCATCAAATCTGCAAACGGACAAACTTTTGCCCAACAAAAGTCCGATGGAGCAAAGTCCTACCGTGTGTACAGAAAACCATAGGACTTTTGTCCGATGGACAAAACAACTAATGTTAAAATCAACCAACAATAGCAGAAGTTGACCAAAGGGTGGCAGTAAAGAGCAGAAAAGAGCAGAAAAACCATGTGATGATGCAAAAAGTTTTGGGAAAGTTTGCAGAAAAGTCCTGTGGTGTGTATGCTATGAGTGTGCCCGGCCAACTCCGTTCGGATAAAAATCCACGGAAAAGTCCGATGGAAGTCCGACCGTGTGTACGAGGCTTTAAGGTGTGGAGTGAAGAAATGTCATTTTTATCCTTGTTTATCTAAATTAATATATCTTTTTTTTAACATAAAGAAGTTTGCAGGTAGTGAAATCTGACCAATTGTCCTGCATACTTTTTACATCAGTCATTCTCGAAGTAGCATTTTAGGATGACATTCCTGAAGACCGCAAAATACTGGTGGAGGGATAAGCGCACTACAAATACAAGCCACCCCGTAATATTCACCAATGGAGAAAATTTTATATGTACATATTGTTTTTACTGCTAGAAAATGGCACAATAATGAAAATAGACACAGGACACTGAATAATATAATGTGTATTGTTTATATATATATATATATATATATATATATATATATATATATATATATATATTGTAAGCTCTTCTGAGCAGAGCCCTCTTAATCCTCTTGTATTTTATTGTATTGTAACTGTATTGTCTCCTTTTTATATTGTAAAGCGCTGCGTAAACTGTTGGCGCTATATAAATCACTTTGTGAGTAAATGAAGAGCCTCTAACTCTTTCCTGAAGAACCTTTTTAAACTATACATCCTTGGGGCGTGGCCGGATGGTGAAGAGAGCAGTCGCATAGACACACTGCTCCGGCTCTCAACTGCCATCCTTACCTTATTCTGAGTCCTATCTCGTCGCCAAAGGTACCAATCTGTTCCCCACGGCTGTGGGCATTCAGCAGGCTGGCAGACATGGTGAAATACGGGCCGCCTCGGCCCCCATCCACGGCAGAGCAGTTGGCGCGGTTCCAGAGGCAAGATGGCGCCGGGACACATGTCCAGCAAGCTGGCACTCTGCAAACATCCTCCTCTGCTGACCGGAGCTCTGCTGCGGGGGTGAGTGCATCTATTCGTGCCATATTCCGCTCCCAAACAGACCCCCCCCCCACTGTCCCTAGACTCCCAGCAGCAGTCGGATGACAATAGCCAGGCTGCGGATTCTCTCTCTGCAGAGCCTACACTATCCGCCATTATGCTGGCTATACAGGACTGTAAGGCCTCTCTCTCTCTCTACCCAGATAGCCTCCATCCGCAGGGATTTCTCACTCCTCTAGCAAGATGTCCAGAACCTTTGTGATAGAACTGGGGAAGCAGAGGACCGTGTTGGCTCTCTTGAGGACACAATAAATCCTCTGTCAGTTACTATGCGGGACACCATTAGTGAAATGGCGGCGCTCCACGCCAAAATTGACAATTTGGAAAACCGTTCTCGAAGGAACAACCTTAGATTTGTGGGGTTCCCTGAACGATCGGAGGGTCCTCACCCTGAAAAATTCCTATACAACTGGCTGCAGGACATTTTTGGTACGGACGCACCATCGTTCTCCCATGTCATAGAACGTGCGCATCGCACCCCCCCTTGTCCTCCCCCTGAGGGTGTCCCACCACGTTCCATCATTGCACGCATCCTTAATTTCCAGGATGAAGTTGCCATTCTGCGCCTAGCCAGGGAAAAGGGCCCACTCAAATTTCATGGAAATACTATCTCTGTATATCCTGACTTCTCTGCTGAGGTTCAGCGTCAGCGTGTCTCCTTTTCAGCAGTGAAATCTCGCCTGCGTGAAGAAGGCCTGTCCTATGCTATGCTCTTCCCTGCTAAGCTTCGCATCATCTACGATGGTAAGGCCCACTTCTACTCCAGCCCCAAAGAGGCAGACAGGGCTCTATGTTGACTGCAACTTGTAGTTCTCCTGTTTCTCCCCTGCTGGGTGATGCACCCTGTTTACTGAACCAGTTACTGTGAATCTCCCTTTTTCCTGGATGTTTTGACTACTATCTCCAGACTTTGCCCCTCATCTTTCCTGCCCATCCTCTCTGAAGTAGAGACCATCCACTCCTGCACTTCCTTGGGGTAGTCAGACTCATGTATTCTGCAACAGGACATGTCTTACATGATTTTTCCACTGCCGGTTGAGAGCCGAACAGGATTTCACACTACCCTCACACCAGTTAATGGCGGAGCCACGGTACAGTTTTTGAACCCCTTTGTTTGGGGGTTAAGGTTCTAAGTTTGCGATCCAAGGCTCGCTGTGTTTGGGATGGCCGAGCGGGGAGGGGGGCAGGGAAGTTTTTGGGAACTTTTGTGGAGGGGTGTTTTTTTTTTCCTCCCTCCTTTTTTTTTTCTTCTTTTTTTTTTCTTTTTTCTTTCACACAACTCAGGTATGCATTTTTTTCTCTGGACACAGTTTTTTCAGGTTTCTGCCTATGGCAGAGTGTTAATGTTTACATATTTTCATCACAGGCACATGTCCTCCTGTTGGCAGATCCATGCACTTTTTTGTTACATGTGCTTGTATGTGCTCTGGAGGTTGCGGTCTGTCGGGTCATTTATGTATCTGTTCCCATGTTATCCTGTACTTTATTAATACTATATATCTTACAATGGTGAAGCCCCTAAGGATAGTTTCTTGGAACACTAGAGGTCTGAATGCACCCCAGAAAAGCTCTTTTGTTTTTTTCTGTACTGAAAAAGTCGTCCACACCATTTGCCTTCAAGAGACTCGCCTTACGGGCACAAAAACAAGGGCCTTGAAGCGCCCATGGTTATCTAAATTTTACCATGCTATTCATACTAACTTCTCCAGGGGGGTTTATATCCTATTGGCTAAATCTCTTCCTGCTGAGGTGCTTCAGGTAAAAACGGACCCCAGGGGCGGTTTATTTTCTTTCTCGTACATCACGGGACACAGAGCGGCATAGTCATTACTATGTGGGTTATATAGATACCTTCAGGTGCTGGCACTGGCAACTTCCAAAACCGGAAGTACCCTCCCCTATATAAGCCCCTCCCATCCGGGAGTACCTCAGTTTTTTGCCAGTGTCTAAGGTGTTGGCCAAGAAGTAACATGTGTTTTTCACTGAGCTTGCGTACAGGTTCTTTTGGGCCTCAGTAAGCTATTCCGGATCCGACCAAAAAAGCTTCATAGCTAAACGGTCGGTACCCGGGCCTTGCAAGAGAAGAGCAAGGTTTTGCCTGTAATGCCTCTCTTAGGAGGGCTGGACCCTGGGATCCAGAGCTCTGGTCATACCCACGACCAAGATGTTTTCAGTGCAGGGTGCTATACAGGTCCAGGGGAGTGGAATCCTTGGGAACCCGGTCCCTGAAGGTTTAATTACAATGCCTGCCGTGATAGGTGAAGTTTGGGCTTCTGTGGACCAAACAGAGTCCTGCGGCGAGGAAAAGGTAAGTGGGGGCCCTCAGGAACTTGGTTCTATTGGGGGACCCCCAAGCCTATTTTGTCAAAAAGGCACACAGAGGCAGTTGATGCAGGCATCCCCTAGAAAGGCACTTTAGTAGACACCAACTGTTATATAGCAGCAATTGTGCTAGACTATTCTCAGTAAAAGTGGTGTATTACGGCTGGAATACCTCAGCTTTGGGCTTAGGAATATGCCGTCCAGAAGCTCCGGAACTAAATCTTCCAGGAAGCGAAGGGGGTCTCCATCGGGCTCTGAGGATCTTGGGCATGCTTCTGCTGCACCAGTCTCCCCTGAAAATTCAGAGGTTAGTGACCGTAGAGACCCCACAGGAGTACCTGGTACTGTGGCTGTCCTCAGTTCACCTGCTCCTGTGTATGTAACAGAGGAGGTTTTTTCCTCAGCTCTGGGAGGATTAGAAGAGAGATTGTCAACATTGATCGCTGCCTCCCTGTCACAGGGAAAGCACGCCCGATCTCCGTCTCCTCCTTCAGAGTACCTGTTAGCGGAGCAACAGTCCCATACAGGGATCGACCTGCCTGAAGGGGATCAGGAGGAGGTTGATTCTGTTATAGAGGAATCAACAGTGGAGGAACCTTTCTCAGCATCTCAAGCTGAAAGATTATGGGTTCAGTCTTTGACTAACATGGTCCGATCAGCATTTAAATTGCACCTTGCGGAACCATCAACCACTACTGTCTCCTCGCTGTGGTCGCTAAAAGCTCCCCAGACTGTCCCTTTCCACTTCACCCTTTATTGGAAGGGCTCATGTACCAGGATTGGGAACATCCTGATAAAATATTTACTCCCCCCAAGAGATTTCCGGTGGTCTATCCCATGGAGGATAAGTTCATCAAAAAATGGAGGGTCCCTACAGTGGACGCAGCCATCTCTTGTGTGAATAAATCACTGACATGTCCAGTGGATAATGTCCAAATGTTCAAGGACCCAATAGATAAAAAATTGGAGTCCTTATTAAAATCTGCTTTTTCTACAGCAGGCTTGGTGACACAACCAGCAGTGGCAGCTATTGGAGTCTGCCAAGCAGTGAAGGATCAGTTGAAACAGGTCTTAAGGGACTTGCCGGATCAGCAGGCCCTTGCCCTAGCTGATCTACCTAGAGCCTTATGCTTTGCGGTTGACGCCATAAAGGATTCAATCCATCAGGCCTCCCGCCTTACGCTGTCTGTAGTACATATGCGCAGGCTTCTATGGCTCAAAAACTGGTCTGCTGAAGCTCCCTGTAAAAAATTGCTGGTTAGCTTCCCATTTCATGGTGAACGCTTATTCGGAGAAGACCTGGACAAATATATCCAGAAAATTTCCAACGGTAAAAGTACACTCTTGCCAGTTAAAAACAGAGTTAGAGGTCCCTCTTTTAAGAGGCCTGCTTCTCCAGTCCCTGGGGCATCGGCTGTGAAACAGTTCCGACGGCCTCCTCGGTCAAATCCCGGGGGTAAAAATCAGGGACAATCGCAGGGTAATAAGAAACCCTGGGTCAGGAGAGGTACAAAACCTCCCCCAAAGTCAAATGCATGAAGGGTTGCCCCCACTCAATCGGGTGGGGGGAAGACTCCAGTTGTTCGCAGAGACCTGGCGGGACACGATCAGAGACAGATGGGTGCTCTCCGCAGTAAGTCTGGGATACAGATTGG
Source organism: Rana muscosa (assembly GCA_029206835.1). Lineage (NCBI taxonomy): Eukaryota > Metazoa > Chordata > Amphibia > Anura > Ranidae > Rana > Rana muscosa. Next base: position 243,606,673 of record CM055121.1, on the reverse strand, counting down.
AGTTAAGACTCTCCTCCTTCCCATTTTATGAGGTCAAACGTGCCAAGGGATCCCCGGAAGAGAGAGTCCCTCCTGTTGGCACTAGAACAACTATTGCTCCAATGAGTAATTATGGAGGTTCCCCTGGAAGAATGGGGGTTCGGGTTTTACTCAAACCTCTTTACAGTCCCGAAGCCAAACGGGGACGTGAGGCCCATATTAAATCTAAAAGGGCTAAACAAATTCCTGCATATCAGGACTTTCCGGATGGAGTCGATCCGATCGGTGGCCACTGCCCTACAAGGGGAGGAATGGTTAGCCTCGATCGACATCAAAGATGCTTATTTGCACATTCCCATCTTTCCAGTCCACCAAAAATTTCTACGCTTTGCAGTAGAAGGGCGCCATTTTCAGTTCAGAGCCTTACCCTTCGGTCTGGCCACAGCACCACGAGTGTTCACAAAAATTCTGGCCCCATTATTGGCCAATCTAAGAATGCAAGGTGTAACGATAATGGCATATCTGGACGACTTGTTGCTGATAGACCACTCAGTGAAAAAACTAGAAGTGGTCGTTCACAAGACAATAAAGTATCTGGAAACTCACGGTTGGATTATCAACCGAGACAAGTCAGCCCTAAAACCAGTCAAAAGTCTGGAATACTTGGGGCTAAGGCTAGATTCAGGCCAGAGGAAAATATTCTTGCCTCGAAAAAAGGTGTTGTCTTTGAGAGATTTGATCCACTTAGTGGGTACAAAAAGACAGCCGTCCATTGCCTGTGCATGAGGCTGCTGGGAAAAATGGTGGCATCATTCGAAGCAGTACCCTACGGTCAATTCCATTCAAGGAATTTGCAAAGGGCCATACTGTCAGCCTGGAACAAGAAAGTTCAGGCCCTAGACTTACCAATGTCCTTGTCCCCTTCTGTTCGCAAGAGCCTCCGTTGGTGGTTGGTTCCCCAGAATCTGGAAAAAGGGAAATCCTTCAGTCCGATTTCTTGGAAGGTGGTCACTACAGATGCCAGCTTTATAGGCTGGGGAGCAGTACTGGAGCAATGGTCTCTCCAGGGCAGATGGTCGGATGCAGAAAAGGCCCTGCCCATCAATCTCTTAGAGATACGAGCAGCCCGGTATGCCCTAGTAGCATGGACATCCAAACTCCAAGGGTCCCCTGTCAGAATTCAATCAGACAATGCCACGGCAGTGGCATATATCAATCATCAGGGTGGCACCAGGAGTCGTGCAGCCCAGAGGGAAGTAAATTGCATCCTGAAATGGGCAGAAAGATATGTCCCAGCCATATCTGCGGTATTCATTCCAGGAGTGGAGAATTGGAAGGCGGACTTTCTAAGTCGCCAACAATTATGCCCAGGGGAATGGTCCCTTCACCCCGAGGTTTTTCGGACAATATGTCAGCGGTGGGGAACACCGGATGTAGATCTGCTAGCATCCAGATTCAACGCAAAGGTGGACAGGTTTGTCTCTTGGACAAGGGATCCCCTAGCTTGCGGCTCGGATGCCCTAGTGTTCCCTTGGGATCAGTTCAAGCTGATATATGCATTCCCACCGCCACAATTGTTACCTCGATTACTCCGCAGAATCAGGGTAGAAAAGAAACCAGTGATTCTGGTGGCTCCAGCGTGGCCCCGAAGAGCGTGGTACACAGAGATTGTAAAAATGTCTGTGGGGAGTCCTTGGACCCTCCCACATCGTCCGGACCTGCTTTTGCAAGGACCGATATACCACCCTTCCTTACCAGCCCTAGGTTTGACGGCCTGGCTATTGAAGCCCACATTCTAAAAAAGAGAGGTCTCTCTAATCCTGTGGTATCTACCATGATCAATGCCAGGAAGCCGGTATCCAGGCAGATCTACTATAGAATCTGGAAGGCGTACATCGCCTGGTGTGAGGCCAAGAAATGGCATCCACGAAAGTACGTAATAGGTAGGATTCTGGACTTCCTACAGTGGGCTGTAGATAGGAAGCTTGCCTTGAGTACTATCAAGGGTCAGATTTCGGCCTTGTCAATATTTTTTCAAAGGCCCTTGGCTTCGCATTCACTAGTCAAAGCCTTTATACAAGGAGTGATGCGTATTAGCCCTCCGGTTAATATTCCCATATGTCCATGGGACTTAAACCTGGTTCTGTCGGTTCTACAGAAACAACCATTTGAACCATTACAGCATATTTCCCTGGTTCTTCTCACCAGGAAATTGATTTTTCTAGTAGCCATTTGTTCGGCTAAAAGTGTCGGAATTAGCCGCTATGTCCTGTAGGGAGCCATATCTGGTTATCCATAAGGACAGAGTAGTGTTACGTCCTCATCCAACCTTTCTTCCGAAGGTGGTATTGAGGTTTCATTTGAACCAAGATGTGGTTCTTCCTTCTTTTTTCCCCAAACCTAGTTCAGTAGAGGAAAAATTATTACATTCTTTGGATGTAGTAAGAGCAGTTAAAGCTTATCTAAAAGCCACTGCTCAGATTCACAGAACGGATACTTTGTTTATTCTGCCGGAAGGCCCCAGAAAGGGTCAGGCAGCGTCAAAATCTACTTTAGCCAAGTGGATTCGACAGGTCATAATGCAAGCCTATGGCTTGAGAAGGAGACCGCCTCCGTTCAAAGTTAGGGCGCACTCCACGAGAGCAGTTGGAACTTCATGGGCAGTGCATCACCAGGCCTCCCTGGCTCAAATCTGTAAGGCCGCAACATGGTCTTCAGTACACACGTTTACTAGGTTCCTACCAGGTGGACGTTAGAAGTCAGGAGGATGTCGCCTTTGGGCGCAGTGTGTTGCAGGCCGCAAAAGATCCTCATGTCTGATAGCGCTCAGCTTATGTATGGTGCATCCCCCCCCTCATTGGGCATTGCTTTAGGACATCCCACATAGTAATGACTATGCCGCTCTGTGTCCCGTGATGTACGAGAAAGAAAATAGGATTTTTATAACAGCTTACCTGTAAAATCCTTTTCTTGGAGTACATCACGGGACACAGAGCTCCCACCCCTCTTTGGGGACACTTATTGCTTTGCTACAAAACTGAGGTACTCCCGGATGGGAGGGGCTTATATAGGGGAGGGTACTTCCGGTTTTGGAAGTTGCCAGTGCCAGCACCTGAAGGTATCTATATAACCCACATAGTAATGACTATGCCGCTCTGTGTCCCGTGATGTACTCCAAGAAAAGGATTTTACAGGTAAGCTGTTATAAAAATCCTATTATTCTCACTTTACAGATATCCATGGTGACCTTTACACTGGTAAATGTTTATAACCCACCCCCCTTTTCTGTGGAGGTACTCTCCAAACTGTCCATTCAGTTGCTGAATATAACCCCATGGGCCCCTGCTTTATGCTGGGGACTTTAATGCTGTTTTGGATCCAGTATTGGATCGTTTGGGATGGGGGGGGTAGACCATTTCCCTCCTTTGTGGACTGGGCTCAGACTCATGGACTTACTGAGGTTTGACATTGGAAGCATCCAGATGTGCGCCAATTTTCCTGCCATTCGGATTCTTTCCACACCATGTCTAGGCTGGATATGGCATTCGTCCCGGCTGAGACTCTCCCCGTTGTCTCTGCAGCTTCATATCTACTTAGAGGGGTCTCTGACCATGCTCCCCTCTCTGTGGACCTCCTTCTCCTCCCGGGTTCGTGGCCGGCTATCTGGCACTTGAACCCATACTGGCTGGAGGACGAAATAGTGCAGAAAGAATGCGGGACAGGCATTGCTACCCACTGGAGAGAAAACCTGGGAAAGGTTGACCCCTCCACCGAATGGGACACATTCAAAACCACTTTAAGGGGCACCTTCATGTCAATCACAGGGGTTCTGCGTAAAAACAATCAGATGCTTACTGAGGAGCTTGAGACTGCCCTGGTGCGTGCAGAGTCTGCTTATACATCCAACCCTGCCTCTGATACTAGGGAGGCTTAGTTGCAGAGGCGCAGAGAGTTTGAACTCTGCCTGCTGGACCTCACGCAAAAATGTATGTTGCATGCTACTCAGAAGTCATTTGAGCATGGTAATAAAGCAGGGCGTCTCTTAGCATACCTGACTAAACCTGACCACACTGCCATATCCATACCTCGCATACTTACTGCTCGGGGCCTTGTCAGTGGTGTTCCTGAGGACATTCTGGACTCCTTTTTTTGTTTTTATAGGGAACTATACACCTCTAGAGTAGATTACGATGACTCTCAGTTGACTGACTATTTGTTTGACATATCTCTCTCCCCATTGTCGACTGAGGGACGGGATATATTTCAGTTGAGGAAATTGCCGCAGCCATCTCACAAATGCCTAAGCATAAGACTCCTGGCCTAGACAGATTTCCAACTGAGTGGTACGTGCAATATAAAGACCTTTTATGCCCCTACCTTTTATGAACATATAACAAAGCCTTAGAGGCAGGGGTCCTCCCCCCAACAATGCGTGAAGCCCTAATTGTACTTCTGTTGAAGCCCCATAAGGACCCAATTCGCTGTGAATCTTACCGTCCCATGTCACTTATAAATGTGGACGTTAAGATTCTGGCAAAGGTGCTGGCGAATCGCCTGAATGGTGTAGTCACGTCCCTGGTTAATAGCGACAGGGGAGTTTCATTCCCGGAAGGTCCACCCGAATGAATATACGTAGGCTGTTTCACAGTATGCAATATCCGCATGACTGTCCTCCCACACGTGCCATTGTGTCTTTAGATACGTGCAAAGCGTTTGACAGTGTGGAATGGCCGTATCTCTTGCTGCAGATGTATGGATTTGGTCTCCGCATGATAGCATGGATTAAAGTCCTTTATGCATCCCTGGTAGCTAAGATACGGGTTATGAGAGAATTGTTTTTTAACGTGTATCCTAACACAGGGTGACGCTGTGGGTACACAGGTAATAGTGTGCCAACGTCCCGATATATGTGAATTCTGAACTAGAAACTCTAGTGGTTTGGACTTTATAGGCACACGGATAAGTAAGGGTAAAAAACTAAAGATTTATTGATATAGAAAAGTTGGCTTATAAGACAATCATAAAATATCAAACTGGTTGATCAATCGTTATGACTGGTTCACAAGGGCTATCATTATAATTATCATACAGTACGGTACATTCTCCTTAAAACAACTCAAATGAGTAAAAGGCGAAAAATTTCTATTGTAGCTATAAAATTGATAACCGGCAAGTGGATCCAGAGGAGATGGAGAGCTTGTGTGGCGAGTGTTCCTATGCTCACGGCGATCGTCTAGACTATCACCGTGAGCATAGGAACACTCGCCACACAGGATACCATCTGAATCCAAGGTTTCAGAAAACATTTTCTCTATCCAGCAAGAGCATCACTATGGTTACTATTGTGAACTAGATTAACTAGCTCCAAACGTTCTGGAACGAATTTATATGTTCCATAACTAATTACAATTATAACCTGTCTTGGATTGGCTGAGTGTATCCTATTTGCTCTTTGCTTACCAGCACAGATCAATCTATCAAGATTACCAAGTATATCTATACGATACTATCTTCCTGACTGGGTGTATGGTTTCCACTTCACCACTGTCTAGATAGATGAGCTGACCTACTATTGTTGTTTCAACACGGCCTTTGAAAGTTATGTATATGTGCTCCTGAGGAAGCGTTCATAGTAACGCGCAACATGTCGAGCAAGCTCTCCATCTCCTCTGGATCCGCTTGCCGGTTATCAATTTTATAGTTACAATATTAATTTTTCGCCTTTTACTCATTTGAGTTGTTTTAAGGAGAATGTACTGTACTGTATGATAATTATAATGATAGCCCTTGTGTACCAGTCATAACGATTGATCAACCAGTTTGATATTTTATGATTGTCTTATATGCCAACTTTTCTATATCAATAAATCTTTATTTTTTACCCTTACTTATCCGTGTGCCTATAAAGTCCAAACCACTAGTTTCTAGTTCAGAATTAAGATACGGGTTAAATCCTCTGTCACTGACTCCTTTCCGATTACTAGAGGCACGCGACAGGGGTGCCCGCTGTCACCCCTCTTTTTTGCCTTGGCCATGGAGCTGCTTGCGGTTCGCATCCGCTCCTACCCCTCTATTAAAAGTCTTGCAATTGCCAATATTAAAGAACGTATTTCCCTATATGCAGATGTCACGTTGGTGTATCTAGCTGACACTAATGAATCACTCCGAGCCCTATTGGACGAAATTGACACCTTTGGTGACTTTTCTGGCTTCCGGGTGAATTGGGAGAAGTCCAGTCTCTTCCTATTAGATGGGTCTGCTTCTCCCCACATACACCCGGACTCCAAACTTCAGGTGGTATCCTCATTCAGATATTTGGGAGTCTTGGTACAGGCTCCTTTGTCTTCCTATGTTGCCAACAACTTAGAACCCCTATTGGCCCACCTTCAGGAGCAGACCAAGTTATGGATGGATCTTCCTCTTGACCTCATGGGGAGGGTCAATGTGCTCAAAATGATTTACCTATCACGTTTTCTCTATATCCTAGCTAACTCTCCCTGTAAAATACCTAAATCCATTTTTAAATGCATTGATGCGATATGCACTACTTAGCCAATGGAAAGGTGGCTCCCCTAGAGTGGCCCTTGAAACGCTACGCTTGCCAGCACATTTGGCAGGCCTGGCGTTTCCCAACTTTCATATATACTATTTGGCATCGCAGCTGGTGCACATCCATGATTGGTTGTGCCCAGTATCGGCCAATGCCTGCACCTCCACGGAGGGTACCATTGCTTCTTCCCTGGAAACCCTGCAGTATATCATATATTGGAGCAAAGTCCCTTGCCAGAAAATTTCTAAGCACACCTGGTTAAAGTCGCCCAATAACCCCCTGTGGTATAACCCGAATTTGCACAAACTATATACCCTCCCGGACTCCAACCGCTGGTACTCTAAAGGGGTCACCTGTACAATGCTCAAGGTTTCAAAACCTTCCCCCAGTTATGTTTAGATTTTGACCTGCCGAGATCCTGTTTATTTTATTACTACCAGCTCCGGCATGCTATCCGCGCCCAGTTTGGCTCCCTGGAGGACCCCACTGCCATACCTCCCTTGGAAGAGTTGCTTAAACAGCCAGATCCCACTAAGCTAGTCTCCACCTATTATGCGGCTCTAATGTCTGATTATAATCCTAGATTCCACAAGGCTCAGGCAAAGTGGACCGTCCTTGACATCTCCCTCACTGACGATGACTGGTCAGAATTTAGCGAGACGTATAAGTCCTCTGTCACTGCCTCCCGTGACCGTATCATACAGATTAAAATTTTCCATCAAACACACTTTACTCCGGCTAGGTTATACAAGCTAGGTCTCCTGCCCTCAGCTGCCTGCTTTCGCGTCTGTGGCCAGGAGGCGGACTTCATGCACTGCTTCTGGTAGTTCGGGACCTCTGGGAGGAGGTGGGTGCCTTTATTTCATCTGCGTTGGGTCTTCCAAACATTGTTCACCCCAAGAATTGCCTTCTTGGCGTCTTTGGGGAGCTACACTTATCTCGCGCCAAGAGATTGCTCCGTATACTTAATTTTTTTGTTAGGAAAGCTATTTTACTGTCCTGGAAGGGTGCACAGACCTCACTAAAGTCCCTCTGGTTGAAACTCATTAATGATGTTATCCCGCTATATAAGCTCATCTTTGAAATACGGAAACGGAGCAAAACCTTCAACAAAATCTGGGGTAGATGGCTGGCCAGTCCACTAACCTTATCCCAGCAATGATTGACCCCTCATTATTATTAGTACTTGATCGTTGATAGACCGTACCCCCAGAGGATTTTTTTTATTTATTTTTTACTATAGGTTGATTGCCTATTACTTTGATGTGAAGGTTTGTTACCAGATTGTCCCCTTATACTCATTTCCCCTATCGTGCACTGAAACCCATTGTTAATATATATCTATGCACTTTGCCAGAAAAGTACTCTGTATGTTTCTGTGTGACCTGAGGTAGCCAGATTGTCTGGTGCTTTATTGTGTTTTTTTTTTTCTCTTTTGTATGTGCTTTATTTTTTTTGTCTGTCTGTAAGTTTGTTTGGAAAACTTAATAAAACATATCTTTAAAAAAAAAAAAACTATACATCCTTCACGAAAAAGGAGTAAAAATGATCTTTAATGTCAATGTGTCATAATTTTCTTACCACTTTTGGTGTTTTATAAAGTTGTATGAAAATAGTAATTAAGACTCTGTCCTTGTCCTCTAAGCCGAGAGGTTTAGATGTCCTAGAAAAAAAAAGATCACAACAAGTTGTGTGGTGTAACAGTGCTAGCGTTTCTTTATCGCTGACTATTTTCCTTTTCTATCTTCCATCACTGATGTCCTTGGTTAGTCATTGTCAAACACTATTTTGTAATGTCTGCTTGTGCCAATATTATCTGTACAAACAAGAAAAGTCTGAAAATAGAATTGAAATGTAGGTTATATAGTCACATCGATTGTCTAGTATTTGCCTTCTAAATGGACAGTGCTCACAAGTTTTACAGTCCAGCAAAGAGAGCACGGATATTTTCAGAAAGATTAAGGTCAGTTCAACCTAGCTGTCTGCTGACCAATGCATATCATGTGTTAGTACATAGGCAGTTCAGAGATTGGGGGCAATGACCTCAAGTGTGGATCACCACAGAAAATGCAAATAGGACCATTAGGACACAGATGTGTGCCTAAAAAAAGAGAACTCACCATAATTACATATGAGGCTTCTTCAAAAAGTTTCCACACTTTAACTCTATTATATTATAAAAGTGCAGAAACTTTTTGAAGAACCCTCAGAGCCCATTCACACAGGGGCGTCTTTGGATCCGACTCCAAATCACCCCAGGTCGTCCCTAGTCGCCCTAGGTCGCGCTGGCTGAAGAAATCAATGTAAGTTAATAGAGCTGTCCTTATGCACACTACTGCAGTCGCTCCGACTTCAAAAAAGGTCCCTGTACTACTTCAATCCGACTCCTAGGCGACCTGTAACCATTCATTTCAATGGGAGTCGCCTCTCACTGTCTTAATAGGAGCAACTCTCCAGGAAGAAAACATACGTTTATCAGGCAAACCTCTCCCTCCCCCCTCCCTCCCACAGAGCTGATTCTTGTTTGATTGGCCACTGGAATGTCTCCTGTCCTGCAGGCAACTTGGAGTTGCCTTGTAAATAGCTCCAGGTCGAGCTGTGATTCATTCTAAAGTCGTGTCTGAGTTGCCTCATAAAATCGCGCTGGAAGTCGTGTTGCCCCTGTGTGAATGGGCTCTCATAGTTGGGTTGAAAAAAAAGTGTCCATCTAATTCAAACAATAAAAAAATACAAATAGAACACCTCCATATACACAATCCTATACCCACAGTTGGTCCAGAATAAGGCAAAAGATAAAAGTATGAGCCAGTTTGCTTCAGAAGACAATGAAAGGCACCTGTATCAACTACCCCTGGTGTCATTACCTATAAATGTTAGTATCCAGTTCTATTTTATGTATTTAGGAATGCATCCAGCTCTTTTTAAAATAATCTACTGAGCTGGCCAGAACTAGTTCCACATTTTCACAGCTCTTAAAGAGCAGGCAACACAATTGGCACATTTTTATTAAGAGAAAGCTTTCCTGTGCTCCCATGGTACCCCTTGACCCAATATGCTCTCCCCAAACAAAACTTGGCCTCCTAGTTCTTCCACTCCCTCCATCCTTTTTACCATCCATGATAAGAGCACACATTTTGAAAGCTGAAGTGTCCTCATTGGTTTTTGAGATTTGGCGGGGGCATAACCAAGCATTGAGTCTGGTTGAGGCCCATTTGCAGAGCTCATGCAGGATTGTGTGCTCCTGAAACATGCATCTTTATCTTATTAAAAAGCCAATATATTTTTTAACTGGATAAATAAAATATATGAACATAATAAGTGAGCACTAAAATAAGGAAGTAGACCCCCCCTTTTTTTTTTTTTATAAAATAAATTCAATATAAGCATAACTAGAATGCACCTTCTGCCTATATTTTCCTTTGTTTCATCCCTCAAATGCAAGCTTTTTTCTGCTGTTCTCAGACTTCCTGTTCTATGGTGGCTACGTTCCTTCTCCATTCCCCTTTTGTGTATGTTAACAAAGCCACCTTTTTGTCCTTGGCCCCGAGATGGACTACACATCTGCCGACACATTCAGCGCTATGTGAAATAGAGTATGCATAGAGCAGAGCTTGTGACCAGAAGCAATAGCACTGCTCACTCTACGCTAGAAGCTGTGAGTTGCATCAGTGGAGGATAGGGAGCATGCACAGGACAAAAAGATGGCCTGAAAACAACTGTAAGAGACTTAAAAAAAAATTGCTTGATATTTTAGATTGATGTTAAAAAATAAAATTGCGTTTAGTGTCACTTTAAAAATACTGTCTGTTTTATTATTATTAATATCATACAGGATGTATATAGTGTCAACAGTTTGCGCAGCATTTTACAATATAAAAGTAGACAATACAGCAACAATTCAATACAAGAGTATTAGGAGAACCCTTCTCCTGCAAATTTACGATCTAATAGGGAGGGGTTGGTGTGACAAAGGGTAGTAACTGTGAGGGATGAACTGATGAGACAAGTAGAAGATTTGGTTGTTAGCTGAAGGCAGGATAGACTTCCCTGAAGAGATGAGTTTTCAGGGATCGCCTAAAAGTGGACTGAGTAGGAGATAACAAGACGGATTGGAGTAGTGGGTTTCAGAGGATGGGAGAGGCTCTTGAGAAGTCCACAGGGGGTACAAGGGAACTAGAGAAAAGGAGGTCTTGGGAGGAGCGGAGAGGATAGTTTGGGTGATATTTGGAGACAAGATTGGTGATGTAGCTCAGGGCAGAGTTGTAAATGACTTTGTATGTTATTGTTAGTGTTTATTTTTTGGGCAATGGGAAGCCAATGGAGAGATTAACAGAGAGGGGTGGCTGACACTGAATGGTTGGTAAGGTGGATGAGTCTGGCAGTAGCAATCATGATAGACTGAAGAGGGGATAGCTTGAAGAGAGGTAGGCCAATGAGGTGGGAGTTACAATAGTCAAGGCGAGAGATAACACGGGAGTGAATACATTGCTTGGTGGTTTCGGTGGTTAAAAAGGGGCATATTTTGAAGATGTTACGGAGGTAAAGTCTACAAGATTTGGACAGCAATTGTATTTGGGCCTGAATGGACAGGTCAGAGTCCAGGATTACACCTAGCATCCTGGCATGAGTGAGGGACTGATGGTTGTGTTATTGATCTTGATGGGGAAGTCTGGGGAGTTGCATAGGCCGCAGAAAAAATATGAGCTCAGTTGTAGAAAGAATGAGTTTGAGAAAGTGGTATGCCATCCATACTGATGCGTCAGTTAATAAGTAAGTAATGCGGGAGGAGACTGAAATAGTGAGGTGAGGAGTAGAGAGAGAGATTTGTATGTTGGCAGCATACAGATGGTACTGGAAGCCATTGGAGTTTAATTGACCAAGGAAGGAGGTGTAAATGTACCCCTAAAGAAAGAGGGAGAGGAGGAAACAGAGTTATAGGTAACACTGAAGTAGTGCTGTGATAGGTAGGAGGAAAACCAGAGCAGAGTCTTGAAGGCCAAGAGAGTGGAGTTTTTTGAGGAGGAGGGGGTGGTCAACAATATCAAAGGCTGCAGAGAGGTCTAGTAGTATGAATATGGAGTAGTGACCATTGAAAAGGTGTGTTGTGCTTGCATAGTGGGGGGCTTTTCGGTTCCTTTCACCTCACCATGACCTGTCTGGTGATACTTTTCATTGCTCCCCAAGTCATACTCAATAGAACTCATAGTTTACAAACACTTCACTAATTATGGTAAACTAGCCTAAAATGTTGTGTGCCGTTTGGAATAAATGTCTCTTTACGATTAGCTATTACTTTACTGCTCCACTTGGGGGATTCTCTCACCTCAGATCACCTATACCTATATCTGGCCTCTGTGAAAATGGAGACCACTGCTCCCCAAATGTTGGTACTTTTGTAAAACTTTATTAGTTGAAAGTTCGGTCACAGCTCCACCCTTTAATGCATTTCACTCCGAGAAAGAGCCTGGCTGTCGACTGCAGTTAAGCACTTTCTTTGAAGGAAACACATCAGGATTGGAGCCTTGGTGGGGCTGTGAGTGGACACTCAACTAATACAAATTTTACTGTGGCATTGATGTTTGGTTTGAAGGCTCTATACCAGTGTATACCAGTGGTCTCCAAACTGCAGCCCATGGGACGGATACAGCCCTTTGCGTGCCTTGATCTTGGGGCACTGTTCCTCCCACCCATACAAGGCACTCTTCCTCCAAATCACATCAATGGTAGGGCATTTTTTCCACTGACCCCTATGATGGGGCAAAATTCCTCCCATTGAAATAAACAATGAAACACTATTTCTACCACTGACAACAAATATGAGGCTCTAATCCTCCCATTGAAACCAATGGTGGTGCACTATCCCTCCCACTGACACCACAGGTTAGGCACTATTCCTTCCACTTATACCATCCATGGGGCCCTATTCCTCTCACAAATGTCAGTTATGGGCAACTGTTCTTCCTACTAACCACAGGTGCAATGTATTATTTTTTTTTTTACTCCCACTAATCTAATTTGAGAGAGCCATTGTTTTCTACCACTGGCTCTGGGGGAATTTTCCTCTGGGTTTGTATCTGTGCTGTAAACCAGAAGTAGTGTACAGCTAGCTATGGGGCAAAAGAGTGATTTACATGGCTCCACCCACTATCCTAAAATGTAGGGGGAAAAAAAAGTCTGTATTTTTGGGATTTGTGATGACATTCAAGTACCTTCTGTTTTGAAAAGGCTCTTTTGTACTCTTAGTGGATTAGTGGAGTTTTTTGGTTCCCTTAAGAAATTAGAAGCCAAAATAGAACCATTTTGCCCTCCGTTAAGGCTATGTTTACATGTACTTCTCAGACAAGCATTAGTCATGGCTAAGCCACTTTCCCAGCATCCCCTATGGCTAATTGTCTGCCTGGAGCACTTGGCCCACTGCACCATAGTTGCCTGACACTACTGAATTGAGTAAAAGGTCAAAATATACATGTCTATGGAGGTCTGCATTGAAGAGAACCTTTTTGCCCTGCATGGGCAATACACAAACTCAATGTAATGCTGACTTACCTTCACTGCTATAAATAGTTACCATTTCCTTGGCTATGATTTATGTGAATGAATCTTTAATAAATATTATCATGCTGACATTTAGGTTGCACCAACCTCTATCCCTTTTTTTCCTCTTCATTTAACTTTTCGCCGATTGAAGCAAATCCCCAAAAATGGACAGAAACAAATAAAAATAGGATTTTTATAACAGCTTACCTGTAAAATCCTTTTCTTGGAGTACATCACGGGACACAGAGCGACATAGTCATTACTAATGGGTTATATAGTTACCGTCAGGTGCTGGCACTGGCAACTTCCAAAACCGGAAGTACCCTCCCCTATATAAGCTCCTCCCATCCGGGAGCACCTCAGTTTTGTAGCAAAGCAATAAGTGTCCCCAAAGAGGGGCGGGAGCTCTGTGTCCCGTGATGTACTCCAAGAAAAGGATTTTACAGGTAAGCTGTTATAAAAATCCTATTTTCTTTCTCGTACATCACGGGACACAGAGCGACATAGTCATTACTAATGGGATGTCCTAAAGCAATGCCAAATGAGGGGGGGGATACACCATATATAAGCTGAGCGCTATCAGACATGAGGATCTTTTGCGGCCTGCAACACACTGCGCCCAAAGGCGACATCCTCCTGACTTCTAACGTCCACCTGGTAGAACCTAGTAAACGTGTGTACTGAAGACCATGTTGCGGCCTTACAGACTTGAGCCAGGGAGGCCTGGTGATGCACTGCCCATGAAGTTCCAACTGCTCTCGTGGAGTGCGCCCTAACTTTGAACGGAGGCGGTCTACTTCTCAAGCTATAGGCTTGTATTATGACCTGTCGAATCCACTTGGCTAAAGTAGATTTTGACGCTGCCTGACCCTTTCTGGGGCCTTCCGGCAGAATAAACAAAGTATCCGTTCTGCGAATCTGAGCAGTGGCTTTTAGATAAGCTTTAACTGCTCTTACTACATCCAAAGAATGCAACAACTTTTCCTCTACCGAAGTAGGCTTGGGGAAAAAAGAAGGAAGAACCACATCTTGGTTCAAATGAAAACTCGATACCACCTTAGGAAGAAAGGCTGGATGAGGACGTAACACTACTCTGTCCTTATGGATAACCAGATATGGCTCCTTACAGGACATAGCTGCTAATTCCGATACTCTTTTAGCCGAACAAATGGCTACTAGAAAAATCAATTTCCTGGTGAGAAGCACTAAGGAAATATGCTGTAATGGTTCAAATGGTTGTTTCTGTAGAACCGACAGAACCAAGTTTAGATCCCATGGACATATGGGAATATTAACCGGAGGACTAATACGCATCACTCCTTGTATAAAGGCTTTGACTAGTGAATGCGAAGCCAAGGGCCTTTGAAAAAATATTGACAAGGCCGAAATCTGACCTTTGATAGTACTCAAGGCAAGCTTCCTATCTACAGCCCATTGTAGGAAGTCCAGAATTCTACCTATTACGTATTTACGTGGATGCCATTTCCTGGCCTCACACCAGGCGATGTACGCCTTCCAGATTCTATAGTAGATCTGCCTGGATACCGGTTTCCTGGCATTGATCATGGTAGACACCACAGCATTAGAGAGCCCTCTCCTTTTTAGAATGTGGGCTTCAATAGCCAGGCCGTCAAACCTAGGGCTGGTAAGGAAGGGTGGTATATCGGTCCCTGCGAAAGCAGGTCCGGACGATGTGGGAGGGTCCAAGGACTCCCCACAGACATTTTTACAATCTCCGCGTACCATGCTCTTCGGGGCCACGCTGGAGCCACCAGAATCACTGGTTTCTTTTCTACCCTGATTCTGCGGAGTAATCGAGGTAACAATTGTGGCGGTGGGAATGCATATATCAGCTTGAACTGATCCCAAGGGAACACTAGGGCATCCGAGCCGCACGCTAGGGGATCCCTTGTCCAAGAGACAAACCTGTCCACTTTCGTGTTGAACCTGGATGCTAGCAGATCTACATCCGGTGTTCCCCACCGCTGACATATTGTCCGGAAAACCTCGGGATGAAGGGACCATTCCCCTGGGCATAATTGTTGGCGACCTAGAAAGTCCGCCTTCCAATTCTCCACCCCTGGAATGAATACCGCAGATATGGCTGGGACATATCTTTCTGCCCATCTCAGGATGTAATTTACTTCCCTTTGGGCTGCACGACTCCTGGTGCCCCCCTGACGATTGATATATGCCACTGCTGTGGCATTGTCTGACTGAACTCTGACAGGGGACCCTTGGAGTTTGGATGTCCATGCTACTAGGGCATACCGGGCTGCTCGTATCTCTAAGAGATTGATGGGCAGGGCCTTTTCCGCATCCGACCATCTGCCCTGGAGAGACCATTGCTCCAGTACTGCTCCCCAGCCTAAAAGGCTGGCATCTGTAGTGACCACCTTCCAAGAAATCGGACTGAAGGATTTCCCTCTTTCCAGATTCCGGGGAACCAACCACCAACGGAGGCTTCTGCGAACGGAAGGGGACAAGGACATTGGTACGTCCAGAGCCTGAACTTTTTTGTTCCAGGCTGACAGTATGGCCCTTTGCAACTTCCTTGAATGGAATTGACCGTAGGGTACTGCTTCGAATGATGCCACCATTTTTCCCAGCAGCCTCATGCACAGGCGTATGGATGGCTGTCTTTTTGAACCCACTAAGTGGATCAAATCTCTCAAAGACGACCCCTTTTCTCGAGGCAAGAAAATTTTTCTCTGGTCTGAATCCAGCCTTAGCCCCAAGTATTCCAGACTTTTGACTGGTTTTAGGGCTGACTTGTCTCGGTTGATAATCTAACCGTGATATTCCAGATACTTGATTGTCTCGTGAACAACCACTTCTAGTTTTTCCACTGAGTGGTCTATCAGCAACAAGTCGTCTAGATATGCCATTATCGTTACACCTCGTGTTCTTAGATTGGCCAATAATGGGGCCAGAATTTTTGTGAACACTCTTGGTGCTGTGGCCAGACCGAAGGGTAAGGCTCTGAACTGAAAATGGCGCCCTTCTATCGCAAAGCGTAGACATTTTTGGTGGGCTGGAAAGATGGGGATGTGCAAATATGCATCTTTGATGTCGATCGAGGCTAACCATTCCTCCCCTTGTAGGGCAGTGGCTACCGATCGGATCGACTCCATCCGGAAAGTCCTGATATGTAGGAATTTGTTTAGCCCTTTTAGATTTAATATGGGCCTCACGTCCCCGTATGGCTTCGGAACTGTAAAGAGGTTTGAGTAAAACCCGAACCCCCATTCTTCCAGGGGGACCTCTATAATTACTGCTTGAAGCAATAATTGTTCCAGTGCCAACAGGAGGGATCCTCTCTTCTGGGGATCCCTTGGCACGTTCGACCTTATAAAGCGGGAAGGAGGGGAGTTTTTTAACTCCAATTTGTATCCCAGATTTACTGCGGAGAGCACCCATCTGTCTCGGATCGTGTCCCGCCAGGTTTCTGTGAACAACTGAAGTCTTCCCCCCACCCGATTGGGTGGGGGCAACCCTTCATGCATTTGACTTTGGGGGAGGTTTTGTACCTCTCCTGCTCCAGGGCTTCTTGTTACCCTGCAACTGTCCCTGATTTTTACCTCCGGGATTTGACCGGGGAGGCCGTCGGAACTGTTTCACAGCCGATGTCCTAGGGACTGGAGAAGCCGGCCTCTTAAAAGAGGGACCTCTAACTCTATTTTTGACCGGCAAGAGTGTACTTTTACCGCTGGAAATTCTCTGGATATACTTGTCCAGGTCTTCCCCGAATAAGCGCTCCCCATGAAATGGGAAGCTGACCAGCAATTTTTTACAGGGAGCTTCAGCAGACCAGTTTTTGAGCCATAGAAGCCTGCGCATATGTACTACAGACAGCGTAAGGCGGGAGGCCTGATGGATTGAATCCTTTATAGCGTCCACCGCAAAGCATAAGGCTCTAGGTAGATCAGCTAGAGCAAGAGCCTGCTGATCTGGCACGTCCCTTAAGACCTGTTTCACCTGATCCTTCACTGCTTGGCAGACCCCTATAGCTGCCACTGCTGGTTGTGTCACCAATCCTGCTGTAGAAAAAGCAGATTTCAATAAGGACTCCAATTTTTTATCTATTGGGTCCTTGAACATTTGGACATTTTCCACCGGACATGTCAGTGATTTATTCACACAAGAGATGGCTGCGTCCACTGTAGGGACCTTCCATTTTCTGACGAACTTATCCTCCATAGGATAGACCACCGGAAATCTCTTGGGGGGAGTAAATATTTTGTCAGGATGCTCCCAATCCTGGTAAATGAGCCCCTCCAGTAAAGGATGGATCGGAAAAGAACAAACAGTCTGGGGAGCTTTTAGCGACCCCAACGAGGAGACAGAAGAGGAGGATGGCTCCGCAAGTGGCATTTTAAATGCTGATCGGACCATATTAGTCAGGGACTGCACCCATAACCTCTCAGCATGTGATGCTGAGAACGGCTCCTCCACTGTTGATTCCTCTACAACTGAATCAACCTCATCCTGATCCCCCTCAGGTAGGTCGTTCTCTGTATGGGACTGTTGCTCTGTTAACAGGCACTCTGAGGGAGGAGACGGAGATCGAGCGCTTTTCTCCTGTGACAGGGAAGCAGCAATTAGTGCTGACAATCTCTCTTCCAGCCCTCCCAGAGCTGAGGAAAAAACCTCCTCTGTTACATACACAGGAGCAGGTGAACTGGGGACAGCCACAGTACCAGGTACTCCTGGGGGTGCCCTACGGTCACTAACCTCTGATTCTTCAGGGGAGACTGGTGCAGCCAAAGCATGCCCAAGATCCTCAGAGCCCGATGGAGACCCCCTATTCCTCCTGGAATTTCTAGTCCCGGAGTTTTTAGACGGCATATTCCTAAGCCACAAAGCTGAGATATTCCAGCCGAAAATACACCAGTTACTGATAATAGTCTAGCATAAATGCTGCTATAATAAACAGTTGGTGTCTACTAATGTGCCTTTCTAGGGGATGCCTGTATCAACCGCTTGCTGTATGCCTTTAAATGTTGCCAGCTCTGTCTCTGTACTTCATAGCCAGCTTACTGCAATAATGTGGCTTTTTAAAAACCTGCTGGGACGCCCGCACATGCGCAGAAGCGCTGCGGCGCGCACAGAGCGTCATCCCCAGGCCCCGCCCCTTTTTCCGGCCACCTCTATATATAGAGGCGCGCGCACGCGCGCGGCCACGTGCGCCTCGGCGCTAATTTTCAAACATGGAAACCAGGGACAGGAGCCAGGGCCCCCTTTGCCGCAGGCCGGGGGATAGACGAACACTGCAACATGGCAGAGGAAACAGTTTCCTGTAGGAGAACTCACCAGCTGCCTGGACTTTGCTCTCTGAGAAGAAACTAGTCCATATGACAAGAAAAACATTCCACAGCGGCCTCTAGTGGACAAACACAGGTACCGCAGTTTAATATACTAAACATATATAAAAAAACATTCTTTTTTTTTTTTTTTTTTTTTTCTTGACCACCATTAAAAATGATTACATTTTTTTTTTTAGTAGTTACAGGCATGCACAGATATTAGCGGGTATACCGTTAGGTAACAGACAGAAAGACAAATTAGGCTTGGGGGTCCCCCAATAGAACCAAGTTCCTGGGGGCCCCCACTTACCTGTTCCCCACCGCAGGACTTTGTTTGGTCCACAAAAGCCCAAACTTCACCTATCACGGCAGGCATTGTAATCAAACCTTCAGGGACCGGGTTCCCAAGGATTCCACTCCCCTGGACCTGTATAGCACCCTGCACAGAAAACATCTTGGTCGTGGGTATGACCAGAGCTCTGGATCCCAGGGTCCAGCTCTCCTAAGAGAAGCATTACAGGCAGAACCTTGCTCTTCTCTGCAAGGCCCGGGTACCGACCGTTTAGCTATGAAGCTTTTTTGGTCGGATCCGGAATAGCTTACTGAGGCCCAAAAGAACCTGTACGCAAGCTCAGTGAAAAACACATGTTTCTTCTTGGCCAACACCTTAGACACTGGCAAAAAACTGAGGTGCTCCCGGATGGGAGGGGCTTATATAGGGGAGGGTACTTCCGGTTTTGGAAGTTGCCAGTGCCAGCACCTGACGGTAACTATATAACCCATTAGTAATGACTATGTCGCTCTGTGTCCCGTGATGTACGAGAAAGAAATATATATTTGCACAACAAATATGGTATGGTATGATGTCCATATTTATGCATATATAACCTCAGCTGGCTGGATTGTGTGGAGTAGAATTCTTTCAGTTAGATATATAGATTTTGTGCGTTCATAACATTCATTTTGTGCATAGCGGAGTTTGTACAGATTTCTCAGTGTTAGTATGAAGATTTCAACACTCAATATGGAATATCAGTATAAACACTGATAGCAGTACTTAAACATAGCCCTGAATAATTAGCCGTGGAAGCGACTGTGTGTTTTTCCTGACAAATAAATCTCTCAAAAGTATGTTTGTCTTTCCAAATAGGAATTTCCTCTTTTAATGTGAGCTTTTTGTCACCAAATTTTCAGTAATAAA